>JAWWEU010000081.1:72766937-72792570 GCA_035583155.1 Acropternis orthonyx | reverse complement strand
GCATCCCTGAGGCACCTGGAATTTTCCACTCCTGCTCCCTTAGGTCCTATTATCCACTCCCTGATTGGTTAATTTCTCCTGCATTGCAGTTCCCCCATATTTGGTTGTGTCTCTGTTCAACCCCATCTTTCCCTCTCCTTTTATGTTCATCCTTTCCTTATTAGGCGGGCTCCTCCCTAACTCCTCCCTTGCTCTACCCCTTGAGTTTGAGTGGCAGTTAGCCCTCTCTTTAAGCCAGTGCACTTCGAAATAAAACTTCTTTCCTCCCCGTTCCTCGACGTATCTGCGTCTCTGTGCACGCGCGGGGCTCCAGTGCGGGAGGGAACCCTCCTTGTCTGCACCAACCCTCAGGCGAAGGAGCCCTCAGGAGCAGGATCCAGGTCTTCCACCAAGCCCTCAGGGCCACACTAAGCCAGCAGCGTTCCCTTGCTGCAAAGAAGGCAGCTGATATCCTGGGCTATGTGAGGCAAAGTATTGCAGAGATGTTTGAGGGAGGTGATCCTTTACCTTTATCCAGCACTGGTGAGGACAACATCTGCATTACTGCATTCACTTTTGGGGCCCTGAGGTACACCAACAAGAGTTCAGCAAAGTGCCACAGGGATAATGAAGGGACTGGAGCACATCACAGATGAGGAAAAGTTGAGAGAGCAGGGGTTGTTTAGCCTGGAGAATGCTTGGAGAATTACCAGAAAGGAGGATGCAAAGAGGACAGAGCCAGGCTCTTTCCAGTGATGACCAGTGACAAGACAAGTGCACAAAGGTGAAAACACTCTTTTTTCCTTTTTTTCTGTATTTTTTTTCCAGTGGAACTTGTTCTATTAAGTGTTGTGAAGATAAAAATCTCACAGTCTCTACAACTGTAGCTAGGGTACCACTGCTTAGCTGCAGCAAGAGTGCTGCTTTTTTCATGCCAAGTTTTATATAGGTTTGGAGTCTGGAAGTGAGGTCAACCTTGCTATCTCTACAAACACATTTATAGATTTGGAGTGGGATGCATAAGTCAAATAAAATTAAATGGCCACATAGAAAGCTTTGACAACCCTTGGAAAAGTGATTTATAAGGCAAATTTGGTAAGGTGTGCCACCTCTACGGAACACAGGGAAGGCTGGTAAAACAGTTAAACCATTTTCTTACTATTAACAATATAAACTTTCATTTTGACAAGTTGATTTTCTCATATACTGGTTAATATTCAGTATCTCTTGATATTCATTTTATCACCTGATAATTTAGGATGCTGAATTTAACCTACTTTCTAAGAGACCTAAATTAAAGTGAAAAAAGACCCAAACACACAAAATCATTTATTTAAATGAATTTAAATACCATTTCCTCAGCTAAAAGCTATTCATAAATCCTGAACTAGTGCAGAATCAACTATGGTTCATGGCGATACTAGCATATTTTGTTTGTGGTTTGTTATCCTTACTATTATCCTAATTATTATTCTAATGATTATTATTTCCAAGTCTTTTGGTCAAAATGCTATATACATACACAAAAACTGATTGCTTACAACAGATCGTTCCTTACAAAGTGCTGACTTACTATTTCCTTTTACATCCCTTAAATAAATGTACCAAATGCAATTTCATAATTTAAATTGGAATAACTTAATCAGAAAAAAAAAAAAAAATCAAAATATCGTTAGAAACGACCATGAAAGTCATCCAGCAAAACTAAATACAACACTTTGGTTTAAGGCAATACTATAAAGAAGGCTTCCTTAAGAAGATTGGACCCAATAAATCTGTTTAACTCTTCTATGCATTATAACAAGAGGAGTTTTAACTGAAAATGTTACAGGTATAGGAATTTAGATGTTGCATATCTACTTCTTTCTTGAGGCTTTTAAATGGAAGGTCTTCATTTAGTCACACAATTTTCAAGATTAAACTCATTTAAGAAAGAACAGATGACATTGCAAATTAAATTAGAAACAGAGCAGAGTCTTTGTAATAACTAAACCCATATACATCCGAGAAGGATTTGTCCCTCCTGTTTCTTAATGATGAAGAAAATGCATGAAAACTGACTAAAATGTACTTTTTGGACTGCCTTTTGTATTGGGTGGGATTATGGGGTTTTATTTAGTGATTCCTCTGATCAGCCCATTGTTTATGTTATGTTTCAATACTCTCCATGATACTGTCCAACAGTATTACAGTCCAGATGCTACTTCCATGGCTTGCAGCAGACCAGTAGGTGAAAGGCATCTCTGAATGAAAATAACCTTAGTCTCCTGGCAGACGGATGAGGAGCAGGCGAAAAAGCAGTGCCAAAAGTGCTCATTTTTAGCTGGCTTGCTAAATGCATGTAAAGGAATCATGTAATGATGCCACCTTCCTGGTAGCGGAGGAACAGGTTTCCTAATGGAGCCTGGCAACCTCCCACATAGCTGTCCCTGGCATCTTGCCGGCAGTGCTGAATTCCTCCCGTCCCTCCTGCCCGGTGGCTTCCGCTGCCTCTCCGGCCTCCCTTGGGGATGTGACTATCACGGCTGTTCCAGTGCCAGCGGCCGCCAGGAGCCTGTCTCCAGACAACACCCTGCCAAGCCTCCCGGGATGCGCACCGGCCTCGGAGCTGCACAGCCCCACCGGACCACAGTGTATCTCGGTTAAAGCTGTGTCGGGGTTTTTTGGTTTATCACTTTTTTATTTTATTTTACTTTTGCATCATGTGTATAATGTATGAGTTAGAGAGCTATTATTATCTAAAATCAGAATAAATCATAAGCAGCTGTTACACAGTTATTATCACAGTGGTGTGTGAATAGAAGTAGGATTTCTTTTTAGGTATGGCATGGTTGTCTTAATTTAGCACAATTTTAAAAAGTGTTTCAGCTAAATTGCTTTCTTGCATTTTTAGATTTTTTTTCCCCATTGGTTGTTTTCATTTCTATATTGGGTTAATTTAAAAGGAAAACTGGGGCTTGAAGTGAAAAGTCAGTGTTTTTGCTTTGACACTGACAACAGGAAATGCTTCCTTCTTTATAGTCTTTCTTTTTGCAGATGAATTTGCTGTATTTAACCAAAGTTAACAATATTTTTGGATGCCAGAAACTAATGCTTTGTCAAATCTACTTTTCGTAAGGCAAAAAACCCAAACCCTCAGATTAGCGTATGTAGACATTTGTCACCATGCCAGCTTAGGCTGAAATACTATCCAGGCCAAGTGCTTTGATCACTGGAAAACCATTACCCAAAACAATTTGATCCCACAACCCATTGCTCCCAAAAAAGGACCCAAATAAACATTATCACTTCCCCTCAGCAAGGTGGAGGAAGTACGAAAAGTCTAAGGGCAGACATATATTATTGTGTATTATAAGCACGCAAATATGGCTTTACTGAACTATATATTAATAAACTTCATATGTATAGTCAGTTTATAAGCAAAGACCTAGTTTCTTATAATCAGGCATCAGGCTAGTAAAACAGAGATCTAAAGCTCATTTTGCAAGGTGGTTTGGGGTGACCATTTCTTTTTCTTACAGATATTACCAGGGGAAAAGGTGGAAAGAACTACCCAGTGAAGTTATTATATTTAAGAGTTTGAAAATTGAACAGACAAACATGGGAGCTTAATAAAAACACATTATCTAGACTCATGTGTATTATCTTTTTTTTTTTCTTAAAGCTCCTTTAGGATAGAAGAAAAAAAGCTAATAAAAATAATTACATTTATTTTGCATCTGTTTCTATTTGAATTACTTACTCATAGTAAGGAATGGCTGAAATGGCAGTAAAATATATCCACAGTGATTAGCAGTTAGGGTTTGAGATTTGTATTGATTCAGAATTCATATTCACACTTTATAATGTCAGAATCTTATAAGTGGTTCCATAGTGGTTATTGATAACAAAAATTCAGAGTGATAATGGGAACCCATTTTATTAGGATCTGTAAAAATATATAATAAAAGACAGTCCCTGCTCCAAGCTATTTGTAGTATAAATACAGAAGACAGAAAATGGAGAAAATGAAGTGCGATAAAAGGTAAAATTTTAAATAATGTCCAAAGGCTACACACCACAAGTATTATGAAGCAGATAGTCCCTGAATTCTGATCCACTGTACACCTAGATCTCTTGTGGCACAGATTTCACTAGATTATTATCCTATATAATATTCTCTTTCAGAGCCTGAATGCATTTGACTAAGAACCAAAACACAGTCTAGATTTACCTGGTCTATGCCTACGTAGTGTGCAAAGCCTTATGCAGGACAAAAGCTGTTTCTTGCAGCACAAGCAAGAAAGAGGCTTGGAGCAGGTATCAAAATTTGCATAATAGATAATAAACAGAAGGATTATGCCACATCTGAATGTAATTATGACATGTATCATCTCCCCTGACAAAGGAGGTGCTTTCCTGTGTTTTTACCACTCATATTGTTACATCATGTGAACACAAAGTAACATTTCAGACATAAAGAACTGATATCCAACATCGTCACCCCTATTTTTTAGGTGACCTAGCCAAACGTATCACTATGATTTAGATTTTAACTTTGTTTATGCTCAACACATACTTAAAACTAAGTATACCTCTCCCCTGTCGACCCATTTTCTTACCAATTCATCTTCTTTTCCTTTCTGTTAACTGACTGGGGGTAGGGGGTATTCTGTTACTCCATGATTTTCTTGTTCTCTTTGAAACTTTAAACAGTTTTGCATTTGTCTTGAAAACATTTTGGTTTTTCTATTTCTTGCATAGCATTGCAGCTCATTGTATTTCACTACGGCAGGCTGGATCAAATCTAGCTCACTCTAGTCACATGGTTTATTCCAATTACCTTTGATTTTTATTTCCACATTGCTCCCCGCTCTAACAAGAATCTCTTAAAATACTGTTGCTAAAAAGGTTTGGGGATGTCTATCAGCAATATTAGCATTGTAGACACAACACACAGATGGAAGAAAACCTACTAATGAGATTTCTATTTTTTCCAATGTACTCAAGTAAACTCCAGTTGCTAAATACAGGTGTTATAGTCAGATGAGTCTCAACTTATCCTGAAATGACCACATGCTCTATTGATTTTTCAACAGCCTAGAGTAGATATTTCTTTCAGGACATGTTATGCTTTGGAGATGTCTTTTTGCACTGCCTTTGATTTTCTGTACCACTTACTCCAGTCTGAAATAGATTGATCAATGACATTGGCCCTAAAATACTGCTAATAATCTGTTTGTTTTAAAAACTAAAAGTCTGTCCTCCATAGGCACTCTTCACCTGTCTTTATATTTTGCAATCACTTTGTCTGGAGAGCTTCTCTACTTTGAATTCCTGCTATGTCATTTATGTCCTGTTTTGATGATTACTCCTTTCATTGCATCTTCTGGAGATCTTCTTCCCAGTCACTGTCTCTCATAGAGTTGACTGAAGTCTTCTGTCCTTGTTAGACTTTTCTGTGCCAGCAAGTAGCTATTACATTTCCTTAACTCTCACCATCTAATATGCCCAGTATCCTGTTTGTCTCTGCTTGTGACACATCCCCAGGAAATCCTCCTGCTAGTCCATTCTTTTATCTTGAATCTTTTTTCCAAAATCATCTTCTTTGACACTGCTCTATCATCTTACACAACTAACCAGTCACCTTGTCATTCACTTCATAATCTTGTGGTTAATTTTTGCTTTCTGCTTTCCTTAAGCCTTCACAGATCTCTTTGTTTCATTCTTAGTAATATTTTGAAATCCCTTTCTTTAACATCACTTTTGCACTGTAAAATCCCAGAACATGCACTGGTCTTTCTCACATGTTGTGACCGTTCTCTCTGTTCTGAGTCTGTAGCACTCCTACAGGCCATACAATGTGCAACAAAGATGAAATTGTTCCTAACCAGTTGCTCAGTCATTAGTCTTTAATCTGGTTCTGGAGGCTTTTCATTCACTCCTACATTTTAGCATAAAATTCATACTTACTGAGCTCTACACACTTTACTTTCTAGTTTGCATACTTAAGCACATATAACAAGTACAGCAGAAATCTGTATGTTCCAGTAGAGTCAGTCTTCTACTGGGAAGTCCTTAGTGGGGAGTACAGGAGATACACACCAGAGTGTTCCTGAAAATTTTGTTACCAAAGTCAAGATGGACCTGTGATCATGGTCATGTTCATAGGCACAACAGTCTGAGCATTGTCAGAACTCTGCACAGATTTCAAATCAAATTTTAACAGATTACTTTTTCTTTCTGTTTTTAAAAAGCATATCTTTATCTGATACTGTATATAATACTGGCTCCACATTCTTAGATTAGAGCTCTCAATTTGTTTTAACTACTCTATGTTGAAATTATAGTCCTGAGATAATTTTACCTAATTTTAGTTCTGTAGAACATTATTCTAGAGTATAAAACTGTCTATCTGATATGTTGCTGCCTTCTTACAGAAGTTTACAGCCTCTTTCATTTCCTATAGGTTTGTGGAACACAGATTTGTAGGTAGATGCATATACATATTTTAAATCACTATATGTGGGTAATCTTATTATACTGGATATGGAGCAGGGGAAAAAAGTGGCACTTGTCAGGTGAAAGGATATGTATGATGGATTCAAGTAGCTAATACTGAAGACAAAGTGCATATGCACACAAAAAAAGAAGTCAGAAACAGATAGGCAGATATAAAAGAAACACCCTCTTGCCCATCAATGAGGGGGGAAATATCCTAGAACAATAACCCATATTCTACTGGGATGTGCTAAATGTTCTTATTCAAGAATAGATTTGGTATTCTAACTGTAGCAGAATTCATGATGACTCATAGTGAGAAAGACAGCTATAGAACAATTGTTGTACACACATATGCTGAGATCCTGAGTTTTCTGAGAGTAAGTTTAGATTTTTTTCTTGTTTGTTTGGCTGGGTTTTGATTTTTTTGGAGGTTTTGTTTGCTTGTTTGTTCTGTTGGGTTTTTTGTTTATTTGTTTTTGTTGTGGTTTTTCCCCCCCCCTTAAACTCTACAGACTAGTTACCAGTGCTGTTCAAAATACTATCAGGTTCAAAACAAAGGATATGGAATATATGGATCTTGGAAAATATCAAACTTGAGAGCAACTTTATTTTAAAAAATAAAATTAAAATTAAAGCACTAAGAATTAATTAGTAGTAACTAAATTGTAGTAATTGAAAATCATAAAGTGGTATTAACAAAACCCAAATATCAACAGTACAGTTAAGAAACAAGTACTTGATTTTTTTTCCTGTTTTTAATGTTACATCTTTTTTTTTTTTTTTCCCCCCAATAAAACACCCTGATTATGGTTTGGCTTTGGGGTTTTTTAATAATAGTAAAGCCACTAAAACTGGGATAAACAATAGCTATACTGTAACATTTCTCATTTTGAAGGATTCTGAAATACATTGCAAGCATAATCCAATAAAGTGTAAAGTGAAGACCTCAATCATCATGAAGACACACACAGTTTAAAACAGAAGGAAGATCAGCATCCAAATGAAATTTCAGCGGCAGTTAATAAGGAGAAGGAAAATAACAAAGCTGACTAGAATTTGTCCAAAATACTCATGTTGACAGTGCTGCTCCTTTCAATATGGTTGACGTGTTTTATCATGAACAGTGTAACTGATTGGTCCAAGGGGACTAAAAAGATGGTTTGTTTCTGGTTGTCAGGATATTATTATTGTGACAAGATATTTCTTAGTAGGTGTAATCAACTCAAGCAGCAACAGTGTCTCTGCTTCACAGCTCCAATAACATGGTGCTACGGTCTCCTTTCCTATAACATATTGCTATGGCTGTCAATGATTCAATACAACTCCAGAATCAGAACTGTCACAGAAACAGAAATATAAAATCACATTGTCAAACTGCCAAAGACTTCAGTGCAATGATATTTTCTTGCTAAAACTAGTCTGGGTTTAAATGTCCAAATCAGTGGAACGCTTTCTACTTCCTATAAGGAAGCTACAGAAAAATGTTAGAGACGTTCCCCTTATACTTTTTTTTTTTTTTTAGTACAGTCCTCCTCTACTGCCTCAGAGGGAGCTGTACTGATTTCTGAAACCTCAGCTGGTCTTATAACTAGCTAATTTTGTAGAGTTGCTGTGAGTTAACCCTCAGCTAAGCACCATACCGGTGCTCACTCAATCTTCCCCACACCCCAGTGGGCTGTAGGAAAGAATAGGAAGACCAAAGCAAGAAAACTCACGGGTTTAGATACAGATGGTTTAATAAGCAAAGGAAAGACAAAAAACCCCAACAAAAAACAAGAGGGGGAAAAAAACAAAAAAAAAACCCCACACCAAAAAGCCAACCAAAATCCCCTAAACAACTCAACACCTTCCAGCCAGTCTCTGGGCAATGGATACTTCCCTCCCTGCACCCCTCCTCAAAAAAAAAAACCAAAAAACCAAAAAAACAAACAAAAAAACCCCCCCAAAACAAAACAAAAAAACCAACCAACCAAACAAACAAAAACCAAAAAAACCCACCAAAACCAACAAAACAACAAAAAACCCCACAACAACATCAAAAAAACCAAAACCAAACAAAACCCCCCAACCAAACAAACAAAAAAACCCCCAAACAAACACACACATACACACACACACAAAAAAAAAACACTCTTCTTTTTATTGCCTAGCATAATGTTATGTAGCATAGGATATCCCTTGGTGATCTTGAATCGGCTTTTCCGGTTGTGTCCCAGCTTCTTACACACCCCCAATATACTCCCTGGGAAGCCAGAGGAAAAAAGAAAGGCCTCCATGCTATGCAAACATTGTTCAGCAAATACCTGAAATGTATTATCAACACTGGTTTAGTCACCAATGCAAAGCACAGCACTGCATCCCTGCCAGGCCCAGTACAAGAGGTCATCCAAACACATAGCCCTTTGTCCTACCTGGAGCTAAAGAATAACGTTAGAAATTTTGTAACATGGGGATGACAGAATAATTACTGAGTCCAGTCTTATTCAGTAAGACTTCAGGTGCCTTTGTGAGGGACTTTAGGTTAATGTTGGAAAAACATGGAATTTGCTGGATATGTTTTTTCCTAGGTGTTTATTGCTCTGTGGGACTCTCAGGAAATGCTGGGACCACCACAGCGCAGGGGAGAATGGAATCTCTATACAACTGGGTGACAAAAAAATAAAAATAAAAATTCAGCTCTATCTCACTGGAAGTTCTCTAACAGCTTTAAAGCTGCTTTAAACCACATGAGTAACACAAAACAGATTTAATGCAGCTACTAATAATGACTGAAATCTCCAAAGAATTTCAACTTTTCTACCTCTTGAAAAAGAAAGAACTTTAGGTTCCAAGAAAATATTTGAACAGTACTTGCAGATGACTGTAGTCATACTTTGAGGACACTAGGAAACCTTGGCCGTGACACCACAAGTAAATGTAATGAGTAATACAATCCATAGTTCAATTTGTAGGGCACAACCATTTCAATATTATAAGCCCATACACTACAAGTATCTTTAAATCAGTTCAGCAGTTGATAGGAAGCAGTGCTCCAGTTTTAGTACCAATCTACTGTTTATACAAGTTTCATTTACAGGGTACCCTAACCATTGAATTCTGTACAAACTGAAGTTTATGTACTGAAGAAAACATCTGGGAGAACTCCAGGGTATAAGTCTTAAGAATGTATATCTAGATTTCACAAACAGATAAAAAGAGAACTGTGTCTGGCTGAGGTTAGTATGTCTTGGGAAGACATTGTGGCTTAATTTGTGTATCATTAAAGAATTGGGAGTCACAAGTAATATCAAGATGAGACTCAAGGTTTGGCATCAAACAATAGATCCATCCAGAGTTATGTCAGTTGTGATATTCATGACTGCAGTGCTTAACTTTTGTACTCCTGAAACAAAACAGTCTAAACTGAATACATAATTTTCCTATCGAAAGAAAAATGCTAAGGCAGTAATCACATAATTAAGCCTCTAAGTTAGACTTCTTATACATTGTCAACTGCAAGAGACAGGCTTCTCTGAAACACATTAAAGAAAACAAGAAACTTCAGAGCTTCTAATTTTTCTGTGAAAGAGATAGCTCTCTGCATTGAGTGTGTCTGATTTACATTGACTAACTTAAATTCCACAATTAGGGAATGTAAACACTCTCACTCGATCAGTTCAGAGCAGGATTCAGAACTAGACTAGACTAAATTACCTAATGGGATGTCTATAAAAGGTTGTAGCTTAAATACTGCTGCTCTTGAGATACAGTCCCCAGAATTTTGAGCACATCTCTCAGTGAAGGACTCTGTGTTGACATCCTCAGCTGAAATTAAGTGCCTCGTGTTTCTTCTTGCTAAACTGGGCAACAGTTTTTTTGAGGCAACAGTCTAGCTCTTAAAGTACTCACTCAAACCACAAGAGGGTTCAGTTTAGAGCAATTGTCAACATGAGAGAAAATTACATGTCTTGCCTGTCAGATAAGTGCCCTAATCAACTGTCTGTTGGCTGTTCTGGAGTTCTTTTCTTGGTGAAGCTATACTGCTTTGCAAAAAAGTATTAAAAGGATTTATGGGCACATGTTTCTCCTACTTAAAAATTACTAGTAAGAAAGAAATAGCATCTATGTGTATCACTTATTTCTGCCCATAACATCAGCATCATATTGGATCTAACTTTACAAAAATATCACAAACAGTGTCTTAAAGAGTGTGTGGATTCTCTTTTTTGCATGCTTTTCACTGTGGACAGCCTTTTACGTGAGTGTTTTAGAAATGATTGCACATGCAAGCTTTGGCGTTCCTTAGCTTATGGTTGTATGGGCAGAACCAAGTCCAGCTCCCAGGTTTTGTGATATGTGGATTAACTCATTTTACCATTGCCCTTTTCTATGGTGCAAATGAATAGTTTTGCCTACTCATGCCAGTCAAGGCTGAGACAGTCCATTTAGCTGGCAGTGACAATCCTCAGACAACAGCCTTGCACCTGATCTGATTCTTAACTTAAAGGATGGCTCTGTCTCAGTACATTTTTTTCATAGTGTTGCCTTAGAGAGCTGTAGCTTCAATGAAGTCATTGTTTCCATCATTAACTGCTTGAATAATTCATTACTTAGTAGAAAACGCCCCTCTTTGCTCTCTGTTTATTCCATTGTTTGTACATTTCAAAATAAGTCAATGAGTAATACAGCGACTATTTTGAAAGGGAATTTGCTTACCCAGGAGAAAAAAAAAAACTTGGCACAAAGAGTAAGGAACTAAGAAAAAAAGAAATTTTATCTTTTTAGTATTTTCACACACTCTGAATTATGCTCTTCAAAGTAACTGTTTTGCCTACAAATAAATCTAGTGATCAATAGAAGTGAGCAGATTATTTAATGCATAATTATAATGGTAATTAGTGCAGTCCTGAAGGGTCACGGGAACAGAATAAAAACACTCTGAGGACTGAGGTAGGAAAAGTTTGCAAAAAGGTGCTTTATTCAACATGGTGCCCGGCTTATATAGGATCGGGAAGGGGGGAAGGTTCTGGAACAGGGTGGAACCTGGGAACGGTTTAGTGAAGGGTCAAGGAGGGTCCTGCCAAACAAGGCAGAAACCCCCAAAACTGGGAAGACAGGGACCGGTGTAAGTCATATAGGGAGATGCTACCCTGCTGCAAGCAGAGGATAATCAGGGATGAGTTCCAAGCCATGAGGGATGGAAAATTCCATCAGGACACACATTAAAACAAAGGAAAAACATGTAACATTATAAAATCTTCAAACTGTAAAACTCTTAAAATGCAAACAGTCCTTAGTCATAACAGCAGTCCATATAAACACAGAGTGCAGCATCCAGAGCTCAGGCAGTCACAAATCTGGGTTGCAGAAGCTGTCCTTCCACTGCTGGTATCTCTCTCCTCAAACAAATTAATATGTAATTAATGTATTAATAATAATGTTCCAATTTCCTTGGAAAAATAGATACAGAAATCTTCTAAGCTTGGGAAGCTGAAGACATAGATTAATATCAGGACTAGAATTGTCACAAAGATAAACTGTTCCAACTTGCACTAGTAAACAGTCAAGAGGTAATAGAGGACATAATTCAGTGCAGCATCTACTTCATCTGCTTCCTGTGAGTTATGAATCATACACTATGGGCATCCTTCTGTATCTAACCAAAGAGGTATGGGGTATTTCCCAAGTCCATCCTTAAAGTATGCCAAAGTTTTCCATACTGAAGTGACCTTTACTGTTTCATGTACTTTGATTCATTTTGGTTTTAAGCACTTTTTGGTAATAGATTTAAATGATAGCAACTCAAATAGTTCAGTAATGCACTTGAAATTATGAGTAATAGGATAATTGGCAAGATCAAGCTGCTGATAAGGCATAAGATAGAGTAAGATATCTTACTTTATATAGTAGTAAAATATACTGACAGCCGTTAATTCCTTGAAATATGGAGCAGTTCTAAAACATAATCAGTGTAACTTCCTAAATCGTTCTACAGTCCTGCTAGCAATGATTTGTGCAAGCTAAAAAGATACAAAAACTTCTTTTACCTGCCTCTCCAGAACAGGAAAAATCTGTAGAAGTGATAAAAGTAAAAATATTGTTTCTGTGAATAAACCCAATGAACAATACATAACACAGTTGCCTAATATTTTATGGCAGGAGCACTCAACTCCCCTAGACAATACCTGGCTCCTGCCAGTTTTTTGCACCCTTACATTTGTGCATTACAGCAAAGGACAGGATACCCTGGACCATAGAAAACAGCCAATCTGAGGCAGAGAAATGTCTAGACCATGACCATGTATGACCATGAGCCCCAACACACCAGCTTATAAATGAAGCTCCTGGCAGAAACCATGTGTAGTGTTTCTCGGAGCAGTGGGGCAGTGATGGGAAACTTTCCCTGGGGACTGGGATGGATTTCAAGGAGAGTTCCCAGGATTGAGTATCCTTCAACTTCCCCCAGGTGAGTGACTATTTTTCTACTGGATATCCTTGAGAAATTTGAGGACTCTTTGGGTAAGTTAAGTGATTTCCTGGCTAATTCTGGGAGAGTGGCCACCCCACTGTGTGTGTGTGAGTGTGTGTGCTCTTTGGATCCTCATTCCAGTCCATGGAGTAAAAATATCCCTGACTGATAACACTAAATGTGGAACCTGTTAAATGTCATTGGAGTGCCATTGTGGTTAGCCCCATCGTTCATTAGTTTTGGCCATTGGTTTTAGTTGAGAATTAAAGTTTGCCTGTTATCTGCATGAAGTTGTTTTAGTGTGCCTCTGTGACACATGTGCAACATCACAAAGATGAATGAATAAAAATCAGATAAACCAGTATGGCCAGACTTGAGCATCGTTGTATGCAAGAAGATGCAAATCCCATTAAGGCTATTTATATGCTTGCAAGGGGCTGACCTGCTATTCTGAGACTAAAAGTACTGGTGATAAAATGCAGAAATCAAGAAATAATATTCTGATTCTTGTTGAAGTCGTTAGGGTTTTTTAAATTCATTTTCCAGGGTCCGGAATTTAATTAAATGAGTTTGCAAGTACGTATGTTTATAAATAAATGTAAATATATTCATACAAGAGAACATGCAAGTATCTCTATGCAAGGTAATAAAGAGGATATTGTTAATACTAATATATTAGCAGTCCTTGGGCAATGCAGCCCAAAAGTATGCAGCCTTTCCTGTGGTTTTATGTCACATTTTCAAAGTGACCAAACTAATTTGGACTCAAGAGGATAGATTATCTAATTTGCTATACACACTTGGCACTGGCCAACGCATTGTAGTAAACTGCAATTTCATTTAGAGTTTGGCAAATCTATATTATTCATGCATAATAGAGGGAATTATAGGAACATTAAAATTTTGAAAAATCTCTTACAGCACTATTGACAAGAGAAAGCAAGGAGAAAAAATTGCTTCAATAAGTATTTGTAGAAGGGCAGGTATGTAAACATTTTAATATATATGTATGTACAAGTATGCAGTCCTTCTAAAAACATTACTCTTAGACTAGAATGTTAAAAAATTCTAATTATTTTAAAAATGCTATTTTTTTCTATAACTTTTAACATTTTTTTACCTGTTTGGAATGTATTGAAAAACACATATTATTGTTCCTAAAAAGGAATTTCTACTGCCACATCTCAAGTTTTAAATACCTCAGTAAATAGGCCTTTTCATTTTGCGAGTCTGTCCATGCTTTGTATAATGGTATCTCACAGCTGGGCCCCTGAGATCTATTGCAATTGAAATGAAAGATTAGTCAGAATAACAACATGCTAACATAGTGATGCTAGCAATGCTGTAAGATATGTAGTTAAACTTACAATTATGGTAACTGCTATACAGAAAAACTGCAAATCCTAAGATCATCCTTATTGACAATCCCTTTCTATTAGTGCTCTTAAGAAGCTGCCGTGTGGGACACACACTCACTGATGCTGGAGGATTCTGCCCTGAAAATATGTAACCTAAATTTTAACATGCTATTCCTACTTTTCTCCGATCACTTGCCAAACTGTGGAAGTACTGCATTAAAAATAGAATCCTGTGTATAGAAGATGAGAGACATGAGGTACTAGAAAGGGAAAGTAAAGAATTAGAATAGTTTTGCCTGCATACTGATCACTAACAGACTCAGCCCCTTCTTTTATTGCAATTTTCTTGTTAAAATTGGGGAGAGTTTCCTATCTCTTCCATGAGCACTCATTTTGGTTTTCTTTGACACATCTATTCAAATATGGATTTCTTTCATGCAGGAACTACCTTGTAGGGCCATTGGACCTGAAAAATTCGATGCTGCTGCTTAAACCTACTCCCAGGCCCTGCAGTGAAACATGCTGACACATAGCAGCACTGCTACTTGGACCTGAAAAATTTGATGCTGCTGCTTAAACCTACTCCCAAGCCCTGCAGTGAAACATGCTGACACATAGCAGCACTGCTACTAGGACATGTCAGCAGTGTTATTTTTAAGGTTTCATACAAGGAATGGGTTTTGAAAGGTATGTGATCAAGGAAGCCCAGTATCATTTTCAATTGCCAGCAGCTTGTCACTGGTGCAGAGTCTTGGGATGTGTGCCGGCTTGGCTTAACCTGGCCGGGTCTCGCTGTGGTAAAACCTGCTTTCTCAGGACCAGGCAAGTACCAGGTAACCTGGGTAACCCTCAGCTCAGACAAAACCAGTCTTGTTTATTGTGCATAAAAAATAACCTTTTCCATACCAATAGTTATTGTGCCCAGGGAAAAGTCTCACTTTAAATAATAGCTAGTGGGTGAGCATGGTCAAATTTTAGCTGAGAACTAATGAGGAAACCAAAGAAACACAAAAAGGAGAAAGCAAATTATTAAGACTATGCCTAAAGGGAATCCCATGTGAACCCAAAGCTGAGGATGACAATGTCAGGCAAGGACTTCTGGTGTTGGCTGAGAGTGAGACAGGACAGGTTTTGGCAGAAGCTGCTTCTGAGATCCAGTCCATCCCTGCAGTGCTGGCCAGGCCCCTGCCATGTTGTTGCCTCTTCTGAACGTGAGTGCCATGAAGCAGCGTTAATAATACCTTGGTTTCATTAGTGGTACTACTATCCTAGTGCCACCTGATCATCTGATAACAACTCAGACTGCAGACTACCGTCAGGGAAAGGCAGTAAGTTGGATCACACCAAATTTGGTCACTAATGATTTAACTTCTGTTGTGCCTCAAGATGAAAATCTGAGACTGTATTTATCCTGAGTTTTAAGTCAAACAGAAGTAAATTAGTTTTTAATATAAAATTAGTGTTGCTCTTTCTAATGAGGCACTCCTAGAAATCCACTGAATTAAATATTTTCAATCTGACTTTCTCTGAAATACTCCTGAGAATGGGTACAGAGTAGCCTTTTTTTCATGCAGAAATTAAGTAGAAAGTAAGCATCAAGAACCTTTGCATAATAATTTGTGCAGAAAGAGAATCAGCAGAAAAGCAGCTTTTGATTGCAATTTTGATACTTTTTCTTTCTGATGCACAACATTTTGGTCCCAAAACCATTGTGTGGTCCTGCCATTTGCACAAGGGTCTCCCCTCCTTCTGTGTCAAAAAATGTCAACAAAAGGAGCATATTTGCCACACACTTTCAAGTATCAAAGGGGAAATCCAGCACTTGGAGAGCTGGGATCCTTCCTGGTGCCCTATTGCTGCTTTTGCTGAGCTCATGAACGCTCAGGTAGGGTGTTTCTTCCCACCCATCCAGCCAGCCTCCTGCCCAGCACCTACAGCTAACAATTCTGCTCTGAAGTGCTGACCCTGAGCCCCCTGAGCATTCTGACAACCTGCCTGGAGCATTTCAGTTCCCCCAGACCACACTGCAGCATGAGCTAAATACCCCTCCCTGTGTCCTGGGAAGCTACCTGTGGTATCCCAGCTACCTTTCTGGGGCAATCAGGTGGAAGCTAGTGTTGCAAGCACTTGAGCTGCAAGCACCTGAGGTACAAGCACCAGGTGCAGCCAATCCTGATTTCTTGAGCAAATCCATTAACCATCAATACCATCCTGGAGCCGAAGTCTTGAGGAAGTGTTTTGGACCCTTTGAATGCAAAAGTGTGATCTTTATAGTACACATGATGAGGAAGGTATTGCTCTTTTACAATATTCTCTTTGGTGTTTATTTAGATACCCAACATGGAAAGAAACCCTTCATCTCTGCCCTTATGCAAAAGCAGGAAAATAGTGTGAAAAAGGGAATGAAACTGTCCAGATGTAAGTTGTGGTTGTTGCTATTCTTTTCATAGACTCATAAAATGGTTTAAATTGGAAGGGACCTCCAAATCAGTTAGTTCAACCCCCTCTGCCATGGCCAGGAACACCTTTCACTAGACCAGGTTACTCAAAGCCCCTTCCAAATTGATTTTCAATGCTTTTTCTCCCTAGTCCTTCCTGCACAGCCTACATTTCTGAAGTTAACAGGCATTTTATGACTATGAAAATTCAGAGGATGTGTAAAAAGATTTATGAATGCCTTTTCCTTTGTGAGGGGAAAAGGAGGGGCAGGCACTGATGTCTCTCCTCTGTGGTGACCAGTGAAAGAACCCAAGAGAATGGCCTGAAGTTGTGTCAAGAAAGGTTTAGTTTGGATATTAGAAAAAGGTTCTTCACTCAGAGGGTGGTTGGGCACTGGAACAGGCCCTCCAGGGAAGTGGTCACAGCACCAAGCCTGACAGAGCTCAAGAAGCATTTGGACAATACTCTCAGGCACATGGTGGTGACTCTTGGGGATGATCCTGTGCAGGGCTAAGAGCTGGACTCGATGATCCTTTGTGGGTCTCTTTCAGCGCAGCAAATTCTGTGACTCTGCAATCCTTGCTGTCCCTGAATTTGAATCTGTACCTTTAATTCCTTTGAAATTCCTGGGTAAGGAGGTCTGGCCAGTCTAATTACCACAGTGTTCCCCTAGAGTGAGAAAGCTGAGCACTCTGAAATATCCAAAGTCCTGAAGTAAACTTATAAATCATGAGATCATAAAATAAATATAAGAAATTGCTATTTAAGTTTCTCCGTTAACCTGGAAACCTATTTAAAAATTGTGCATTTCAACTCTTTCGTTGCAAGAGCCACATCAGTCAAGACAAATTCTCAGCTATGCAAGTAGCTGGATGTGTGCAATCAGCCAGTTGTAACATGACACATGCCATTTCACTCTTTCCACAGGAAAGATTTTATTCACGTTGTGAATGTCAGTCTTGAAGAAACTCAAATTTCAGCCAAAATGAACATTGGGCAAGTTACTCTCGCAGCAATTTTTAGCAGCAGGACCACCATGTAGGCTAAGGGAAAGAGCAGAGAGAAAGTATTCCTCAAACTACATGTCACTGGAGTGTTGCATACCACTGTTACTGGGAGGAAACACATCCGGTTTTGTGCAAGAGGGCATTTGCTTTCTTGGTTAACATTAGTATTTGTTTTCCTCTGGAAAAGCCTGTTAATGGTAACTCTGGAGCTCAGGCTAAGGAAGTGAGGCGTCCAAGACCTGCTCTGTGAGTTCAGGTTAGGGCACCTGCTCTTGGCTGTACTGTTTCCTCTGCTTTCTCTGGGAAGTCTCTCACAAGGGGTTTTAGCGGTGAAGGCAAAGTGCCTCAACTCTGGGAATCCCCCCCATGCTTACAGACAGACACTTGACTCTGGTGGGATATCAAAACACCCAAAACACTCCTGTCTCACTCTCTATCCCTCTGTGATAAACAACTGCCTATAACTGTAGTTGCAGAGGGAGATGCAGTTATTCACAACTTGCCAGCCAACAGCCTCCTGTTTGCTGGACACCATCTCCCACTTCAGGAATAACAAGTTCCTCCTGGGTACAGAAATATCCACACATCTGTGGTATCAGCGCCATTGTCGCATTTGTCTATATCTTATTTTTTTACAACTTTCATGGGGTTTCCTCCCCCCCCCCCCCCTCTTCTTTTTATGTTTTTGTAATTAATTTGTGACTAGGCTTTCCTTTTCTGTTTTCTAGTCCTCTATGAAATAGGGCTCCTCTGAACAAAACATAAGGCTTAATTTGTTTTAAAATGGAGCATTGACTCTTTCCAATTTGCTATAACAAACCTAACTAATTCCATTTTATTCCTAGCCTATTTAAAAAAATCTCCATTGTGCTACATAAGATAAAGACAAGAGGTCAGACCTATATTTTCTCTTTTTAATTAATGGGATTTCAAAGAGTTCTGAGGCCTTGAAGCAGTTGCTGCCTATCTTTACTGAGAAGCCAAATCCTTTCATAGAATCATAGAATTATAGAATTGATTGGGTTGGAAAAGACCTCCAAGATCATCGAGTCCAACCCTTCGTCCAACTCCTGTCTGTTTACTAGATTATGGCACTCAGTGTCACGTCCAATCTCACTTTAAAAACCTCCAGGGATGGTGAATCCACCACGCCTCTGGGCAGGCCATTCCAATGCCTGATTACTCTCTCTTTCTTGTTTCAGAGATGTTAGGTTCCCTTTTGTAGTCTAGTAAAGCCATAAGATAGTAAAACCTTTAACATTTGAATATCCATAAACCATAAAAAAAAGATATATGTAGAAATAGATCAGATTTCTCTACAGGATGAATTTGGGTTTTGGAGAGAATGATACTCTAAACATTCACAAATATATCTCTCCCTAGGCTTGGGAGGTATTAAAGTTTTGGAGGGATGACACTTTGAAACAAACATATGTGCTCTTTTGTAACCACTGGGTTATAGGCAGTTCCATTTTCCTTTAACTTTTTTGACTGTATCTAATCAAAAATAGTAGAGGGGATGGGAAAGGGGAGGTGAAAGGGGAGGAGAAGGGAAGTTGAGTTGGAAAAAAGAATAATAAAATACAAAGAGACACTTGTTATTTGTAAGTGGCTGAAACACAAAGACTTGCAGGACTAACAGATCTTTATAATAAGCTATAATCTATAGTGGGGTTGGGAAGACTTGGGAAGACTTGCTTGTAGGACAAGTCCTCATTTCATGCATATTTTCTCCATGATAATGAGCTCTTTTAGTGTAAACCTTAATTTACATAATAGTTATGAAACATATTTTGTTCATTAAAAATGTGAAAATGCAAACTGGAATTTATGTTCTTTTTGTATTGGCATTATTATGACATAGTGACTTTCTTTCCTGCTGTTTTCAGTCATAAAAATGAAATCTGATTAGAAGCCTTACACAGGAATTTGGAATTTTGATGCTCTTCTATGCCTAGAAGGTAGTTTCATTACATAAATCTGCCAGGTACTCATTGATTTCATTGGGAGCAGTGCCATTGATTTTAAGACATTTGAAATCAAAGACTCACTGTTCCCTGTGAGTTCTAACTTTCACCACACCATAGTGCAAATACTTTACCAGTTTAGCGAAATTTTCTAATGAATATTTCCTCTTGCAGTTCCTAGTCTTGTTCCATGGTCTAAGGCTCATTTTGGTGTATTTTTGTTTTATAAAATTCTGACAACTTATTTGTTTTTGACATACAAAAACTGACACAATTTTATGTCTTGCTGTGTTTTCATATTGTGAATACAGCAGAGTAGTAGTGCTGTAAATTCCAAATTAAAAAAAATAAATCAGAAGAAGATAGTATCAATATATTTGAAGTTGTGAAACTTTTTATTTTGTGCCATATGCAGTAGTTCTTGCATATATTTTTGCTGCAACCTGAAGATAAAACATTTCAGTTACCATTTATAAGTGCTTTACCCTTTTAATGTCTTTAGTCACTTAGATTTTCTAAGTTAAATCTGTCCATTTAAAGTTATTTTTTGAGACAATTTTAATTAAATGTATAACTGTTATTTACTTATGTGTTTAAAGATACGTAATGGTTAAAAAAGCTGAATGCTCAACCTAAAATAGAGCTCAAAACACTACCTATTTTTCAGATGGATTCCTAAGCTCCAATACACTCTTTTGATATGCCAGGAGGAAAAACTACTGATGAGAGTGCAGATTCCTCAACAAAGAGAATTAAAAAAATTTAGTTAGAACATTCAATTTTGAATTTTCTTTAATCAGTTGCCTCTTCTGCTAAGAATAAGGAGGAACTTCTAACTAGTCTCAGTGTCTGAGGTAAGGAATGCAAATGTGTTTCGTAGGTACACAGTGTTGTGGTTTATCTGTTGTATTGTTGTGATTGATTTGACTGGTCAGTGATTGCTGGTTAATTATATATCATTAGTAAATCAATACATGGCTTTGATTCTCATTTGGTTTAAACCACATGAACAGAGCAGTGTTTTCCCTGTACCATGCCAGGATCCACAACTGTTGAATTAGGGTAGCTGCCTGTTCTGTTTAGTACCTTTTAACAGATTCATTGTGCATGAATTTGTCTTGAATTTTTTTAATTTCATTTGCTGGGTTGGTGCAAGCATTTTGCAGGAACTCCCTTGGCTTGATGCCCCCCAAATGCCATGCATCCCAGTTTTTTTTCTTCAGGGAGAGAGCAGTCACCATACTTGGATTTGTTACAGAGTCCTGGAGGTCTGACACCATTTGCAGGGAGTTGCTAACCCACCAACCCCTAACACTTTTTGGACAAAGGATGAGAAGGGAGTCTCTGCACTGCCCACAGGAAAGATTTCATCACGTCCCCTGTGACCACCATTTTCCCACGAGTTTTTTTTTTTTGAACCAACCTTACCAGAGCTCAGAAATGACTTTTGCAACCTCTGCCTCCTGAGGTGTGGCATCATCCCCACTGTCTGCATATATAATTACACTGAAAGGGGCAGAGATGCAACTTAATTAGTTTGAAAGTTTTGGTTACAGTGTTGCTGTTTGTTTCTGGTTTAGGTTATATATATTTGTAGTTAAGAACTGTTATCCTTTTCTATACATTTTCTGATTAAAGTCTCTTAATTTCAAAGGTTGTGGTGGTTTTTGGGAAGCGGCCCCCTTCCTAGCCCATATACACATCTTAGTTTTCTTTTAAACTGAGACCAAGTTATGAAGTTAGCTATTAAACACTTAGTGAATACATAGGAGAGAATAAGAAGATCTGAGGGGGAAAAAAGGCCATAACAGCTAGCTGTGAATAGAAACTGAGAAGAGTGAAGGATGATAAAAGTCCCTAGTCACAGTGTTTTAGTTAGTGTCCATAGCTGATAGGATAGCTCACCTTAATCTCTTACATTTTTCATAACTATCATATTTATTTTAAAGTTATAAGTAGAAAAGTTTATTTCTATTACAATAATAGAGTTACACAAAATGTCAAGAAGACTAACTACCAACAGGTATCTTTGGTGATCATGATCTTTAAATTCAGGATTATAGCACATGCCCTGTGCTCCAACCTA
Organism: Acropternis orthonyx; assembly: GCA_035583155.1. NCBI lineage: Eukaryota > Metazoa > Chordata > Aves > Passeriformes > Rhinocryptidae > Acropternis > Acropternis orthonyx. Next base: position 72,770,803 of record JAWWEU010000081.1, on the reverse strand, counting down.
TTTTTCTGGCATCTTGAAGTTGCAACTCTGTGTATGAGTGAGTAGGCTAATTAAAAGACTTCGAGCAAAGAGTAGGCATGAACTGATGAGCAGCAACTAAGATCGCTCTCTAGTACAATACAAAGGAAAGTAAAATATTTCAGCTTCAGGAATTATGATTAAAAAATGTAAAAAAGCTCCTTTAACTAAGAATTCTGAATTGAAAGGATTATTTTTGCTTTATGCAAAATTTGTCCAGCCTGAGTAATCCAAATCACTGGAAGGTGTTTATTCTCATCTTTGTAGTTTCCTGTAGTTGTGGTGGTACTTGATGACCAACAGTATCAGACTCGGGGATGAATATGGATGCATTTGCTTTATCAGTGAACAACAAAGAGAACAAACAGGAACAATCACCTCTGTTTTGGATTGGACCCTGACTGAGAGAATTTTGAGATATTTACTGCTAAGGGTTGCATCTTGAGATTGCGTCTGTAGCAGACACTGCAATTACTTGATTACTGGGTGGTAATTCCAAACACAGTTCTCGACCTAGGACTTCTTTTATTTGGGTAGCTGTCATGGTTTCACCCCAGCTGGCAAACAACACCACACGCTCACTCCCCCACCAGCAGGATTGCAGAGAGAATTGGAAGGATAAAAGCTAGAAAACTCTTGGGTTGAAATAGACAGTTTAACAGGGAAAGCAAAAGCCATGCACACAAGCAAAGCAAAGCAAAACAAAGAACTGATTTACCACTTCCCATGGGGAGGGAGGTGCTCAGCCATTCTCAGGAAAGCAAGACCCCATCAGGTGTAATGGTTACTTGAGAAGACAAACACTGTCACTTCAAACATTCCCCCTTCTTCCTTCTTCTCCTCAGCTTTATATACTGAGCATGATGTCATATGGGCTGGAATATCCCTTTGGTCAGTTGGGGTCACCTGTCCCAGCTTTTTCTCCTCCCAACCTTCCACGCACCCTCAACTTCATTGCCAGCAGGGCAGTACAAAAAGCAGAAAAGGCCTTGGCTCTGTTCAACAGTAACAAAAACATCTCTACATGATCTACCTTATGCCCAGCACAAATCCAAAACAGCCCCACACTAGACACAGAGAAGAAAATTAGCTCTATCCCAGCTGAAGCCAGTACAGTATCCTATGGCATATGTAACATGAATAACTGTCTTCTGTTTTAAGGTGAATAATAGGATTCCCATGTGTTTTGTGCACTCTTAATACACAGAGACAATATTAAGAGTTACAGGCAGTGGCTTGTATGTAGCTTTCAATTACGTATCTATTTGTGCTTTGAAAAAGCTGTGGGTTTTTTCCTTTTCTTTGTTTTGTTTATTTATTTATTTATGGAAACAGTCAAGGCTATCTCAGCTATTTAGGAAAATTTAAAGATGAGAGGGGTATATTCTCCATGCTACAAGTTGCTGTGGAACTGAACTGAATAGATAAAGGATGATTTCTGTAGCAATTTATTATAAGACCTTGCCATCTCTATTTTGGCAGGTTGTCAGAAGTGGTTAGATGACATTAGAAGCCCAAACTCAATTGCAGAAGGAAAGGTGTAAAACAGCAATTCTCTTTCCTTGGCCAATGCTGTTCACCTTCAGCCATGTCATGAACCACCAGTGAGGGGTGCAATGTTAGTCATAAATTCTCATCAGGCTGATCAAAATCAACTGACATGTGTCATGAACTCTTACGCTTTATGGAACAATTTTCTTGGCTCCAGCAGCCAGCACTCTCTTTAGTCTCAAAAGTGCTGACTAACAAGGCCTTAATTATTAAAACACACTTCAACAAGCCCCTAATCCTCACAGCAATCCTAGGTATGGCGTATGGGTTAGAATATGATAGCTACACTTTGCCCAGACAAAGTAAAGGAGGAGAGAAATAAAGGCAGAAAAGGGAGAAATTGAAGAAAGAAGATCACCAGTCCCTAGATGCTTTAGTCCTACTGCGTGGGTGGTCTGAAGCTGGTGTAGTGAGACAAAAAAAAGAGAGGAATAAGGGAGTGAGCAGGACCAATCCGCTTCCCTTTATAGTTAACCTGGTAAAATAGATTTCTTACACCATTTCGTTCACTCATGCACAGCCAGCCCTTTTGAGCCTTTCAGGAAATGAGTCAGGGCGGGTGGGGTGGACAACTGATCTCCCATCTCAAGGCAGAAAAGGAAGCTGGTTCAGAACAGTACTGCCTGCCTCACTTCTGTGGGACCCTCTCTTCCAAATACAATTTTCCTGTCACAACAGTCAGAATGTTTGAGACAAAACATGCTTATGCCTGGTCCTACACAACAAACATTATTTCTTTTACCCTTACCATAGAAATATCACAGCCTGTCTACTCCTCACCATCATAACATTGCTTTTCTGTGGCAGAAGTTGCTTTTCTTTTTGTATTTTCTGAGGATGAGTCACTAACTCTGCAACAAGATTGCCATTTAGAAAATCTTTGAAGATATAATTCTGCAGTATCTTGAACAGCATGCATGAGTTCATCTGGTCTTTGGAATAAAAGACAGAGGGTCTGGAATATTATTTAAGCTTGAGTTAAAGACCATGTTAAACAACAACAACAACAACAACAACAACAACAACAAAAGACACAAAAAACCCCAACGCTCTAATGAATCAAATATTTTTGAGGCAACAGTGGTCAACTTCTTGATTTTTTTTTTTCATATATAATGGATTTCCCTGCTTAAATCTAGGATTAATTAAATATTGGGATATATTTTACAGTTTGGGATACATTGTTGGTCTAAATTTTATAAAGGATTTGAGCTGAATTAAGTATAGAATGCTTGATATCTGATAATGCCCTTAAAAAGGTTTTACTGTTGGCAGTCTGACTGCCAAAAGAAAATCTTAGGATCTTCTGAAACTGAGTATCTCGTTTGAGAAAGTTCAGCATATGTTAGCCTTAGAAAAGCTAACAAGGTTAAAAAGGAATAAAAAGAATAATATTGAATTATCTCAATTCCTTTCATTAAACTGACTGATTTTATGCTAATGACTTGAAAGTCATCTTCTCTCACATAATTTGCTCCAGTGCAGTTATACTTTTAATTTCAACTTTAGTTAATATGATTGCAAAATATGCGAGTATATTAAAATGGATCTACTGGAAAATACTTAATCAATTCTCTTTGTTTTCTTCCCCCAAAGAGAAGCATCATTTTACATACTTTATCATGTTGATTATTTGTTGATTTTAAACTTGGCTGGATATCTCTGCAGAGCAATAGATCAACAGCTTCAAAGATTTCTCTTTGCTAGTCCATTTTTGTCACTAAATATTCATATACACTTTCTGATTTATTAAATGTCAATGGTTAGTATTCATTTCATCAAGTTTAATTTTTATGACAGTATGTCCTGTTAAAATATGTGTACTTCAGCTAAAAATATTTTGCACTTTTCCAATGATTAGTGATTTCTCTTGCAGTGACATCAAAACTGCTTTATAAATATGAATTAAAATATACAAAACCTTTGTAGAGCAGTTATGAATTGTTATACATGTCTTCAACATGTATACTTTGAAGGACAAAGGTTGTAAGTGACTTTTCTAAGTTCAGTGTATCAATACAAATGACAATTCTCACCCTAGCTTAATTAGTAGACCACAGTCCTTAAGTTCTCTTTAACAGTATGAAACACAATTCCTTTCTGAAAAATGACTCCATTAAAAAAAAGACCCATATTTATGAATCATTGTTTCTATGTATATTTTTTCTTATTTTGATTGGCAATGGAAATATGATAGCAGATAAATATTTATTTACATAATGTGCTGGTTTAAAGGTAAACCAGCAGGAGGAATGAGTCTAACTCACAAGCAGATTACAAGTCAGAATTACAGTTTA
>JAWWEU010000081.1:72734598-72764091 GCA_035583155.1 Acropternis orthonyx | reverse complement strand
GCAGTTCATGAGGGGGCCAGGTGGAACTCTTTTCTATGGGGCATGCAGTCTCTTTCCAGGTTCCACGGTTGAAGAGGGGACAGAAGGTGATTCCTTTGAGGTGCAGGGTTGGTAGATGAAAGAAAAATTCCAAGATTTTAAACCCATAACACATAATTACACCGAATTAATACAGTGCTTAAGTATATTTAGTCATGCTAGGAAACCTCTCTGTTTTGGGTTTTGCTTGTTATTCACATTTTACATTGTTTCTTGGCTCTCATCTGCCTATGATTAAGCATTGCAAATACAGCAGCATCTCCTGTGCTCAGCAAAAGATCAATTAAATATTTTAATGTTCTTTATAAACAAGTTTAAATCAGTGAAAACATTGTTCTGTATATATGTGAAAAAAGCTCCACAGTATATGGACCAACCCTCGGGAACTTAGAAGACAAACCAAAATACAAGTCATTAAAAAAATCCCAAAAAATCCAGAAAGCTATCCATCCTACCATGAAATAAGATGGTTATTCCTGCACTGAGTAATATGCCATCTGTTGTAGTTTAGGAATGGTACTCCCCAGTTCAGTGCCCCCACTGAGTCTCTCGAAACTGTACCCTACTCTGTAACTCTGCCACTTTTCCCTCCTCCTCCTCCCTGCAGCAGGATGGAGAGGAGAACTGGAGGCAAAAAGGGCAAAGATCATGGGTTAAGAATAATTATCTGGAAACAGCAGTAAGACAACAAACAGTAACAGCAACAATACTAATAACAGAGGGTACACGAAACAATTCACACAGAGACTCCCTGACAACAGACAATACAGGACAATACATTTTCTCAACTGGACTGGAACCCCTTCTTCCCAGAAGAGAGTCCTTCTCCTCCTCCATCCCCAGCAATGATGTGAGGTGGTACAAAAGAACCTATAAGTCCTGGCCATGCCCCTTCCTGTCTACTGCAAAAATGAACCCTGTCCTGGTTGGAAGCAGGACACCACCATTGCATTGTGTCCCTGTGTAGAGAGACTTCATACACAAGCTTTTAACAGATCTCGTTATAGAATTGGGTTGAAGGAAAAAGATGAATTGCAACATGGAAAATTCCAATTAGAAATAATGAAAAACTTTTCCCCTCTCTGAAGGTGGTCAAACACTAGCACAGGGAGCCAGAGAGTTTGTGGAGTCTCCATACATGAGTTTACTGAGATCTCATTGAACAGAGCCCTAGGAAACTTGCTGTAGTTGGCCCTGCCTTGAGGAAGAGCTTGGGCTGAAAGATCTCCAGAGATCCCTTCCAACCCCTCAGTTCTGTGGTTTTGTGATTCTGTTAACATATGTGGGCATACTTATTGCTCTGTGTTTAGAGCATCTGTGTCCTTGGGTCACTTTTTACTTTTTGAAAAAAAATGATCTGACACCCTAGGCTGGACAATTCTTGTTGTGTTTAACTCTGTGGGACTATGATCCAAAATGAAGAAAGCTAAATGTTATGAAAAATGTCCATCTTCTTTTACTGAAAACCAAGGAAACTTTGCCGACTACTGTCTTAAAAGACACATTGTAATAAAGATGCAAAGTAATTTCTATGCCTTGAATTGTACGTGTTTTAATAATATAAAAGGAACAGGGAGGGAATTAGAATAAAACATGATAATGAAGTTTTCCTTGTGTTAGCAATAATGAATGCATTTGTTCTTGTTATCAGTATGTACTTGGAACAAGATGAGTCTACCTGATAAATAAAACACTGTGGTTTGTTTTCAAGAGCTAACTTTGCCTGCTAATTAAAATGTAATGTCAGCATTAATAGAGGTGTTTACAAAATCCAGTTTTGATATTAAAACTCAAATTATTGGCCCTTTACACTGTGCATTACTTGCTTACCTAGAATCTCACAAAAAGGACAAATACAGAATTAAAATAGAGGGAGCAGCAAAGGCTGCTTTAGAGCTTGCTGAGGAGAACTGGAAGAGGAATAGGCTGGCATGGATCACACCTGGAACATATGATTGTCTAAAGTTTTAGTGGACAATTGAGTAATTGCCTAAAATTTTGGGTCTATCCTAGTAAGCTCTTCTTCATCTTCTAATTTCAGTTTTACTTTTTGACAGATTATTTGAGCAGACTCAAGAGCTAGAATTCTCTCTGAGAAATGTCCTAATCATCTCTCTGTTGGTAGCTGGAAAGGGCAGTTGAATTCAATAAGGAAAAGTAATGAGTAATTTCTTACAATCCTGAGAGGTCAGGAAGGTGGTATTACAGTTGTCTTCCTTTTACCTCAGGATAATAAAATGACCAAGCAACAGTTTATTCTGCTGGCTTTGCAGAAGAGAAACATGAAATGTTGGTAGCAGAATGTATGCATTGTCATCAACGTCCTCTCTTGTGGTTTTCTTTGTTTGTGCAAGGTCACATACTGATAACACCTGAACAGTGTGTCAACATGACTATGCTCCTAAAAAACAAATATCTAGGGGCAAGAATGTACATATTTGAGTCTTCTTTCCATACCAAAGTCTTGATTACATTTTTTTGCACCTGATGAGAGGTTTCCCAGTGCCTGGTTTTGAAACCCATATGAAATAGATATGAACAGTGGAAAAACCACAGCATGTACAACAGTGACACCACAAAGAACTTAGCATTAGTTATATTCAAATACTGTAAGATTTGAGTTCCCTTGAGCTTCATTCCCAAAATACCCAAATTTTTGAAATGTCATCTTTTTTGGGTTATAAATAATATTTCTTGTTAGTTTACAAGCCGTGCTATATAATGTCTAATTAGCTGGCTTTCCTCTTGCATTTGCCTACTATCCTTGCATATCAGAATAGTCACAGTGTGAGTAAGCCACATTTTAGAATGCCAACTCCATTTAAGTGCACACTTACCAAAAAAAAAAAGAAAAGGCAGACTAAACTGAAGCTTGGACTAGGGCACAATTATTTTGTGAACAGAGCATTTTGCTTTACAGAAATAACTGTAAAAATAATTGGATGTTGGACATTTAAGGGATATTCATATAAATATATTAAAAGAAATATTTGTCACTTGTGAACTTTTACATTTGCATCTTACTTTCTAAGATAGAAGCATAGTATGAGTCATGTTCAGTGCATCAGAAGTGTGTCTCTTCTTTGCCAGACTTCCATCTCTTGCATTCAACTCATCCTTTTCACAAAGTCCAAGCACAAAACAACATGTATCAGATGGTCTTCAGATAAAGACAAGAAACCATCCCACACTGCAAGATACAGAAGGGAAGTTTAACCATTTCACATATTTTTTTAAATTCTTGACCAGTACAAGATTTTTCATTTTTTGTACATTGATTTTATAGACTGTGTATGAATAGCTTCTTTTAATGTTATTTCTCATGAGTTGCAGCCTACATTTTCAAAAAGGAGAATTGGTTTGGGGTTCTTTTGTTTCTGGAAGCCTATTTTTGAGGTATCTCTGAAAAAAGCCTTTCAAAAAAAGATTTAAGATTTGCCTACTAATAGTCAGAATGTTTTACAGTCTTCAGAAGGACAGGATAGTTCCAGGTCAGTTTTTAAAATTGTAAGGGTGAGGTAGTTAGGAACAATCAACCCTCACTCATGCTGTCAAAGATAAGATAGTTGCCTGGCACTATAAACATAAAAATGAGAAATCCTTGCTGCATTAGAAATAACACAAAAACCAGTAGGAGAAGTGGCTGAAGAACAGAAGGGAAAATCTATACACTAAAAATATTAATTATTAACTATGAAATGTTCCCTTGTTTTCAAAAAGCATATAAAGAAATTCTGTAATGGCTTATTTTAATCCATCTCATCAATGAAAAATATTATATATTCATTGGAAAATGTAAAATTTGCACCCCATTCATGACTTTTCATGTTGGTGCCTGTCAATCTGATATTTAGATACTTTCTACAAAATAGATATCTTTAAAATACATTATAAGGTTCCTTTTCTCTGGAAACACACTGTGTGGGAATCATGTTTACTGTAAATTTATGCCAGGTCTTTTGAGCATGGGGAAGAGTTACCATATGGAGCATCATTCTGGTCATGAAAAGTGCAAAGACAAAGGTCTTGTACTACCCAAATTAGGTTTTTTCTTTATATATGAATGCACAAAGGTATATAATTCTAGGTACTTCAACATAATGCATTTTTAAAAAACATAAGCAACACAAGAAAATCCCAAAGAATTGCTTAGTTATACTGTGGCACCCTATGTACAAAATGCTGCCATAAAAATGTGATTTTTTTTTTTTCCTGAAAACCATAAAGTCATAAACTGGTTCACGTTGAAATAGATGTTCAAAAGTCATCTAGTCTAACTCCCTGCAATGAGCTGGAACATCTTCAACTAGATCAGGTTGCTCAGAACCCTGTTCAGAATGTTTCCAGGGATGGGACATCAACCAGCTCTCTGAGTATTTCATCACCCTCATTGTAAACAACTTATTTCTCATATCTAATCTAAATTCATAATCTTTGAGTTTAAAACCATTAACCTTTGTCTTATTGCAACAGACCTTGTTAAAAAGTTTGTCCCAAGCTTTCTAATAGTCCCCCTTCAAGCACTGAAAATCTGCAATAAGGATTCCCCAGAATTTTCTCTTCTCCAGGGTTAACAACCCCAAATTTCTCAGTTTTTCCCAAAGGCAGAGGTGTTAAATTGCTCTGAACATTTTTGTGACTCTCCTCGAGATCTGCTGTACCAGGTTCATATTTTCCCTGTGCTGAGGACCCCAGAGCTGGATGTAGTGGGGAGTAGAGGGGCAGAATCACGTCCTTGGATCTGCTGGTCATGCCTCTTTTGATCCAGCCCAGGATACAACTGGCTTTCTGGACTGCAAGGACATTGCTGTCTCATGTCTAGTTTTTCATTCATCAGTATTCCCAACAATTTCTACACATGAAAATCTTGAAAGTGGAGATTAAAGACGTACTGTTTGTCAGAAACACTCACATTTTCAGTCAGAGCAGCTTCTGGCCCAAGAAAGAAATAAAGAAAATGCAATTTTAGTTTCTCAGTGCTATCTGAATAGGTCTGTCAGAATATGACAATGTCTGCTAGGGATTAGTAAGTATAAATTGATTATCCAAACAAAGAAAATCATAAGAAAGCTTTTAAACATTACTGTAAAGTTTTTTACATTTCATAGGAAATCAACTGATGCTGTGACTGTAGGGTACATTAAAGGACCTGAGATGAAAAATGACAGATAGAACAACCAAGTAATTCTGAACAGGGATACGATATTTTGGTTGTTCTAATAGTGTTTAACTTCACATTACATCAACATTAATGTTTCATGAATACTATATGCCAAGTTGATATGAAATGCATGAGGAGTGGTGGGGTGGGAAAAACTGAACTGAGAAATAAAAGTATGTCTGCCCCTGGAACTAGGCATACTTAGAGTCAGTTATGCTACCAAGATTTACTTCACCTGAACATATGGTCCATTAAGTAAGGTTATTCATTTTCTTCCCTAAAAGCAAAGAAAATATGTACAATGATTCTCCAGGAAATTTCTTAATTTAATTATAAATGAGCACACTAAAAGAAAGTTTCTTTTACTTCTGACACAGGAACATCATGGCCTTACTTTGATCAAGAGTTGAGTAATTGAACGTCATGATATGTGAAGGGCAGGATAACAAAAATGAAAACAGAGCATGATGAACCTTCGTACAGATCAATAATTGACAGAACAATATCTGAAACTGATGGAAAGGTACATTGTGATAAAGATTTAATTGTATACAATGCTATTTAACAAAGATTGGGGAAAGTGTTGTTACATGGACACCCAGTGCCTTCAAGAAGCAGAAGCCCCTGGATCGAAAAATTGCATGTTGGTGCTGAGTTGCTGCCCTGAACAAGACATTGAGACTGTTCTGAGTGAATGTTTTGTTCCTATGGCTGGACTATGCTGGTCACTGCAACAGTAACTGGGGCAGGTCAGAGTTAATTGTGTGTGTGGGCATGAGGGTAAGTTTTCCTGACACTGTGTGTCTTGTTTGGTCTGCTCAGTAAATTGAACTTAGCAGTGTCATGTCTTTTATGTTCCTTTTTCCCCCATGACAACTTCTTGTGTTAATGGACACTTAGTAGATATCAAATTAACAGTATAGAACAGCTCAGGCAGTGGGGGTAGAAGATTCCAATATGCTTTTTTTTTCTCCTTGAATTTCACAGTCTTTGTTGCTGGTGAGCTAGACTATTTGACCATGATGGTGGGTTGTTTGTGTTTGCATGTTTGTTTTGTTTTGTTTTGAGTTCACAAAGTCAAATCTTGAAAGTACTGGTGTAAAAGTATGGACGTAACACCATATAACCAGTCAGAGAAACATGTTTACCATGTTTCCATTCCTGCTAAGTACTAAAATCATCACACAAAGCGATAAACATAGCTTCTAATGAATTTAGAAAAATCAAATAGACTGAGAAAGCTCCCAATAAAACATTTTATAACTAAATGCATTACTTGCTACTCACTGTTTTCATGATGCATCTTTAGCATAATTATATGATAAACAAATGGTTGATCTAATGAAATTCATATTAAAAGACAAGTTCAGAATATGAAGTTATGGTACAAGATATAATAGGTGAAGTGGATGCTACAAATAGTTTGCAGAAATATAGATCTTGTGCTCAGGAAATAGTGTCATTTAGATTTATTATTGACTTTCTAAAAGGTAGAGTGTAATAAAGACACACATGAGTAGCTATACTTGGTGCGGTAAAGATACATCATCCTTTGTAAGCTGCATGTTCCCCAAAAATTCTGGATTTTCCCATGGATATGCTCTATGTGAAGTAAGTAAATCCACTGTGTTGTTTCTGACTTTTTTCCCTCTCTTTTGTTTTAGGAATTTTTTCAGTGCCCAAACCAAAAAAAAACACTTCAAGATTTTACAATCATGAAACAGTACACTGCATAAAAAAACCACAAACAAACAAACAAAAAAACCCCACACCCACATATTTGGGGGTTTGCATTTCTCTTAGCTTTCTTACCCTTGAGGATATATTTTCAGTGAAATTTTGAAGCTTTTTTCCCATGGCTTGAGGAATTACAAGCAAAAATTTTAATATGCAAGCTGAGATTTTCATGTGGGCTTTGAATTTGTGCCTCAGGATCTTCCAGAAAAGCAGCAGCTACTGTGAGACTTATGTTTAAAATCTTAACAACTGACATACCTAGACTTCTAAGGACATGTCCACAGCATACAGTAGAGTAGACAGGATAACTGAAGCTGGCAGTAACCATACTAGTTCTGGAACCGCAGATAATATAACTGATGACAGTTTTGCACTTGTCTGACTTTCTGTTAACACACCTACTGATTCTGAGACTAGAAATCCTACTCCTCCAAACTGCACCTGCTAAAATCTCTCTGTGCACAGTCATATAAGGGCAAACGTAGTCATGAGTAAATTATGCGGTAAACTATAATTTAATACCATAGAAGAGATTACCCAGGTTAGAGGCCTAAAAGTACTGGAAATGGCTCTTTCATAATGAAGAGGTCCCATGCTGCTTAGACATCCCAACTCGGAAAATTGAATGGTCATCTTCTGGAATTGTCTTAGCATCATATAGGACTTTTGCTTTGTTTTTTATTTTTCCTGAGAAGGAGATATAACACAGGGTCTTCTGACTTACATTTTAGATAGCTTTCATGAATTTCCCAAAGGATTGATAGTGATCTTTTTGCAGTTTAATATTTCTAAGTCAATTGAGTAGCAAAAGTAAATATAGGTATATTATTATATTAATGAGGAATCCTATATTGAATTTCCTTAATGTACTTTAAAACATTAATACCACTTCTAATGTAATTAGTGCTATTTACCTATTATATAAATAAAGCGAGGCAGATAGAAATATTTTGTTATCATCGTCAGCCCATGTAGAATAATATGTTTGTTCCACCAACTTAATATAATTGATCATGAACTGTAGAAAGAATGAAAATCATAGAAAAGCCTAAAAGGAATAAGTTATACAGGAGAGACCCTTGGGAGGTAAAGCCTGAGGAGGTTTGTATCTTCTTTTGATGATATCAACAGAAGAATTTCAAGACCTTACCTCACACAAATTTTCATGAGATCTTTCCCTTTTGGTCTTGAATATTAATGCATTATTATTTTCTTCCTAAGGACCTTAAGTACAGGGGTCCATTCATATTTGAAAAATTCATCATGACAGAGAATTTAGCAAAAGAAAGAATTTCTATTGTGTTTTCAAGTTCCTCTTAAATGTTGATTCTTATTGTTACGTGACAAAAAAATAAAAAGGCTGTTTAATTTGGATCAAGCTTTGAAATTATGAATATTTTATTTTATCCTTGAGTATCAACCATTCTGTACTTTAAGGGTGCTTCTTACACAAATGATCCAGACATTGATCTGCTTCCCTACATCTCTTAGACATCTGATAAAAACATGCATTAAGTTGAATTACCTCATAAATATAAAGTGACAGGAAACGATTCTTCATAAGGACAGCCAAAGGGAATGTCGTCATTATGACTCATCCACATATGAGATGGAATACAAGAAAACAAAGCTGTCTTGTTTCTGCATAGGCTTTGAAATGCTGAAATACAGAGAAAATGCATTCTGTACTTCTTGGTTGCACTACCTTAGTTCTTGTCATGGAGAGATGGTACACAACCCTTTTGAATTTTGGATTAAAACAAACACCAAAGGTGTATGTTTAGAATGTCCATTACAGATTTAGCTAACATGTCACCAAAAAAGTGTTAGACTTCCCCTGTACCTGAGAGGGAAAAAAAAAATTAGTTCAAAGCTGAAAATCTAGAAGATTTAAACAACTACAGAGGACTTCCTTTCAGTGAATTTGTTTGGATTTTCTTATATGTAGGAGAGATAGCCTTCCAGAATATTAAAATAGGTTTTTATTTTGAAACCAGTACTAATTTAATTGATTTGGTTTTATATCTGTATTTGTTCACTCTTCTCATTTACTTTGTACTTTCTTGCTAGATGGAAATACAGATTGCACAGCTCTCTTCAGTGACTTCTACTAAATATGCACATCTTCTAAGATTTCCTTACAAGTAAAAATGCAGTTTGTTGTTTTTCAGCTTTAGTTACATCTTTCCTTTTTATAATTCTTTGTTTATGAAATAGATAGGCACATGGTATATTGATACTGACCAGAAGTTATCTTCATTAAGAACATTCTTCAGCCTTCTGGTAAGACACAAGAGGAAGAAACATGTGCATATGTGTTCAACCTTTCTACATTTCACAACCAAGTCGTAGTATTTCTGATCCTAGTGTTCACAATCCAGAAGTACTTAAAATGTTTCACTTCCTTAATGTGTCGTGTTCGAGCTGGTTTGGTTTATAGCTAACTTACAGTATTCATTTATCCTATTTTATGCAATATATTATTTTCTTTGTCATCATGTTGACTCTGTGGGGAGAGCCTTTGAGCTTGATAAATTAATGAGACAAGGCTTTTTTTTCCTTTTGGACCTACATTGAAACAGTTCTGCAAGCAATGTTGTGGTGAAAATTCTCTGACTGAAGGCCTTTGTATAGCCTATTCATTTACCCACCCGTTTGAGACAGCAAGAGAAGTACTGAGTCATAATAATGCATGGTGGTTGTCCCAGCTAGAGCATACATTTCCTTTATTTGCCACTGGAAAAATATGTTCCATCCTAGTTTATTTTGATATTTACTAGACAGTGTTACAGAACACCTCCTTCTCAGACACATTAAATGATCAGAGAAGCATATTCTTGCTGTATTTTTATGTCCCTGATTCCAGGCCACCAAAGCTTGCTTTTCTCCCAAGGGGTCAAGACCAACACAGGATACCAAAAGGTAAGTTCTTACCAATAAATATTCGGTGGACTGATGAAAAAGAGATAGAAATTCATCTTGCATTGACTTTTTGGGAAGCATAATTATGAATCTGGAGAACTGAAGCGTGTGCCAGAATGTGTCACAAAAAGTGAGAATGAGAGACATTACCAAAGTGGGAGGGAAATTTAAGAGCTTCAAGGTGACCATTGCCTTTGGTGTAGTAGATTCAGAACTGGTATAAAAGATGCAGCAAAGCTGCCTTCAATAAAAATGCCATCTGTTAATTTTCACCTTTTTAAAAAATTATCTTTCAGAATACTATATATTTTAATTATTTTGACTATGAATATTATTTTCTTTCTTTTCAGTCTTACAGATGGTAAACTTAATCTTGCATTACTTTTTCAATAGCTATAACCAAATTTTTCATTATATTTTTTCCTCATTTTGATTTTTACAAATTTCTCCTTTATTCAGTATTATTTGACAGATAGTTTGGTACACATTCCAGATAATTTTTTTTGCTAGTTGAGTTAGGTAGCATTTTACTTTCATTTAATATGTGCTTTTCTATTCTTGTTTTTCCACATCTTAAACTAAAAGTCACCAGTAGAACATTCCATAGAACTTTTGAATTTAAAACATTTTATTTGCTATAAAAATTTCTATGAAGATAAGCTATTTGCTGCTCTCTGCTTCTCCTTTTTGCTTCCTATTCATTAAATTTCCCAGTTAAGCTTTATTTCTGAAGCAGTTGACTTTCAGCAGTTCCAGTGATGGACTAAGTCAACCTGAAATTAAACTATACCAGTCACTAATGGTAAATTCTAATCTCCTACTGAAAGAATTTGCATTTTGACATACCTTTCCATGTACTTCTCTTTGTACGACTGATTTTTTTCCCCTTTTTTTTTAATTTTTTTTTATAATTAAGTAGCCAGTTTTCAGAAGATTATTCAGACTCAGTAAGAAAGAAGTCTAAAATAATTTTACTTGCATCTTGACTGAATATTGATGCTAGTGTCTGTCTCCTGACACAAAATCCTCTGTGACCTTATAGAATCATAGAATGTTAAGGGTTGGAAGTGACCTTAAAGATCACCTAGTCCCAACCCTCCTGCCATGGGCAAGGACACTTTTCGCTAGACTAGGTTGCAGAGATCCATCCAACCTGGCCTTAAACACTGCCAGGGTTGGGGCATTCACAAAGTCCCTGGGCAACTTGTTCCAGTGTCTCAGCACCCTCACAGTACAGAATTCCTTCCTAATAGTTAACCTAAATTTCCCATCTTTCAGTTTGTACCCATTACTTCCTGTCCTATCACTACATTTCCCTGTAGGCTCCTTCAGATATTGGAAGGTTGCTGTGAGGTCTCCACTCAACCTTCTCTTTTCAGGCTGAACAGCCCCAGCTCCAGTCCTCTTATCAGCTTTGTAGCTCTCCTCTGGACTTATTCCAACAATACCATGTCTTTCTGTTGGGGGCACCGGAGTACATGCTACTCCAGGTGGGGTCTCACAAGAGCAGAGAAGGGGAAAATCACCTCCTCGAACAGCTGGCCACACTTGTTTTTGTTCAGCCCAGGATTTTGTTTGGCTTTCTGGGCTGTGAGCACATTCTGCCTGCCCATATTGAGTTTTTCATCAACCTTCTCCCCCAAGTCTTTCTCTGCCTGTCTGCTCTCAGTCACTTCTCCACTCAGTCTGTAGGTGTGGTTGGGATTGCCACCACCCACATGTAGTCCTTGTGCTTCACTTTGTTGAAATTCATGAGGTTTTCATTAGCCCACCTCTCAAGCTTGTCAAGGTCCCTCTGGATGGCATCCCTTCCCTCCAGTGTGTTGACTGCAACACACAGCTTGGTGTCACCAGCAAACTTTCTGAGGGTTCACTCAATCCCAATGTCTGTGTTGTTGACAAAGATGTTGAACAGACCTTGATCTTTAATTTTCTGAACTGCTGTCATCTTGCAGAGGTCAACTCAGAAATGTTTCTTATTTTAGAAACAAAGCAGTGCTGCAATCACCTGGTCTTCAAAAGTTTTTGATGTACTTATCAGTTTGAGCCAAATTCACTGAGAATTAAAGGTCATGGAGATAATTAAATTGCAGCAAGTTTCATGAGATCAGCAATTACCAGTTTTGTGTGGCCAGCTGTTAGGTCTATCAGCACGCACATGCTTGCTGGCTAGCAGCAGCATACACAGCCACAGCATTTGCTGTCACTTGTCCATCTGGGACAGATGTGGAGTAAGCTTCTGGAGAGGAACTGGAAGATTTACAAGGGTGAGAGAGATAAATACATAGAAATCTGATTATAAGGCAGTTACAAACTTCACAGATACAGATATTACAGAACTGTTGCCCTGCAAAGCATTGTGCTATAAAGTCATTCTATGTGAACATCCTTTGTTTAGCAAATATAGATTCTGCTTGTGTAAAATTATTATCCTGAGACAGAAAAATAATTTATTTATTAGGGGTGGGTTTTTTGCCCTTTTTTGGTTTGTTTTGTTTTATGATTTTATTCTATTTTTATTGCTTTCTAAAAGTTCTAGTAGTCTTATAGGGAATAGCTACAGTAATTTTATGGTGCCAGACCCCTCAGAAAATCTCTGAATTATTCCCTGACTGTATCAGTGAAATCTTTATTGTAAAAGGACTATATTTTTATCCATCAGATCTTTTTTTAAGGCTGAAGTTGGCAAATTATTTGGCCCTTTTATTCTTGCTAATTATATATAAGCAGCTTCAGATTGTTATTATTTTGCAATTGTTAACTGAAGACTAGATGCAAATATATGGTAGGCTAGAAATCATTTGATGTGTTCACTTTGAAGATGTCTTCAGTTGTCTAAAGCTCATTATTCACAGGCTGTGACAGACCCCACCATTTCATGTTCTTAACTGCTCTCTGATTGAATAACTGTAGCTTTAGTTAGAAAGAACATTTGAAGCTTATCTATCACATCAATATTCATAAGCAAACTCAGGTATTTCTCTAAGGACTTGATACATTGCAACTTATTGTTTGATCAAAAATCTATTTTCTTCAGTGTCTATGGACAAAAGTAACTAAAAATTCTGCAGACCACTTGTACTATTATAGCTGTAATAGGTCTATAGCTGTAATATGAAAAAGAATAAAGGAAATAAAATTATGTTCATAAATTAGAGATCTTAAGTTCTACCTGGCTTTTTCCTGACTATTTAGACACACTTGTTTCCCCTTTAATCCCATGCATTATTTCAAGTAATGCAGTTTAGACCATGTCACAGCTGAAAGTAAGTTTGTTTAAGAGAAGACAGGCAGTTAAACTGTACTCACTCTGAACAGAAAAGATCTGAGAAGAGTTGCTGTGTTTTATGAGAAAGAGATTAGTTGCATGGGGTTCATGTTTGCAACAAGTTGCAATGAGTGGTTTTCCTTCTGTTATTTTACAAGCAGCTACTTGGTTGGCCAGGAAGTTGTTTTAGTAGCTGAAATAAATGAAACAAACACACATTTAAAACTTCTGGAAACTCCATAAATTGTTTTTTTCAGACCAAATGCTTTAGAAGTTGACCATTTTTAAAGAAATAAACATAGAATAAACAGTCCTCAGGATGCTTGTTTGCAAAGTGCACCACTGTAAATGAATTGAGCATTTGTGTGCCTACATTAGGAAAAAAAGGAAAATGACTTTATATTTGCTGTAATAAATATATTCTATTGGTCTCATACTTAGGGCTTATGAGTTCTAATTTAGGGAGAAGGTGTAAATTTTGCTTTACATTATTTCAATTTTTGGAATTAGTCCACTCTCAGAAAGCTATGAGACGCCCATCCTGCAACTAAATAAGATTTATATAAAATTACCTTAGATATGAATGCACAGATACTACTGTATTGTGTGAAGAACAGACACTAGAGATTGAAAGATTAACAATCAATTTGGTGGAAAAATGAAAGCAAGATAAGCAGATTTTTTATATAAGAAATATTTTCAAGAAACACACAAAACAAAGACCATAGTGCAGTTTGTAACAGTCATAATATTCTTGATGTTTGATTATGATAACAGTAAACTTTTTGTTTTATCAATGCTAATGATCCTTAACTTTGCCTTGGGATATCCAAATCACCCCCTGGTCTTTAATTTCAAGCAAAAATACCAGTATATTTGTAAGGCATTGCTTTGTCATTAAAGGAAATATTGTGATGTTTACAGAGTCATATTTTTATAGATTTGGGAAGTTGTTAGACCCCAGAACCACAAGCTGAAACAGAAATTTTAGTTTTAAAAACATACAAGGCTCCAAAAATTCACTGAACAAATGTTTTGAAGAGCCTTCACTTTTTAAATACCTTGAGGTAGCGTAAAGAGAAGAGGCTGCACATGTTTTCTCAAGAGAGACTTTTACAGAAAATAAGGGAGAAAATAAGAGATCTTGGCAAAAGTTTAAAAGGGGAACATACAGCCAAAACAGAGCATTCCACAAAGGATTGACTTAGCACACACTGACCCACACAACCTGGAAAATCCAACTCACAAGACTAAAGTTACCAAAAATTTTATGAAAACAATAAGGAAACAGAGTAGTAAAGATAGAGAAGAAGAAGAGAGGAGGAGAAAGATGGAGACAAAAGAGAATAAATAGCTCTCTCCAGAGTCCTGTGGAAGTCCAGCTTTCCCAAAGTAGGTGGCAGGTCATAAGAGCAGAATGGAGACAGTGTGCTGCTGTTTCCATGTGCTCTGGCCCCCTGTGGCCACCCCCTCCAGGTGGGACTTCTGGCCCATTGACCACTCTGTGGCTCCAGGCCAGAGTACGGGTGGTGTAGCCCATCAGAGGCTGAGTTAGGAGTTTCAGGGCATGTGGTATGGCCAGGTTCCCAGGTTGCCTTTTGACTGACAGGTGCCCCACGAGGCTGCAGGGGCTGCCATGTGCGTTATGGTCTGACCTCACCTCCATGAGATTCCGCCTGACCCTTCCCACTGAACACACGCACATGCTTGAATTGGTTCCAACCCAATAATATAATAATCCAGTGTCTGACAGAATCACATGGCAAAGGTGTGGAGTTTAGCAGTGATTGCAGGAAAATATGTGAATGAGTCAAGTTCAGAGAGTAAAAGTCTTCATGAATCTTATTTAACTATTTCTTTCTGAGTTCTCTCTTGGGTGTTTGAGAAGGTCAATACCCTTAATGTTCACATTTTTGGCTGTGAAGATAAACAAGTATTATTAACATGCAATGTTCCTTTATGAGAATTTTGATTTACGGAAAATGCAAATAGACAGAAAAAATGAATGTATTCAATAAACATACTATAAGTCAATATTTAGACAGCTTGTTTTTGCTTTAGTTTTGGACTTGAATTTTCAAGGTTTAACTAAATCTAGCAAAATCAACTGAAAAAATTAAAAAATGTTAGCTAGAGCCTACCAGTTTGCACAGGTGCAAATGAATTTGATCATATGTTATTTTACTGAGAGCCAAGGGCACAACTCCAAACTGCAAAATCAGATGCTCTCTGTGTGAGAGGGAGGAAAAGAAATAGAGAAAACCCATGAACCATGGGAGGATTCTGGGTTTTTATGATCTGGAGTTTAAAGCAATCATAAAATTTGAGAAACTGGAGGTGGTTGCAAATTTATGGAGGCCAATATTCCTTTAAAGAAAAATAAATCCCTGGTTTATCTATACGGTTTATCTACAACAGAGGCTCCTGAACCTTTCCTTAGTATTATTTTTGAGTTTCTCCCTATTCACTATAATTCCAGCAAGTGTGATTCCCTCCAGCAAAATTCCTATCTGTTCTTATCCCTCCCTTTTCTTGATCTCTGGTGGCTCTTGAATCTATTATCACACTGTATGAAACAAGCTTATGTCAATTCATATTCTTTCATCTTCTTTTTTTAATTAAATTAACTTGTTTTGTTAGTGGCACTATAAAAATGTCTCTTGCACTTTATTAAAATCTTGCATTATGAATATTTATTTTAGATATAAACTTTCAGTGTATTTCAACAGATGAACTGCCTTCCAGTAAAGTGTGGAAGTGGGAGGGAGAAGAAGAAAAACACAATAAAAAGGAGAAAGATGCCTTTTACAGAAAAGATGCAGACCTTATAGACCTATAATCTTGTATAAATTTAAAGCATATTATGAAACGCATTGCAGGCTATAGCTGGGCATTTGAGAGCGTTGGGAGGAATTAATTTGTGGAAGTCTTGAATACAATTCAAACTAGGTGTAAAGAAATGTTCTAGAAGTGATATATTTCCTTCTACTGATAACTGACTTCCTTATTTTAACAATACCTTGTACTTAATTTTTTTAGAGTGTTCATGACCTCATGTCTGTTATTGTGACTTCCAAGCTGTAGTAACAGTGCAGCTCAGTAGTTTCCTAGTATGTATTGAAATGATACTTAAATTACTTGAAAATCTGTATTTCTGTGGAAGATCTATCACCTTTCATCCAGTCAAGGATCTTGGTCTGCTTTTCACAAATAACTGCATCCGGTTGTTATTTAAAATTCACTATGGTCAAAATTAATCTCTTGATCGCCTCTTTCAAAACATTTCACTAATTCATTTTCTGTCTTAGAAACATCACTGTTCTCCAAATTGCTTTACTAATGTCAAGCTTGAACTCCTGCTGTCTCTAGGGGAATACTTTCACTGGGTTTCTCTCAAACCTTGTCAGTCCAACTGTGCACGCAGTCAAAACATTTGTGCAAGCTTTTATTATTGTATACATTAACTATGACAACATCTGTTCTCAAGACTTGCTTACAGCAGTCTTGCTCCTCTGAAGTCACTGTGGGATATTGCTGTTAAAATCATCCTGAACTCATTTACTGGGCCATATATTGGCCCTACTTATTCTCCTTCAGTGTTTTAAATTTTACGTCTTTCCAGTTTTCCCCATGCATCTTTCCAATAATTCAGTCCAACAATCATTGTAAAATCTAGTCAGACATAAACGTGACTTTCTTCATCTCTTTCTACAAGTCACTTTTGCTAAGGTTAGAATCAAATCAAGAATCCATTGAACTACCTTTTCACTGTACTGAATTTGGTCTGGCTGAGATGGACTTCATTTCCCCACAGCAACCCTCACAGTGCTGTGCTTTGCATTGGTATCTTAGAAGGGTGTTGATAACACACCAGTATTTTAGCTACTGCTGAGCAGTGCTGGCACAACATCAGCACTGTCTCCCCAACATTCTGCTCCTCACCAGTAGGCTGGGGGTAGGAAATTGTGGGATGGGAGTTAGCGAGGACAACTGACCCAAGTTGACCAAAGGGATATTCCATACCATGTGATATCAGCTCAGATATAAAAGTAAAGGAAAAGGAGAAGTGGGGAGACATTTGTTACTTACAGTGTTGGGCTTCCAGAGCAACTGCTATGTGTACTGAAGTCCTACTTCCCAGAAAATGGTAAGCTTGCTGATAGGAAGTAGGGAATAAAATATTTGTTTTTTATCTCTTTGCTTCCGCCCCCCCTCCCCCCTCCCCTCCCCCATTCTCAACCTACAAGTTTTCTATCTTAGTTTCTTCCCTCATCTTGATGAGGGGAAGGAGTGGCTTGATGAGCACCTGGCACCCAGCCAAGGTCAACACACTCCAATGGGTCTTAAATTATATCTAAGTGTTTTTCCCAACTTTGTTTTTCCTGTTCCTAAAATAACAATGAAAAAAATTAAGTCAACAAAATACTTTTTGTGGAGTATATTATGAGCATTTATTTTTCTTTTCATTTATGAAAACAATAGGACTTCTAATAGAGGATCATTAGGGTAGATAGAATTTCAGTTCTTGAAGGAAATGTGATGAAATTATTGTGTGGAGGTATATTGTGATGGAATCCCAAGTCAATCAAAACTCTGGGTTTATCCAGACCTTTGGTGTGTAGACAGTTTTCCAAAACTTTAAGGTTGAAAAAAATATATAGGTGAATTTTGTTCCCAGAACTTTTAAACAAAGGAAACTGCAAATAATTGATCAGATAAACCAGAAATTATAAGAAACCATAAAACATTCTTCCACTGTGACTTTGCAGGCAGCTTCCTACTTCTAAGTTTCCTTATCCATAGCTTTGAGTTGGAGGAAACTCTACCAGGTCCTTTTTGGCCTCTGCAGAGTGGCCTCTTCTCTCATCTCTGTGACCTGCCCCAGAGATGGGAGTCATTGGTACCACCGATATACAAGCTATGAAGTGACAGCTGCCCTGAGACTGTCCCCTGTTGCCTTTTCCATAGCTACTGGTGTGGATGTCTGCTGTGACTCATACTCAGCTGATCCTACAGAAGGGGCACACACCTTACAGACATAATGTACACAAACATCATAACATGCCAACTGAGAATGTGATACCAACTATTGCACATTTAATTAGCTGTCTTGGGCTGTTTGGAGAACTAAAATTAATTGGCGTACAAAAGTCAAATCAGTTTACTGATATCTAGGTGGAGGTTCTATCAAACTTGCACTTGGCAGAAAAAGCGAGGTTTGAGAACTTATTTTTCATTTGTCTACAAGTTCAGCAATTATCCAGGCAAGTATTGTGGGTCTGTCTATAATGAATGCAGCGTGATTCAAGCCATCCTGAGGTTATTGATTGCTCCTATTTGTCTGACATTGTCTTTCTTATTTCTCTGATTACAGAAAAAAGACTTGAGGCACCTAACTTTCAGAAAGTCAGGTTTGTGTCTAAGAGTTGGGTACACTGTTCTGTTTAAACTTCTTCAGAAGACTGAGTTGTTTGACATGAAGTTTTAAAAATAAGAAATTTCAATACTTCATATCAAAATCAGTTTGGTTTTATTTTTGTATTATCAAATATGACAAAATAAGAAAAAATAAAACAAACAGGGCAACCGGTCACATTTTAAGATTTAAAAAATAAATATTTCCACTTAAAAAAAAAGTCTGGTTAAATATGGAAATGTTTTCCATAATTGGAATTTCCTAGAACACAAAAATCCCTTATTTACCAAGTATTCCAGTTACAGTGGTCAGGATCAGTTGACCACTGTGTGAGTGTAACCAAAACTGTGTATTCTACACCCTCTATGCCATTTATCATGAACTGTTAATAATGGATCATTTGCAGCAGCTGCCCAGGGCACATCTGACCCCTCAGGCTACAAGCTGGATGCTTAAGAACTCTGTGAGATAGGAAAGTTTCCTGTCTTCACAGTAATGACTCAGGTGTGATAACTCCTCTCCAGGATGCCATTAGCACCTTCACACCCAGCCTGAGGGGTCATGTCTGCTAATGGGCCATCAAGGACTCCAAAAATATGCCATGACTCACCTCACAGAGTAAATCACCCATTGTGGAACTCCTCGCCATGGGAGAGGTACTGGGCATTCCCATCTGAACCAAATCATGTATAGTCTTGGGGCTTGGGGACTTCTGGTATCACTCTGAATCCAGAGGAGGACCAGAACCTCAACAGGACTGCAACTGCCACTCTCAGCCAGACTGCAACCATCATCTTCACCAACAGGTTTTCCTTTCCTTTTACTTTGTACTTGGAGTACCACGTAGTGCTCAACAAAGGGGCTGACAAACTCCATTCTGTTCATGCCCCAGGGTGCTGGGTTATACCTCTGGTTTTGTGGGTTAAAACTAGTTTTCCTTTGTATCACTGTATTTATTGCAACCTTTTTATTATGTTTTAATGCGGACTTATAATCTCTTTTGAGTTGGGTTCATTTCTCCTGCCAGTTTACCTTTAAACCAGCACAACAAGCTTCCATGGAAAAAACAGAAGTGTTGAGAATTCCTACAGCCTCTTCCATCAACTATCTGCACTTAGTTGGCGCATTATGGAGTGGGTCCACTGCACCAGAGGTTTGGCACTTTCAGTGTCTGGACTCAACAATAAACATCTAGCTAAAACCATCCTTTCTGGTATTTTTACTGGTGGTATCAGAATGTTAATGTCTAATTCGATGATGGGAGATAGAATACAACTCTCAATTTTAGGAACAACAAAAATTCCTAACATAGAAGACTGAAAAGAACCAACAATAAGACATCTATTAGGGGTAGGAAACTGACCAACAGGATTAACATAAAGTGAGTGGAGGTCAGGTTGATCTATGATTACTACTCCTGGATTTTCCAAGTCCAACCAAGGGACACACTCTCCGGGTCCCTCTCTGGGATTGGGGAAAGCCAACAGGCGCAATTTGTCGGGGGGGGGCGGGGAGGGGGTGTGGTGGTCGTGGGGTTGTGTCTTTGCACCCCCCTTGGCGCTCACTCCCCTGTTTCCCCAGCTCTTTTCTAACCCCAGTTTTTTAAAAAACATGTGAGGTTCTGGAGCAGGCTTTCTAGCCCCTCTGGGAGAGGACCGTGGAGAAAGCTGATTGCCATTGATGTCACAAAGGGAAAGGCAGTCCTTTGCCCAATGAGCTCCTCTGCGACACCGAGGGCATATCCCTGGTTGGATTTTGGGTTTGGCCGAGGGGCAGTGCCAATGTATATGGCCTACAGCCCTGCAATTGTTGCATATGGGTTGCTGCTTCAAGGTTTCCACTGCATTTACTGTAACATTAACTCCTGCTTCATATGAAGACTGGGCTATTTCGGAGATCGTGCTGTCATGTTGGCCATGGCTTGTACTGCACTGGCTACCAATTCTGCTGCCTTCGCTGCCTTATGTGACACGGACCCTACATCTTGACAGGCCTTGACCATCTCCATGGGGGTAGGATCTTTCAATGTCTTCAGGATAGCCCTACAGTCCTCATTAGGGTTCTCTATGGCTAAACACTTAAAAAGCATGTCCTGGGATTCCCGCGTTGGGACCTGTTTAATGATGGAATCCTCAAGCCTGTCTGCAAATTCCATGAAAGGCTCCTTAGGACCTTGCTGGATGGAAGTGAATGAGGGAGTGAATTCAGAGGTCCTTGCCACCTTATGGATGGCCTCCAACGCGAGATCCCTAGACCAGTCTAAGATATGGACTGGGGTTGTAATTTGGATGTCCTTAGCCAAGAAGTGGCCCTCGCCATAGAGAGCATCAATGATGGCTTGCAGTGGACCTCCGTAAGCAGCATGTTTTTCTGCCTTAGCTTTAATCAACACCTTCCACTCAGATTCAGACACAGTAACCTGCATCGGAGATAACAAGGATTTAACAACAGTCCTGATATCAGCCGGGATCATGGTACAGCTTGAAAATAAAAAACGTATAACTTCTAGTGTAAAAGGCACCCCCAACCCATAGTCCGCTACCGCCCTTCAGGCATCTGGAAGGACGGGGTATGGAATGGGCTGCCAGGTCGGAGGCCTCCTAGGATCATAAAAAAATGGAAAGCTTTTTATTAGATCGAATTCTCCATCCTGTTCTGCCTGTTGACAGACAGTATCCCAACGGTCTTGTGTGGTGATGGAGGCTGATGGAGTAGGTGGGAGTGCAGAAGGTTCTAGGTTTGTGCCCTAGGCCCCAGTCCCAGGCCCAGGAGTGCAGCGGGTTCTAGGTTCAGGCCCAGAGTAGGCCCCAGTCCCAGTCCCAGGCCTGGGGTGGGCCCAGGTTCTAGACCTTGACCTAGACCTAGGGTGCCGCCATCTTGGGCCAGATGGAAGTGGCCTCCAGTGCTGCCCGGTTTCCAGAGAGGGTAAGCTGGTGGGTTGAGCTCCTCATTTTAGGGCGAAGCCTGAGGCAACACCCTCTTTCCGGCACTGGGTGGAGTTGGGCGGCTGGAAGAGAAGGGAAAACCATCTGTGCCACAAGCTCTAGGGGTCCCGACGCCATTTTTCATGCTGGTTGAGGCAGAGCGGCCATTTTGAGATGACTTTATGCGGCTGGATCCGCCATTTTGGGGAGCAGAAGACCGTTTGGGATTCCCACTCTCCTTTTTCCCCTCAAGATTGGACGCGGTCAGAGGGTTCTTCGAAGGGGGTCCCTATTGCCTTCTGAAGTGTTTAAAGCTTCTGATTTAGTAGATTTTGACACTCTCAGCTTGCTCTTTGATTGCAAGGGTTCTTCTTGTCGGTGTAGTATTTCATAAATTAAGTGCCATGCCGAAGTGGCTTTGGCTGCCTCCAGATCTTTTTTATTTTCAGCAGCATGCCACAGTGTTTTACCAAGTTGATCCCAATGTTCTATGTTAATTTTTTCCAGGATCTCATAATTGTGGGCATGAGCTCATCGGGCAAGTGAGTGTAACAATTTTTATCATAGTTCAATAAGGCATTTGAGGCGGTGGTATTCTGCCTTTTCTGGGTGAGATAGGGAGGTACCCATTGCCGGCACAAGTCCTTAAAATTAAGTTGCAAGGTTCTAAGGAGGGAGGACGGGCGGGGTAGAGGAAAGAATTCAAATGCCTGATGCCACACCGTACCTCCTCTCATCGTAGTGGTACGCTGGGGGTCGCCGGGGCTGGAAGGTCCTCTTCCACCTTCCACTGCTTTTCCGCTGTAAAGCCCTGGGTCTTCTAAATATTAGAAAACTGTCAGGCCCCACATTAGGCACCAATTCTGTGGCCCTGAGGGGTTTCAGTTTCACTGGAGGGCGGCTTCCCCAGAGGGACGGCACTGAGGAAGCCGGGTCTCCTCTCCCGCCGCCGCAGCCTCACGTGCCGCGCCGCAACTGATGGAAGAAAGCAGACTGGCACATGAGGAAGGTCCAGGGAGAAAAGACTTTATTTCAAGGGCACACCAGCTTATATAGGGTCTGGTGTGCCACTTGAACTTAGGGGTGGAACATGGGAGGAACCTTTACAAATAAGGAATCAAACTGAGAAAGATAACCATAATTGGGAGAACATAGGTAGGGATTAAGTGAACACAACCAAATAAGGGGGTCTGCACTGCAGTAGGGGCAAACCAACCAGGGAGTGAGTATAAGGGCTGCACCAGAGAAATCATGGGGGAAACCAAATCCTCGGGTAAGCAGAAAATAATAGGGAAGACAATATGGGAGATGGAAAAGGGGGTTTCAACTTTACAACTTGATAACTTTCCCAACAATACAACCGTAGAAACCCATAACACCGGCTGAAACAAGGATGTAAGTTACAAAATGAGCTAAGTATGATAAAACTACTTCATAATTGCAAACTATGCAATCCCCATTCTTATTTCCGTGCCTCTGTCCAACAAAGCCCGTCTTTCACATATCCGGTGAGGCGAGGTATTCTAACCCCTCTTCCTGGTTATCTTCTTCTTCAGGGTCACCGACACTCTCTTTCAGGTGTCCTGTTATTTCCTCATACTCAGGTAGACTCTCTATATCCTCATATACTAACCCTGGGTCGGCCTCTTCCAGGTAAGAGGCTGTTCCTCCCCTAAACAAATCGGTGAAGCCCCCTCCAACACTTAGTGACAACAGAAAGCAGTGCAGTAGAAGAATTTTAAGCATGACTGAAAGAATATCTAGAATGCTGAAGGGTGATACATCTGTGTCTGTATTTGGAATATATACATGGATAGTTGAACAGTACAATGGGAGTGTATTTCATATAACAGATATAGTACAGTGGGAATTGCTCTTGTATTTTATGTATTTATTCATTAATATGTACATATTGGATTTGTTTTGTCTGGTCATAATCAGAAAAAGGATGTTTTCAATACAGTTGGAGATGAAAAAGAGAAGCTGGATAAAATAGAAATATTTTCTTACAAATCAGTAGAATTATTATTTATATTATTATACTGAAACACAGTAGTGGGAATAGGGTCTGTATGTACTTGGAAATAACTAATTCCTAGATGAAAGATCCTTAATCAGGTGACTCTTAATAGCTTTGGTGAGTAAGAAAACCTATTCCAGTTGGATATTGGCCATATAATTGCAATATTACTAAATGAGGTTTATTTCTTCATTTTTAGCCTACTACAAATGTTTGATTTTTTTTTAAAAAAAAGCTGATAATTTAGCTAACTCTAAGATTGTGCATTATTTAAGACCACAACTATTTTGTTTTTGTTCTCCATTTCTCTCGTCTCCTAATTTTCAAGAACCTTTTGCCCATTTTAGAATCCATTAATCAAGAACTTGCCTAATTTAAGCATTCTTGACTATGCAATCCTTTTTCTAAAAAAAGCCTCTTAATTTGATATTTGTTTTAAAATATTAACTGTAAAAAATTTCCAAGGAAACTTTGCCAGAACTTGATACATTTTTCCAAAAGTTCAGTTGATTTTTTAGTTTTTTTGAAGAAATACTAAAGAGAGAAGAGAACAATACATTTAAAATTACAAAGTTAAATAAAATCATGAAGAATTAATTAGCCTCACCTTCCATTAGAATAATAGACACCATCTGTGAGGAAAATAATAAGAAGTAAGCATCAGTTGTCTTCAGCAGGCTTCACCTTGGGAGGTTCAGATTGTGCTTTCATGCTAAACTTTCTGGATTGATATTTTTGTTTTCTGATTTCGTCTTCTGCTATCTGTTGTTATTCCACATCTTTTTTCTGTTTTTTTTTTTTTAAGCTAAAAGTAATTATTCCTATTTCTCTCATTCTTATAAATATAGGCAGCTTTTGCTGCACCTTAAGTCTAAAAATCAGCCATGCTTAAGGGGGCAAAAATATACATAATGGAGTGATGTGAACCAAATCTTGAAATCCTTTCCCATCACATTTAATTAAAATTGTAATAAAAGAAAGGGGATTGCTATGGGAATCAGTAAAGGAATATGAATGTTTTTCTTTCTAGGTCAGTAATTCAAATCTGTCAAATTTGATGGAGATCTATAATTCTGTCAAGCTCTTTGCTGTGAGCAAAAAGTTGCTTTGTTGACAATCTGATTCAAGTTAATAGCAAGAAAGAGTCCACATGGCAAACCTCTTACGGAGAATTTCAGCTACTCAGCACTTATACTGGCAAGCCTTTAACAGGGTAGGCCTCAAGGAAGGGTGCAAATGTAAGCATACTACATTTCCTTCTTTTGTCTAGCCTATTGTTAGACACCAGATCAGTAATTATTGGGTCAGAACCACCCTGCGGGTTGTGTGTGTGTGTGTGTGTAGGGGGAAAGGATGGATCAAACCTCACAGAGATGAGGTGGCATCTTATGTCTCATGGCAGCCCCTGAAGCCCATATGGGGAAGCTCCAGAATGGCTGTCAGTCACAAAGAGCCTGGGAAAACTATAACACCCCACAGTTCCTGCAACCCCTTACCCAGCTCAGATTGGCATGGACAGTGAGAACACGGCCCCTCACCCTGGCCTGGGACCCCAGAGTGGCTGGTGTATCAGAGGCCCTGCCTGGGGGGTTTGGCCACAGAGACCAGACCAGATAGAACCAGAGGCAGTGCTGCAGCCCTGCTATCTGGATGTGTGAGAGCTGGTCTGCTGCAAGGTTTCACAGGTAATTGTATGATCTGTCTCCCCCTCTTTCTACTTCTCTTCTTAATCCCTCTGCTTCCTTTCTTGTTGCTTTAGGTGACTTGGAGCTGGAGGGATTGGATTTTGACTAAAGTGATGTGGATTGATTGGATCTCGACTCAAGTGTTGTGCATTAATATGTGCTGGGTTGGTATTGTGGTGGAACATATTGTCTAGCATATGTAGTGTCCTTTTCAAACCTTTGCCAAGTTCCCCTTATTTTCTCCCCTAAATTTTTAAAGATACCTCTTTGGAACAAGTCTGTGGCTTATTCTCTTCATGCTACCTCGAGTTATTAAAGAACCATATATATATATATATTAAAGTAAAACTCCTGGCTGAACCTCTAAGCTTTAACTCCCAGGACTGGACTGTTATCTAGCCTAATATGCAATTATGTGGCTGGGAAACTGCTCAGCAGAAAAAGACTTGGAGTTGTTGGTCAACAGCCAGCTGAACATGAGCCAGCAGTGTGTCCATGTGACCAAGGAGGCTGATGGCATCCTGGCCTTTATTAGAAATAGTGTGGCCAGCAGGACTGTTTGTCCCTCTGTACTCAACACTGGTGAAGCTGCACTTCAAGTGCTATGTCAAATTTTGGGCACCTAAATTCAGTAAGGATTTTGAGGTGTTGGAGCACGTTCAAGGACAATGAAGCTAGTGAAGAGTCTGCAACACAAGTGTTATGAGGAGTGACTGAGGGAGCTGTGAGTGTTTAGTCTGGAGAAAAGGAGGTTGGGGGGGCCCTTATCTCTCTCTCCAACTACCTGAACGGAGGCAGGAGTGAGGTGGAGGCTGGTCTCTTCCCTAAGTAACCAGTGACAGGACAAGAGGAAATGGCCTCAACTTGCTCGAGGGGAGGTTAAATTGGATACTGGGAAAAAACTATTCACAGAAAGGGTGGTCAGACATTGGAATAGGCTGCCCACAGAAGTGGTTGACTCACCATTTTGGAGGTATTTAAATGTGCAGATGTGATGCTTGGTTACACAGTTAGTGATG
This sequence comes from Acropternis orthonyx, assembly GCA_035583155.1. Classification (NCBI taxonomy): domain Eukaryota; kingdom Metazoa; phylum Chordata; class Aves; order Passeriformes; family Rhinocryptidae; genus Acropternis; species Acropternis orthonyx. Next base: position 72,737,900 of record JAWWEU010000081.1, on the reverse strand, counting down.
GACTTCACAGTGCTGGGTTAATAGCTGGGCTCAATGATCTTAAAGGTCTTTTCCAAGTTGAATCATTTAGTGCCCAAATAATAGTATTTTGTGTCATAGTGGGAGACCTCAGTTTCCAGTTATGTCAAGGCATATATGCAAGCAGTAAATTAACAGATTTACCGTGCAAAACTGAAATTGACTTTATCGCTCCAGTCAATTAGTAATTATGCACTCATAGGTAATCCAGTTGATTTTAAAGGTATAGTAAGGTGGTACTGCTTCAGTTAAACTGCCTTGTTTATATTTTCCAGTCAGACTTGAATTTATTGTCAAGATTAACAACTGTGTTTACAGTACTGCAGGAAGAATCTGCAGAGCTAGTCAGACAGGATATTCTGGAAATGTTTGGTTGTGGATTTTTTGTTTGTTGGTTTGGTTTTTGGGGGGGGGGTGTTTTTTGTTTGTTTGTTTTTTTCCCTCAGCTAATGGCAATTCACTACAATAACAATATTTTTCACATGTGCCACTGTCATTAGGCACATATTTGGGAATTTCTGGTCAAAAAAGGCTGCTTCATCACTTGGATGAATAGAATAGTCAACTGTACAGGTTATCAGATTAGACAGAGACAGAAACTGGCCAGTCCCAAGTAAGTGCCCTAAGACTGAGCTGGAAAGGCATCTTCTTTTGTGAAATATTCTTCCCCCTTAACCAGTATGGTGGCTAAAACCTTAGTGTTTTCATTTAGAAAATAATTATGTGCCTCACATATGAGTAAATCCAGATTAATTTTTCTACTTTAGTATAATTCAGAGGCCTGGAAAATACATTCTCTGCCCATGCTTTCATTACTTTGAGGTAAGACATTATATGCCTCTATGTCCCACATCTTTTTGATATGATCAAATTTGGCTGTCGAAAAACAAAGCTACATGTCAAAACTCTGAAATGCTTTTCAGTGCTGCATTCCTGGTTCTGGGAGACTTTAATTATTTCTGTATTGAATATAAGCAACAGTCTTGTCACAGTGTTGAACTTACCCAAATCTTATTTGCTTCCACATGGTCAGATGATTGAGTTGAAGCATAGGGAGGGATTAGACTCATTCTAATTTCAAGGAATACGGAAAGGACTCAGCTATTGGTAGTTGTGTTGCAGTTAACAGTGTGTACTGAAACAGAATATCATTACTTATAACTGTATCATAGGGCATAGTGTGGTATACTAGTGATTATTTCCCCCTCCTGCCTTCTTTCTGTCACTAATTCAAGGATCTTCTATTGCAAGTCATATCTGTGACAAAGGGGAGAAAAATACCTTATTTTAGTAGAAACCGAGCCAAAAAAACGATGAGTTGAGGTACATGCTTGCAAGAAATGCTGAAGCCTTTACCACAATTGAACCTTGAGTGACTTCTTTAGAATAAGAGAAAAAAAAGTCAATTATCCAGTTTGTAGGAAGAAGAAGCAAAAGAGGCAGCAGAGAAACCCTTAATGTATTTGTTTTATTCATGTAGCCATGGTCACAGCTTTTAGTCATGATTAATGCATGTCACTGATGCATCACTTTTAACATTATTTTTTATTTAAAGAAACTTAGTAGGAAGTATTAAAAGCCTCTCAATCCAGGCTTTAAGTTTTTAAAAAAAAAAAAAAAAAAGAAAGAAAAAGTGAAAGCTAAAAGCAAAATTGCCATTGATGGAATGAAAATGAGGACAATCTGATGCATTACAGAAGGGAGATTACACGCAAGACTTCCAGAGCATAGGAAAAACACTGCCAAGGTACCTGCATTGTGGGTATTTGCAAATACTGTTGATTAGGTAGAGAGAATATTCAGGTTAATGTTTTCTTCCAGGTAGAAGGAAATTGAGGAAAGCAGTCTTGAATTATCTTACAGATGTGTTCTGTGAAGGGGAATCTTGGCTTTGGGTTTTTTGTTTTGCTTTGTTTTTTTTCAGGGAGGAAATAATGGAAAGAATCAAAATACTGCTCCCTGAAAAAAATAGCATAGTGATATTCCCTCCTCAAAGAGGTGAAGGCTTAACATCAACACCATAGCATTACAGAAAGAAAACATAATAAACAACTGGGAAACTTGGTCAAAGCAATCAAATAAAGGTGTATGAATGATGTCATTAGATGGGCTTTCTTGTCACTGCCTCTTCACTCTTAGTGAACTAGTGCTGTATGATAATTGAAAAGTGTTAAATAACTAAGCTTTTGAGTAAGCAATGAGGCTTTTTTTTCCTTAGAGGTGCATGAAATGCAGAGTTAGGTGAACATATAGTGATGCTTGAGGCACTTGGAAATTTTAACATGTGCTTGCAGAGGAAAAGCAGCAGAAGGCAGGCCTGCACATAGTTGTTTATCTGTTGCCTTGTGTGTGGTAGCTGACTGAAAAATCTTGATTTAGTTGTGTTCCACATCCTCTTTGGTATGATATAATATTAAAAAATGTTGACTGAAGAGAGAAGAGTTAGGATTTTAAAATATTTTTAGCTATTATTGTGATAAAAATGTTAAAGGAAAGAGTTTGAGATAAGTTACAAAAGCATTTCTGCCTTTCCCTCTTTACAAAAGAGTAAAGCCAGTTTAATTCATGCAGTATGATTCACTTCAGGGAGTCAGTGATTCCTTAAAAATGAATAGCATACTAGTTATAGAAATATAACTTGGTAAAGGCTTGTAAATAGAATAACGCTAAAATTACTGCTCTAGACAATTTTCAGTTAGAGAATTCCTGCTATCTCTTTCAAAATTTGTGTCAAAAGATATTAAATATTTTCCAAATATTGAAGTAATCTCAAACATTTTTAGATGCTGACAAGCAAGTTTTAAATGCTATGTTTCAACAACTTTTTAGGAAATTACACAGTCTTTGGTTAATATCTAGGCTATTGATAGTCTTCTCCATCATTAGTAAATTTATTCTGAAACTGCAATATACACATTTGTGTCCTTTGGGCATACAAATCCATACTAAAAATAGTGTGTCTTTGACTGTAAACTGTGTTTCATGCTGTTGCCCTAATTGAAACTGCTGTCACTTTAAAGACATTCAAGGAGCATTACCAGAAGAGGTTAATATAATGGGGAAATATTCTGAAAGTCTGTTAATTATAATGAAAGCTGCTAAGGATATTTCTGTGAGACATTCAAGGAATATTTGCAGTGCAAAATATTGATTTATGCTTGTGTAAAGACATAAAACGCCATGTGATGGTATGGAAAAAAGAAAAAAAAAAGAAATCAAAGCTTAAAGGAAGAAAAACCTACACTTGAATGGGGGGGGGGGGGGGGGGAAACCGCAAATACAAA
>JAWWEU010000081.1:72688920-72714779 GCA_035583155.1 Acropternis orthonyx | reverse complement strand
CCGGATTCACTGGAAAAACTGCAGAAAACCGCCCCGACGAGGCAAGGCACCTTCAGAAAACCGCAGCTCTCGGCTCCAAGCCCCAGCTCCGATGAAAACCGCGTGCGTGAGTGGAACCGATCCAAAAAAACCGGAAGAGCAAAAAGAAAAAAACGTTCCCCTCCTTTCTCCCTTCCTTGGAAGCTCCCCCCTCCCCTCTGCTCCGGGCTTCACTCCCGGTCCAGGCGGGCGAGGGAAAAGTAAAATTCTGCAACCTTAAACCCATAACAATGCTGAAAAAAGTCCTTTATATAAGTTAAATGCCATATATATAGATGTTCAGATGAAATATTTCTGAAAGACATTTGTAGGAAAATTGCTAGATGATAATGGCCACAGTATTTTAAGATGATTATTTGCTCAATAGGTTTTCCAGAAGATTTCACAACTCAGTTCCCAGTTAAATATATACAATACACAATATACATTATAAATATATACAATTTTTTTTGTACTTTCTGGTGACTTCAATACTTATCTTTCTCAACAGTTAAATACTTGAATCTATTTTAAAATCTTGTTCTTGATGTTATCTATCAAAACATGGTTCTTTCACAGATACCAAAGTGTAAAACACAAATTCAAACACAGTTCTGTTTGGGGTAGATAAGTCTGTTTACATAAAATGGTCAGAATAGGTGATAAAAATTTCTGGTCTGGTTTGCTGTAAGTGTCAGCAGTGCTGATTTCTCAAGGGCACAACTACCTGACTGAAGAAAAAAGGGTCTGAAACACTTTAAAAACTAGTTTAATTAAGTAAATATGATGCAGAATAAAGTTTAAGTCTTTTTAAATATTAAAGATAATAAAATAGTCTAAAATAATTCTGAATCTTCTAAAATTTGTAGAGTGCATAAGCCGGATACAGCTCTGAGGAGGCCGTGTGATTCCTGAGGATTCACATGTGGACATACATCATGTTTACTGTGTCCCGTTGGGGAAGAAATGTGGTGAGTGTTCCCTGCCTGGAAAGTCTGTGTCTAGCAGTAACCAGGACTGGCATGAAGACCTTCTATTGCTGTCAGTAACAACGCCATTAGAAAAATTCACTCTAATTAGTAGAGTAACCACAAGTTCAGCCACTGTAATTACTGTATTTTTTTCATCAGTTGCAATATCCACAGTGTAAATCAAAACCACTGCAGGTTACGATAATGCAATATTCAGACTGAGGGATTCTTTTTACACCATATTAATCATATAGGCTTTATATCTAAAATTTTATATCAATTCCAGGGGAAAAATAGCTAATCTGAAAAATATTTTGAATCTCTCTCAATTCAAAATAGGCCCAGCATGTACTCTTATTAGTATTCAGTATTTAGCTTCCAAATTTTAAATTAGTCAGTATTTCTTCTCTGCTTATTTGGCTAAATCCTTTTTGCTTTCTTGGTTTCTTTCTGTATGTTTTGTAAAATGTTATATATCCTCTGTATATTCTCGGTGGTGTTGTTCAAAATTCAAAATTTTCTCTACTAAACCTTCCACCAGTACTTACAATGCATTTGAGATTCTGAGATGTTGTGATACTGACTAAAAAATACTCTTTAATTAATTTATGTTAGATTTAGCTAATATCTTATTTTTCATCCAAGCTGCTACTAACTGATATCACATTTCAGAGTGCATGACAGATGATTAAAAGTGTAGATAAAGAGCATAATGTATTGTCTATCTGCTTAGCAACAGAATGTAAAAGCAACATTTTAAATGTTGTGGTTGATTTTTTTATTTTATTATTATATTCTAATCGCCATTAGCCATGTTGAGTACAGGACATTTGGATTGGCAAAGTTATACTGTGCCAGACACTGTACAAACTCAGACTAAGAGACAGTACTTGCTCTAAAAGCTTCCATTTCATATCTATTTCTGTTTGAGGATTCTCTTGATCAACTCTAAGTACAATCTTAGCACATAAACACCTTGTTGCAAGCTACCATGAATGATTTTATGTCAGTCACAACTGTACCAGACATTGCTTCACTCCACCGAGAACACACAAAATGCTACCCAGTGTAGTCTTAGTGAGGGATTAGGCATGTAATGCTGCAGCAGTGGTGGTGACAATAAAGAAGTAAGATGCTTACAAGAACTTACATTAAAGGAAAACTAAAACCTTAAGTCTATGGATAGCAATGTGTGTGTCTTTTTTTTTTTTTTTTTTTAAACAAGGATATTCTGTTCTATTAGAAATATTTTACAATGCAGCAGAGTTGATCCATAGAGTCTGAATCTTGTAAGCAAATGAAGCAATAAGTAGAAAGTATATGAGACTTCTAAAAGATGTGAAAGGCAGAGTTTTAAAGGAATATTTAAGCATTACTGTCAGACATCCAAAGGGATGTGTTTGTGATGAATACATATAAACCTGGCAGGGCTGCAACATTAAATATGATCACCTGTTATGTTTGGTTCTCAAATAAAGAGAAGGAACAAAGGCCGAAGAAAAGGACAAGAGTTTGGTAATGATTTGCAGACAACTGGTAGAAACTGAGATCAGTATAAAACAGACCCAGGAGACAGATGTAGTTTATAAAGTCAGACGAATAATGATCCAGATAATTAAGAGATTTATATTTGTTCCTCTTTCTCTAATGCAGCAGATGCCAGCTGTTAGAAGTTGAATATTAAAACTGGTCTCCCTATGGTATGATCTAGTACAAAGGAACCTCAGTTGTAATATCGTGAAACAATGTTCCAAAGAATATAAATATTCTTATATTTCTTCTTCAATACTTTGCTAGGCTTTTACCACAACTAGAGGCTGACTACTTGGTCCCAGCTGGGTCAGACTTTGTTTAATTCTTTGAAAAGCTAAAACAGAATGCATATGGCTTTTTTTCACACTTGAAGTAAGTCTTCCTTTCACAAGAAATTCTGTCACTTACAGTTTTTCTTACAAGCTAAAATGTTTTAAAATTCTAGAATTTCTTCCAGAATGGAAATTCAATATTTTCATTAATACTTTTCACCTCATGATATACACATCTTAACTGTTTAAGAAAGACATTTTAAAATTATTAAAATCCAGTCAGTAATAAATGCCTGTTACTTTTGCTTATTGTTTGATAAGACTATTTGCCTTAGAGATAGAATATCCCTTCTCTTCTAGAAGAAAGATTACCCTACTGAACATAAAGGAAATATTAACTTAATTATGTGTTCAGGGATATATGACACACAAGTAAATATTCTGACAACAGAAGTTGAAGTCTTTCACAAGTAACTATCTTTTTGAATTAATGTGTTATTTTCAAGCAGAGAACTTAAACAGAAGCCATTTATTTTATATGTATTCATATATCTGTATATGCAGAGTATCTGTGTAATGTGTCTTTTGTGTCTTTCTCCCTAAGGGTAGTTATCTGTCTTGAATCAGATATATATGTGCACATATGCAGATGCTATTAATGTATATGCATAGTACATTTACCATGCTATGATTAACAATGGGAGCCAGCTTCAGTTTCAAAGTGCCATAAGTAAACTCTGGCCTGAGTTCTGTCCCAAATGCTGGGAAAACTAGACTAAACTGATTGCTCAGTGACCTTTGCTGTCTCCTCACAAAATGTGAATTGAGTTCCTGTTGTTGAGGGAGAAAAGAAGAGAGAGAAGGAGAAATGTAGGTTGTAACAGTATCTGTTTTCCCAACTGACATGAATTTAATATATTCTTTCTTCTTTTATTGTGAAGATGAGTAAATGGAATGTGTCTTTGTCTTGCAGCGGTGCTTGACTCCCTGCCTGCAGGAGGCAATCCCGAGCACGTCCTGCCTCCCCTGTCCTCTGTGTAGAAGTCAGGGTTCAGCCAGTCCCCCACTGACCTTCACATTCCTTCTTGCTGGTCAGAAGCACTTTCAGTTATCTTCCTGATTCTTAAAGAATCTCCCAGGATACTGCACCTCACAGAGTGTGCGATCTACAGAACTCTTACAGTTTCACACCCACACTCACTCCAGTTGCTAACACTCAAGCCCCCATGAACACATATGAGTTGGAAATGGAATCTAACAAGAGGGCAGGGAAGACTGTTGTTGACAATATGGTATGGCCAGATGTGTACTGAGCAGCCACCTGTTTACATGTGATCAGTGCCTTTTAGCATCTTATTCCTCTATTTTTTTCCATGTTTGTTCCTCCTCTACCACCTTGTTCCCTACCATTTTCCACCTTTGGTTCCAACCCTAAACATCCTAGAATGTCTTGAGCAATTCCAAAAATGTGCTTCTCTTGCATCCCATAGTGTGTCCCGTATTTCTGGGCAGTGATCCCCCTCAGTTAGAAAGGTGATCTCCAGAGCTGCTGCATTGGCTCATGGTGATGGGTTGTCCTGTCTTGATGTGGCGGTGGAGACTTGTCTGGGACTGCTGTGGGAAACCCCAGAGTTCATTACTCAGAGTGGTTATTGGAGTTCCCCTGCGTGCCACTGTGCCTCTCTGCTCCTTTGTGTGTGTGTGTGTGCATGAGGCTTTAATCACATAAATTGACATCCACATCTCCTTCTCTGCTGTTAAATTAAATCTTTTGTTTGGAAACTATTCAGGCAGCTAAAACAGAGGGAGACATTCAAAATCATCTTACTTAGCTTCATATTAGCAAGGCAGATAAAGGGGGCTTAGAAGGAGACGAGAAAAAGATGTCAAAAGCAAAGTATAGCATGTCAAAATAAAAAAGAAAAGTGAATTATTATGTTTGGATAAATAAGCTCCGTTTTTTAAGGCCAATTTTGGCAGTGCTCATTATAAAGCAAAAAGTTCCAGGAAAAACATTTGAAAGAGTACTAAAACCAAAGTTGTGTTTGAGGTACTTAGAGAGTGTTAGTAGTTTAGTGGGATTTACCAGAGGATGAAATACTCACTGTTAGGTTTAGGAATGTCAGTCTGTTGGTTAAAGGTCAGTTCTGAATAAATAGCTAAAGGAGGCTAATTTGCAGTGATGTGATTAATTCTCCAAGACTATTATGACAGTTCATTTCTGTCATTCTATTAGTTATCTCTTAGAGAACAATTTAGGAAATGTCTGATAAAAATGTTACACAGAACTCAGACTTTGAAAAGATTTCCAGGAATGCTTTAGAGAAAAATCTGTGGCAGCTTGATCCACATTTGTTTCTTGGTTTATTGTTCCCTTGGTACTGCTACTGCTCATCATTGTATTGTCACCCTGCAACATGGTAGTGAGCTGGCTCCTCTCAGCTAACTCTAAAAAGTGTTCAGCTGGGGATTCTGTTGTTCTGTTTAAAAACAAGAGTTGTTTGTTTTTTTTTTTTTTTTTTTAAAACATGCTTTCATTCTGTATCCCTTCAAACATCATTTGAACAAATGCTTACGTGATCTCTGTGCAGTTTCCAATTCACCACATGGAATCTCTTTGGAAGTACAGCATGGAACCAGAGGCTAGATGGAAAGTGTACATCAGGCCTGTTTTGAGGCCAAAGATGGAAAAGAATGTGTTACAGATAGAGTGAACTGACTTCAGATGCACAAATATTTCAGAAGTGGTCTTTTCTGCTCAACAGTGGAATAGAGGGTATCTGGGGCAGTTGCCCATGACTCCAGTCTTCCAAGTAGTGGCACTGCCTTTAAGCATAGCTAACTATGCCAGTTTTCTTCAAGTCCTTGTCCTTGGGGGGGTGATGACAGTCTTGTTTTACCTGTTTCTTGCTACAATGTTCCAGAAGTCAACCTTTGCAATTCTTTCATCTGCTTTGAGGTAAAGGGTGTCAAGAGCTTGAAAGAGTACAGGAGAACAATTTCTCCTAGAACATTCTTATTTTTGAAGGCAATCTGAATTTCTGCTTCCCATTTGTTTTTTAATCTGCTATGACTTCTCTATTTCACACTACTTTGAATTTCAGAAAGAATGGCTATTTGTCTTTTAAATACATCTGTTTTTTCCTTTTGCAGTTTGATAATTTATTTTCACTGTCAGAGTAAGGCATGGACTGCTGCGCATGAGTATAGGGCATTTTGGGCATTTGCTGTTGCTGGTGAATTGCTTAGATGAATTCTGACCTGATTTAGACATGTAATATTTTGTTCCATCTAAATTATTAATATATATATACACATATCCGCTTAACTCAGAAGATATTAAAGTTCTATTCGAATGAGAACTGTAAAAAATTTCAAGTAAATGTGATTATTCATTTCACATCTTTTTCTGATAGAGGAAAATACTGGGTTTGGTTCTGTTTGAAATACACAAGAATGACAGTTTATTGAAGCTATAAGTGATCAAGTGATAAGCATGTAAGATCAGAAGCAAAATGCAAAAATATATTTTTTTATATTCATGTCCATGTGAGTGAAATGGGAAAAAAAATGTTCCTTTTTAATCCAAACTTCTATTCCCACTGGATTTATTATTGTGATGTGATAAAAACTTCCACAGTGCTTGGTATCATCACTGCCATAAAAGGTAGTGTTTTGTTTCTTTCATACCACAGGAGTAATAAATAAGAAATAGTTTTATAGGTCAGTACAGAGATTCTCTTCCAGAATAAAAAAATGAGATGTCATCTGGATAGGACATGAATCCAGTGTTTTATGTTCTATCAACACATGAAATCTTTGAAATGCTTTATGAAACAGACCTTGGAAAGACAATATACATCTGAATTGAAGTAAAAGCTACTAGCCTATTATATTAGTACTGTATACTAACATGTTTAAAATCAGGCAGACCTCCACAGATTTTTGACATCAACATAAAACTGCCTTTGAAAAATTATAAAAAAGAAAGTTTTTGATGTAATTGTTATAATTCTTGTATCACCTCTACTAATGACTATGCAAATGTGTTCTACAACAACAACAGCTCCAGCTTTAGCAAGGGCAAATATTCTTTCTAAATTTACTTTCTGTATGGCTGTAAATCTTTCCAAGTACCTACATTACAAAAACATAAAAACAGTCTGGACATTCTGGGTTTTTTTAGGGCAAATACAGACGTGAAATAATTATTTGGTTTTATCTGGAATTGCATCACTTAATGGAGAGAGATTTTCACTCTTAGAATTTATAAAAGAACATCAAATTCAAAGTTGCGGTAAACCTTGCATCAATAAATCAAATAGAGCCTATCTCTTATTCAGAGAAAAACTACACTTGCTTTCTATAGTAATTTATAACATTTAACTTAAAATTAACTAACAACATCCATTCTCTGGGAAATAATTTTTTCTAAATTTTTTTTTTTGTTTTTTTTTTTTTTTTTTTTTTTTTTTTTTTTTGTGAAGAACAAGTAAGTAAATTATCTTGTATTCAGATATTTTGTATAATGTAAAATTATTTCTTTGGATAAAGTAAAACACCATTTTGGTCTGTATCATTCTGATCTAATGTTATTTTCTTGGGATTTTCTTCCCATATGTCTTGGCAACATATATTAAATATGGTTCTTTGCTATATTAGTATATTAAAATCAGTAAACTTCCGTAACATATGTTTAAAATGAGACATTAGTTTCTTCTTTTCATTACTTCTATTTTGTTAAAATGATAAGTTCTCTCATAATTTATGACAATTTTGCCAAAATTGATGGAAAGCAGTTAAAATAAGACCAACCCATATTTTTAAATCTGTCATAATGGAAATTTTGTTTTATTTTTTCCTACCAAGAGGTTTTGCCTTTTCAACAATCCAGAACTCTCAAACTGTTTTGCTCAAGATGCAATTACAGATACTTGTTCTCTGCATACAAAATGTTCTTCAGGACTTCCAAACCCTGTTTAACTTTTTAAAAATACGTTTAGTTGCCTAGAACAAAGTTACTGGTTTAAAAAAAAAAAAGAGTATTTAAACTGAAATTTTTCAGAAAAAGAGTTTTTAGAAAACAGTCAGACTGATAATTGTAACTTAAACTGCTCTTATAACGTCATAAAATCAGTGTATTTTACTGAACTCTATCAAAAATATTTAATTTATATAACCTCCAATTTGACAAAAAATCCCAAAAAATCAAAAAAAACCCAGTTAGGCTGTTTCTCATATACTCTTTTAGTTGGAACAGGCTTATAGCAACAATGTGTATGATGAAGTCAATGTTTTGAAAGATGGTGCACATTTTTAGAAGTGGAATTGTCTCTCAAACAATATTTTTATGACTCCTTTGAACACAGAGACCAATCTTGAAGGAATCTGAACCCTCATGTACTACTCTCTGACATTAATTTATTGTCAAAGAGCTATAATTGGAATAGCTAGGAATAGGAGGATCTAGACTCTTCCATTCTGGGAACTAAACATCCTAATGTGTATTGTATTATGACCTCAGCTCAATGTAGTGTGGTCAAGTAATGGCAGTCCAGCTGTGCAGCTATATACCTTCCCTTTTTTTCTCATTCTCTTTTCAAGCCCTGAATCTTTTAAACATTACAAGTGTTGCTTTGGGACACTGCATAGCAAGCTTCCCCTACTGCTGCCTGTATCAGTTATGTGTTAATCACTTGGCAACTTTTTGCCAGGAGCAGATATAATTAGAAATCTGTAGAAGAGAAAAAAGGAAAGATTATATTATGAACTTTGTTGTTACAGTAGGCAGTAATACAAAACAATGTACAAGTCTTTGTTTTTTCTAGAAGGAAAGTTCTGTTTCCAGGGTTGTTTGTTTGTGGTTTTTTTTCTTTTAATGGTGTTTGTTTGTTTGTTTTTTCTGTGACAGTGGTAATGCAAAACCATCATCAGTGTCACCTTCCACCTCAATCCCACACAAATACATGACTTACTGGTTGTGTCAACTCAAGAATGAAGGGAAACACAGAGGAAAAAAAGGAGTGGTGATGTAGGAGGCCATGTTGCCACATATTCATAGAGGGTTAGCTTTCTGATAGGAGAGACCTGAGTACTGAAGCTAACATCTGCTCTGAAGCAGTTTCAGCATCTACGGATTATGCAGGGTTTCTTGGTAGCTAGCCACCTGACCTAAGCAGTGATATTAACTGAATGGTATTGCTGGTGGAGGAAGAGAGGCTGTTGTTCCCGGTTAGAAAAGGTGTTGATAGTGAAGAAGGAAGGTGTGTGTGTCTTCTCTGGAATACCTGTTTAGCATCTGTGTATGGACCTTTGCCTCCTTAGCAAGGACAAAGTCATATGAAGAAATTTAAAGGATAGGGAGGACTCAGTAGAACTTAGATGACACAGTTTCAAGTTCCCTTACCTTGTTCTGTCATGTTATGTATATGCCTTATACATGAGAAGATCAGGGAAGGAAGGATGAGCACTGTAGATGGCGAAAATTTGCAGGTCCTTAACAATGCAACCTGAGCTTAGGAGAGATGGGAGGCTCAGAAGTAATAGAGATAGCTTGGTGTCAGACATATCACTGCCAATATTAGTACCATTGGCTCATTCAACTTTTGGCTGTTGGATTCTTGCACATTCCTAGAAGGTAGGTGAGGCCCAATTGTGCCTCTGACTGACAGAAGTCTAACATATAAAATTGGGGAGATTAGTGCTGTTATTGCAAAAAAACAAAAAACAAAACAAAACAAAACAAAAACAAAAAACCCCAAACAAACAAACAAAAACAAACAAAACCAAAAACAAAACAAAACAAACCACCAAACACAAATCTTTGTTCCTTTTGGGAAATGTGGCTACTAGTGTAAGGCTTCTGAGATGCAGTACACTTTTAATGTCCAGACTAATCACTGAAATAGCCCTCTGTCTGGGCTCCATATGCTGTGAATGAATTAAAGTTCCATTTCCCACCAAAGCTGACTCAGCCCTCATCTGATCCATTAGTTGTCCCATGCAGAGGGACAACCTGTCTGTGAAGATCTGTTTTTTCTACCATTCTCTTGATCTGATTTGATCTTTGACTGGCTGAGTTGAAGGATATAAAGAATCTAAATTTATATGTTCTCCAAAATAAATTATTTTATCATTTTGTGTAGAATATCAAGCTGGATACAACAATGGCTGAATCTGATGATGTGTGTGTCATTCTATCAACTGCTGAAGTAGAAATGAAAAATATTTTAGACTGGATTAGGGTTTAGAAAACCAGAAATTTTCTAGGTATTTAGAGGAATCATTGAAGATATGAGCATATGATTTTGGGCTTTGTGTTATGAATAGTTAAATGGACTTTGTGACCAAAGCCAGTAAAATCATATGTCTCCCATTTAAAAATGAAGTTATAAAAATAATGAGCTTGGATTATTTATTTTTAAAGTGTAGCTGATACAATACAGCTTCTTTGACAAAATAATTTATCTATTTTAATGACTTTATTTTTTTAATTAGTTACATTTCAGTTAACCTAATAAATTCTAAATCTGTTTCTTCCCTATAAACTCGTTCTATGCCAGCAGAGGAAGCCTCTGTATTCCTTAATATAAGCATTTAGTTTGGCAATGCAGAAGGTGCACTAATTAATATAATCAAAACCATACCCATTACTGAAAGCTTGAAATGGACAATTTAATGGACCGAGTTTTATGCAGTTTGTAATGAATGTTGACCCCTCTAGTTAATCAAAATTCATAGTAACTCAGTACTGTGTAAGTGTTGCATAAAATTCCTACCTGAAGCTGGCAAATAGACTGGTAAAAAGAGGAGAGAGGAGGAAGGCAATAAAAGAGACCTCATAATAATAAAAAAGATCTCATAAAAGTCCATCACATGCATTTATTCAGGTTAGTTATGTGATACTATTCAATATGCTCTAGAGAAGAAACTGTTTCTGAAAGAATAAGGAAATCCACAATTACAAAGACATGTGATATTTTAATATAAATGCTGCAAGTCATTAGTTCCTGGTTTATTAGATCCAGTATAATTCTTCCACTTAGACTTCAACTAAACAGTTACTAGTTAAGCAAAGTACCCTAACAGTATTTCACATCCAAGGCCTAATTTCATGCCAAAAGTGTAACTGGTGATACAGGAACACAAAAGATTCATTAATAATTTACTTCTTTTAAGTACATTCAGTCATTTTTCATTTTGATTGTCAAATGTACTGAATAGTAAGGGAACGCATGATGGCCTTGCATTTGTAAAGTAGTGGCCTAAATACTGCCAGAAGGCAGTAACCAAACACAGCGAGGTAATCTTAAAAATATAGGAAGTTGACCACAAAATTTTAAGATGGAAAAAAAAAATGAAGAGATTGAATCTGTGCTCCATTGAGGTGAAAAGGGAAATTAACAAAGTTCTAAATTTTTTCAAGGCTGTTTATAGGGCTAAATCCCTTTAGGGGAGCCTATAACTCCCTTATAGGCTTAACTCCCTTTAGTACCTATATTTAATTCTGTATTAAGACAGATTAGTAACTTGTATATTTTCTTTATACTTCGATATTTTTGAAATTAAGGAAGTTTGGGTTTAAGTTTTTGGTTTGCTTTATTTTTTAGTGAAAAGTATAATTCTTTAAAGGCTTTAAGAAAATGTAGGAGGAAAAAATACCCTAGTGGTAACCATTTTCTATTCTCAGATGAGAAAAGAAATGAAAATGAAAATAAAGGCCGTTCCTTACTTCCTGACCACAATGAGAAAATTTGTACTTTAAGAACATTGTAATAATACTGGGACAGATGCCTGATTTTAGAAGTACAGTCTTGGCTGATTTTATATTGTGAGTAATGTAATTTTTGCACTGGTTCATATGTGATATGCACTTCACAGTCTTCTCTTACCATAATTTGTCTTAACAGAAAAGGTACCTTGTTTTATAATAAATAAATAAATTAAAATCACAATTATTCCTCATTTCAGGATTACATTATCCATACTTTCAATGAATTTGATAAATTAAAACTATCACTGTGCCTGTGTGTAATGAGTATGTATACAAAGAAATAGTTACTGACAGCCTGCAGTGAGTGTCCTGTAGCCATTTCTTAAATGTAACTAATCATTTTGCAATACCTAATTATTTGTATTTTAAGAATATAAAACATTGTTAGAAGAAAAAAATCTTAATGCAGTTTACTGCTGCTACTTCTGATATAATGTACAGAATTTATTCGTAATTAAAACACTGAAAGAGTCCTTATGCCTCTTTATTATTCTTTGTGATTTTGAGGTTTGGCTTATTTATATTCTTATTTCTGGGGGGACAGAAGTGGGGATACAAATAAACAACTGGCTTTTGAGCTTCAGTGATTTACAATTTTTCTATAAGTAGCATTTACATTCTGTGAGTTATTTATTAGTGACTAAAAATGTTTCAAAATACTTATATTTACTGCAAATAAATTTAAATTCTGAAAACTGCTGATTTGAGACTGTTTTATCAGTATTCCATAAACAGTATAAATAGAATTTGCAAGTATTCTAGTGCTTTAATATACTGCTATTGGATGCAGGAGTCTAGTAGGCTTAATTCCTTTGACAGCAATTGTATTTCCAGAGACTGTTAAGAACATGAGATCAATAATTAAATTATTAAACACTAATGTTTAGAACAGTCACAATCAAGTGCTTCCTCCTCCTTCAAATAATGCTCATCACATTTGTACCAAAGAATTCTCCACAAATAATGCCTTCTAGGTAATTTAATCTTTCACTGATTTCTACAGTGGAACAATAAATGCAAGAGGACAAATTGTCTCCTCATTTACTCTGCTGGATAAGAAACATCTCTTTTCATTTAATGGAGTTCACTGAAATTAACTTTGCGTGAGCAAAGACAGATTTTGACCTCTTTGCCTTTCTGCAATTCAGAAACTCTGATTAGTCAGGTAAGAAAGCTGTTGAGTGGAAAAGCAATATGTTAGTTTGTGTAGAACCTACAGACATTGTTCTAGAGGGTAATAATTTGCAAGCAGCTTACAGTAACTGAGTTCCCTTCTCCTGTCTTCTGTTTTGTAAAGCTACTCATAAGCATGTGTCAATATAGACAAAAGTAATATGTAAACATAGCAGGAATTATACTTTACCATTGCTACTTTATGTGAGCTTGCTTCAATGTCTTTTCATGAAGGAAAGCCTCAATTTTAATTTTTAATTGTGTTTTAATATATTTTAATTGCTATAAAGAGATGTTTAGCAGATGAATACTATGAAACCTCTTTCCCTAAAATAAAGGACCCGGTAAACATCACTTCTCTAGGTAGAAGACTCTCCAACAAATGGATTGATTCTCTGGGCTCTGTGTGCATGTGAGAGAGAGACCGAAACAACCCATAACACATTATCAAGGAAAGTCAGCACAACCAGACATTTTGCTACATATTTCCTTATCTCAGCACAAATCCATTCCCTGTATCAATCTCTACCTACATTAAAGAATACCAGCTAGCTTGTCCGTCCGTGAGTCTTTTCGTAGGTTCAGTATCAGCATTGGCCAAACAGCACTCCAGATGTTCTTCAGCTAACTGGTTGGAGGCAGCTAGAGACATATCAAACCAGAAACAGCACTGTTGTTTCCCAAGGAACCTGGTCAGTGTTTATTTATTTTAACATTGTATTGGTACCTAACAGTATCCTTTCACTTAACTCCTAGAAGTAAAGCAGGATAAAATATTAAAGAATGCAGAGGCAGGTAACTAAAATACACAGGAGTGTACATGTTTTTAACCACACATTCACATATATTTTACGTTCCCCACAGCAACAGTGAAGGTACCTTTTTTAATTTTTTTCCCCCAAAATCTGTGGTGCCTTTTTATCAACGTCAGTGAGATAAAGCAATGAGCGCATGAACCAGAAATGACAACAATAATATAGTGATAGATAATGCATTTTAAAGAAATGGATATGTTTTCTCAAATCTGCAAGGCAAAATAGACCCTCATGCTCTCACTTAAGTAATGAAAGCGGTGGGGAACAAAGCCACACTCTTGCAAGTAAATAAGTCAATATTGATCCAGTTTGCTGCTTTTTTAATTTAAATACATTACTGCTTCTCTTCCTGCCTCATTTTTCTCATATGTATAAGAACTGAATCTATCTAGACAAATATGAAATAGCAATGTAAATTACTTCTTCAGGAAATCCTTTTCCTTCCTGAACTTACTTTATATAAGAGCAGTTAGCACAGTGAATTAAAAAAGGATTAAATTCTGCCACTGTATGAATGCAATAAAAATTCTATAATTAAACCAGTTGATCCAAACATCTGAGCACTGTGGACAAACTGTCAGATGCCAAAGGCACTCTGGAATACAGATTTTTTTAAAAAAACGTAAATTGATATTATTACTCAATGCAATAGGAAAACACATTTAGAAAATTGCTTAGAAGCTGGGATTCCAAAATATATGAAATCTTAGAGGAAAGTTAAGGACATCATCGTATAGACTGAGTTGCCATGTTAGCTCTAGAGAAGTTACACTGTTTCCTGGCACACTGAAGAAGAGATCAACGCTACAGGTCAGCTCTGTGGCACAAAATAAGAATTCCTTTAAAAAGTTTGCATTTTCCCAAAATGTCAAATTTGCTGTAGGGCGGTCCCATGGTGTAATGGTTAGCACTCTGAACTCTGAATCCCAAGGGCCTGAGTTCGAGTCACAGTAGGGACCCTCCCCTGGGCAGTTAAATGCCTCCCTGCCGCCTGATCCTGTCAGATCTCAAATGCTGAGCGCAGGGTCAGCCCCGGTGTTAGTACCGGGTTCTGTAGACAGTCCCGAGGATTTTGTTGTCACTGTCCGAGCTCGCTTGGCCATGGCAAATGCACCTTAAGACTGAAATGGTGGGGCCAGTTCTGCGCACGCTGTGCCTCACCTAAAAAAAGTCCACTGCGCAGGCTGGAAGGGCACGCCCACTTTAGGTGAGCCCCTCCCGAGATCTTCGTTCACGAAGTCTGGCCATTATTATTATAAATTTGCTGTGGGCTAAGTTTTGGGTTTTGACACAAGATTAAATCCTCAACAACAGCACTAAAATCAAGACAGGTATAGCTAGAACTGGAAATTTTGAGATTTGGTCAGAAGTTTTCCATTCAGATCCTTCATTATTGTTGCAGCATGCTTTCTTTTGAGTGGTTGACATAAACTCTTATCTCCATTCTTAGATCAGTATACATATTCTGCCTTTTTTAGAGGTTGAGGGGTTTTTTTGGTTGGTTGGTTGGTTTGGTTTGGTTTTGAGGGTTTTTTTTGGGGGGGAGAGAGGTTGGGTTTTGGTTTGGTTTTTCTTGTGTGGTTTCTTTTTGTTTGCTTTGTTTTGTGGTTTGGGTTATATTTTATTATTTTTTTTCCCCCCTTTTTTTTTTTTTTTTTCCCTGTTTGGTTGGGGATTTTTGGTTTCGTTTTGATTTTGTGTATTTGCTTGTCTGGTAATGCTTTAGATTGTCAGAGACACTCGTAGAAAAATACTGTGGGGACCTTTATAAGCATTCCTTTTCTAATACATTCATCTTGAAAATGATTGAACTGTCTACAAGAATACTCACTAGAATAAAATAAATAGATATACTATAAAAAGAATAACTATTGTACATTCTCTGTCAGTTTGCAACATCAAGCCGTTCTGTGTATCTAAAATGATGGGTGCCTGGGTTTTTTTAAGCATACATCTATCACTATCAATTTGTTTTACAAAAATGTATCATGAGAACATAACTGGATCTAAATTTATTATGCAACAGGCATTTTTTTTCTT
The DNA here is from genome assembly GCA_035583155.1 of Acropternis orthonyx. Taxonomy (NCBI): domain Eukaryota; kingdom Metazoa; phylum Chordata; class Aves; order Passeriformes; family Rhinocryptidae; genus Acropternis; species Acropternis orthonyx. The sequence continues at coordinate 72,699,184 of JAWWEU010000081.1, read as the reverse complement.
CATGAGGTGGGAGCAGGTGAAATTCTCAGAAATTGTGCTGTGAAATATCTCAATTGCAACTGAAATTCTTATGAAGACACATAAATAAAGATTACTAACTCTGCTATGCTATTATTTAAAGGAAAAAAAAAATTACTGATTAACTCCTAGAACTACATCATGTTTCATACATTTTGACTGTTGTTTAATTGTAGTAATTAATTAAGATATTTTTCTCATTCTATAGTCCCAAACATCTTTTGTTTAAAATAGATTTTAAATATTTTTTAAAATTTTGATTAGGCTTCTGAGGTAATTTCAGAGGAATTACATTATCAGACACTACACTTAGTGTTGAAGAGCTGAGATCAGCAACTTAATAAGAAAATGTCAGCTAAAAACTGCCCATAGTTTTGTATTCATTTGTTGTACAGAAATTTCTTTATTTCGGTATTTCTTCCAAAATACTTTGTCACTTCCAGGGTTGCATAAAAATTCTGAAAACTGATGCCTAAAAATGCTGAAAATTTTGAGCACAAAATAACTTATAATAGACATTTTAAAAATATTGTTTGGTTTTATGATTGTTTGTAGTTTTTTTGGTGGTGGTAGTGGTGGTAGCGGTGGTGGTGGTCCGTCCCATGGCATAAAGGAGAGCAGTCTGGACTCTGAATCCCAAGGGCCTGAGTTCGAATCTCAGTAGGGACAGTCCCCATGGCAGTTAAATGCCTCCCTGCCATCCAATCCCATCAGATCGCGGATGCTAAGCAGGGTCAGCCCCTGTTAGTACCGGGTGCTGTAGACAGTCCCAAGGATTTCACTGTCACTGTCCAAGCTCGCTCAGCCATGGCAAATGGACCTTAGGACTTAAAACAGGGGGGCCAGTTCTATGCACACTGTGCCTCACCTAAAATATCCACTGTGCAGGCTGGAAGGGCACACCCACGTGGGGAGAGCCCTTCCCAAAATCTTCATTCATGAAGTCTGGCCATACATATACAGTGGTGGTGGTGACATTGGTTTTCTTAACCATTAACTATATTTGTAACATATAATAGTGAAGGAGCATGCCACTAAGTCTTTGTGATTTGTGAGATAGATTGGTGGAGCATAGGTCTCCCACAAGAGAATCCACACTTTACATTACTTTTAAAAGTTACCTATAACCCTGCCAAGCTGTCTTTTTATGTGTTTTCTGAAAATAAACTGAGATTTCTTGATTTGATAGTCTATGAAATGTTTAAAAAAGAAAAAAAGGATGCTAAACTTAATGGCAAAGTCCTCATGTTTTACAGAGACATTGTTCTTAGAATATTAATATGTAAACTTTATTAAATTAGTATTTTTAAGTACTTAATGGTATTGTACATCAAACTGAAAAATTGCTTGCGTTCAGATTAAAAACAACATAGGCTTCAACACAGAGCTAATAGATCATTTTGCACAACATTAAACCTCTTAAAACTTGCAAGAATATTTGATGCTATAGCACTTTTAAACAACATCAGGCTAAACAACTTATTAAGCTGCCTATGTTAGTAATTAATCACTATAAACATATTTTTAAGATATTTATTTAGAATTAAAAAAAAAAAGAAAATTAAAAAGTTCTACAAAGTATTCCAAATCCCGAGGGTATTGATATGGGAGAAACTACCCCAAATTTATGATAACTATTTTCTTTAAAAAATCTGCAAGTTACATATGAAAGTACTCCTTCTGAAGGACAAATCTACCTCTGTGCCTTGTTGTTTATACTGCTGGTGTTTTATTGTCTTGTATAAGACATTAGATAAATGTCTAATTTATCTAGACAAATATCTTATATCTTAGACAAATATCTTATTAAATAAGATATTAGGTTTAAAAATGACTGATTAGGTCATCTCACCCACCTTTGTATAGCACTAGGATTCTACTTACAGTTTCTTTTATGGTTCCCTCTGAATGCTTTCAGGGATAATAGCTGTTTTGTCAGGTTATTCCACTATCTGATTGACCTCACTTTTGTACAATGCTTTTTCACTTTTTGATCTCAATTTTCTTAATTTCAGACCTTTACTGATTCTTTTACTTACAGGAACAAATTAAGTTAAACTGCTTAGTTTTGGGGATTTTTTTTGGTAATTCCTGGAAGGTACTTATATATATATTTATTTTATCACCTCTTACTTATCTCCTCTGTAGACTGCATAAATTCAGTGCTCTTAGCCTCTCTTCACAGGTTACATTTTCTAATTCATTCAGCACTTTCATGGTTTTTGTTTCTACCTTAATGATGTCATTTTTTTTTACAGCACACACATAAGAGTTACAGTGCTTTAAGAGCACACTGTGTAATTTTTTTATCTAAATTAAAAGATATATATTTGCAATTACTGACAGGCAGCATTTTAATCCATTTTAAAAGTATCAGAAAGTGGCCAATCCAAGATTTGTCAAAGGCCTAAGTATGTTGTTACCTTACTTTAAATATTTTAAAGCAGTGGAGAAAAATCATTTTGGTTTCAGCAGTGTTTCACTATATGAGTCTTGTTGAAGGTGCTTCTCTGTAGACTAAGCTGTTTGGTTGTGAGGTCTTAAAAAACTCAACAAACACCGAGTAAGAAAAAGCTTTTTGTCATAACATAGTTGCTTTGATACAGCTTATCTTTTCTCATTCATAGCTAACACATAAACCTCCTTATTCATTCCTATGTGCAGTGCCTTTGCATAATGAGAGTACCCAACTTCACTGTAACAAACCAGTGTTATTATAACATTCTGTTTATAACAAACAGCCATTAACAGTGGTTTTATTGCTATTTAGACTTGTTGATATAAATCCCTATGTGGCTGCTCTTTATACTACACGCTATGTTACATGGGAATATAGATGCACTTTTTTCTATTAATAGGCTGTTTTATTCTAAAAGACCATTTAAATGTTGGCCAGTGTCGGGGAATGAAATAAAAGTACTAGAGTCTGATGTTTTGTTCCTCAGCCTTCTTACATGGCACATCACTAAGCTCCACTGAAATGAATCTTGTTTTATATTGAATGACCTCTCTTCTTCAAAGCTGTTTTCCATCTGTGTGGCCCTCAGCATATACTGGTGCATGGAGTTGTTCCTCCCCAGGTGCAAAAATTCGCACTTCCCCTTGAACCTGATGAGATTCCTGTCAGAGCATTTCTCCAGCCTGGTGCAGTCCCCCTTGGGGGGGCAGCATGACCCTCTGGCATATCAGCCACTTCTCCAGTTTTGTGTTGCCTGCAAACTGGCTGAGGCTACACTTTGCCTGATCATCCGGGTCACTAATGAAGATGTTAAACAGGACTGGACCCAGTATACAGCCCAGAGGTACACAGTTAGTTTACTGGCATCCAACTAGATTCTTTGCCACAGATCACCACCCTCCAGGCTCAACTGTTCAGCCAGTTTTCAAACAACCTCACCCTAATGTAGGAGAGCTACCATGGACAGAGAACTGAAATACAGTCATGAATCTCTGTCTAGAACTTCTTGCTGAGAAACACAAATATGACTTCTTAATCAGGTTGAAATTTTTTTCTGTTTTGTTAAGGTTGTTTAGCTAGGCAATAAATAATTTTGGATTTGAAGTTAATTGCATGAAATCAGTTTCTTTCCAACATGACTGAATTCAAGAAAAGGTTTGTCTTGAATTAAGATTCAAATTTTGAAGGTACTTTTCCCATATAGTCATACTTTAGGCCTCTTTCAGTCTTTCTCTCTCCATCTATTGGCCCACTGTTTGTCTGATACTTTTTACTTGTGACCACAAAGAGATGCTGGCACTTTGTCAAATTTGTCCCCATACTCACTTTATTTTCATCTTCTCTGAAAATGTCTCCTCTAGTCTCTTCCATTTTCTTTTACTCACTCACTCACTCACTCACTCACTCACTCACTCACTCACTCTGTCTTTATTGTCACTATTTGCATCTTGATTGTTCCTCAGATGCTTAATGTTTCTTAGTCCTCTCTAAGGTGCTTAATAGTAAGACCCCTAACACAGAGTATTTTGATGGGATTTTTCATGAGTACTTTTATAGCTGGCCTGTCCAGACAAGGATTTAAATTCTCTCTTGCCCTGTTTTTAGTGAAGTCATTCATACTAATGTGAGACCAACATAGAAAAGTTCTATTACTTTTCGTTATCTATTCTATCTTCATAGGAAGTGAACACTACTAGTGAAAAAACCCTCTGTTGCTTGTCCTATCTTCAGTAATTTAAATTTACTGAATGAACCACCACATTTATAATGAATATGACCTTAAAATTAACTTGTAATAAGAAAATAATCTGCATTAAGCCTTAGTCATGTCTTTAAAGCAAAAAAATGCAAAGTGCATTAAATTTGTGGTGTCATTCATAAAGAATTGTGTACTTACTATTGTGGAAAATAAATTTCAAATGATCAACTGAAGCTGATTACAAAATCATTGTAACAAAGTATTAGTGTGCAGACAAATTAAATAATCAATAGAAATATATACTTTTTTTTTAAGCTGAAAACCTTATATCATCTCTTAGACCAGAATATATTACCTCCAAATTTTCATACCTTAAAAAAAAAAAAAAAAAAAAAAAAAAAAATTTATTTAATAAAAATATATTTATATAAAATTTTATGAGTGGACATTTCAAGTTCTTGATGAAAACAAATGTTAAAAGAATTAAATAAAAGTGAAGTATAGTAGTACCACACATGAACAAATTCATATCTGTCCTGTTTCTACTCAATTTATGCTGTTTTGTGTAAAATCTGAGAAAAAAAAATGTGGTCCTTACTTCTGATCTATACTTCCCATATTCACCCAAATGTGAGAATAAGCCTTGAAATATCTGCTTTCAATGTTGTTCTCGTATCTCCTGTTTTCTTCAGTCGAGATGGTGTTTTTGAAACATCTCTAAATTTCAGTATAAACATAAAAATATCATAGCTTTAGACAGAATGAAAAATCAGCTGTTCGTACCCACTCAGTTGTTTAGTATACAATTTCACAGGCAAATAAGAGTCTTGGTGATGGCAATGATTGTTTCCCTTAGGAGTAACCCCTTCTGCTCTCTAGGAAAAATTGTAAGAATTTCAGAAGGTCTTAGCAAAGCTCACCATAAGGCAAAATTCGTGTAGTAGGAGTTAAAGGCTTATGTGTCCCATGTGTAATAAAATACAGTTCTGACCTACCTTTAATGAATGCTGTTTTGACATAATGGAAGAAAAGACTGAAGCTGTGACTGAAGAGACAAATAGAAGTGCACATACATGTCTGTATCAAGAGTATCTACTTAAAACGCTTAATACCAACAGTACTTCTAATGCTATCTGACATGTCTTTAATTCTCCCTAACTGCATTTTTATGCAGTTAGCAGCATAGAATTTATGTTATTAAGGTCTGTGAGCTGAGAGTGAGGGAAAGGGATAAGCAAACATTCTCTGTTTAATTGGTAATACCTGCTAAACTCTCTGAAATACTGAGATGCAAAACTCAGTATGTATATATGCTATGTTCCCATTTATTACAATTGAAAATGCTGTTCCAATAACTGAACATGAAAATGATTGATTAGTTGTCCAAATTCAGGTCTGCTTTCTCTGTAAGTCAACTGGCTCAATTCCAGTAATTAATTGAACAGGTCATTGAACATGAACTGGCTGCAAAATGCTACTATTTTTAGTTGGTCATAATTTGCATGAGGTATAAATGTCAGGGATAAAGGCCTGGTGGTGATTAACCAAATATATCAATAAATTTAGAAGGTTTTGAATATTCAGAATAAGTCTTGTAAGGTCATTTTTGTGAGGCCAAGTTAAATGCAATGTGCAATATCTACATGAGTGTTATTTTCATTTGTTAAATTTTAAGTCAGTTTGCAGTGTGTAGATTAAGCAAAAGGTACAAGAGAACACAATATCAAGCATGTGACCATTTTTGAGAGTGTACTTGATGTGTCCATAGTGTGAATAATAGAAGGGTAAAATTTCACCTATGTCTCCAAGGGGAGTATTATTTTATTTTAAAACAAAGATTTTTTTTCTTCCAGCTGAACATGGATTCTGACATGGAAGTGAGATTTATGTCTTCCACTTTTTTCTCCAGTGCAGACTTAGTTAAAAAATAATCAAAAAGATCTTTTTTTTTTTAAATCATTGAACCTGTGTAGTCAAAGGAGTCCTTGTGTAATCAAAGGAGTTAATTTTGGAAATTCTTTTTTATTTTCTTTCTTTTTTTTTTTTTCCTCTCCACTCTGACTTCTCTTTTTCTCTTTTCTTTCCTCTGAATTTTGAACCTGAAACCACATGAAGATTTACATAAACAAATCTCTCTTTCTTTCTTTGGCATTTAAGGAAGAAACCTAAAGAGGATTTCTCCTCATTTCCATTAAGTATACACTTCAAATTCTTTGTCTGAAAAATAGATAACATTTAGAAGCCAGGTCTCCCTGATGTACACATTTTTGATTCCTTATCAGCTCCTTTCATTCTATCAGATCACAGATCTATAAAAGCCCACCAGGGTCATTAAATTCAGTATTGTGCTATTATAGACAATGTTATACTGAATTTTTTATGAATCATTGAACTGGATCTTAAAATTAACTACGTGGGATTTGTGAGGGGTTTTTTTTGTTTTTGTTTTTGTTTTTTGGTTTTTGGTTTTTTTTTTAATCCTAGTTGTGATACAGCAGAAGGAGCTGTTTCAGCTTAACAATGATCTGCTAAATGTTACAGATTTTTTTTTTTAACCTAAGTTTCTAGCCTAGTCAACAAAAAGGCTATGGGACCTGACGACATGCATCCCAGGGTCCTGAGGGAACTGGCCAATGCCGTTTAAAAACCACTTGTCATGTTATTTGAGAAGTCATGGTAGTCAGGCAAAGTCTCTGGTGATTGGAAGAAGGGAAAACATCACTCCTGTTTTACAAGGGGAAGAAAGGAAGACCCAGAGAACTACAGATGGGGGAGCTCCACCTCTGTGTCTGGGAAGACCATGGTACAAATCCTTATGGAAGAAATGTTAAGACACGTGCAAGACATCCAGCACAGCTTCACTAAGGGCCAGTCATGCCTGACCAATCATACCTGACCAATCTGGTGACCTTCTATGATGGAGTGACTGCAATGGTCAAAGGAAGGCCAACTGATGTCATCTACCAAGACTTCTGTAAGGCCTTTGATACAGTCCCACACAGCACCCTTATCTCCAGATTGGAGAGACATGAATTTGAAGGGTGGAGTATTCAGTGGATAAGGAATTGTCTGGAAAGCCAGATAGCTGTGGTCAATAACTCCATGTACAAGTGGAGACCGGTGTCAAATGGTTTCCTTCAGGGCTCTGCCTTGGGACCAATGCTATTTCATATATTTATCAATGACACAGACAGTGAGATTGAGTGCACCCTCAGCAAGTCGGCAGGTGACACCAAGAAGAACGATATGGTTGACAGAAGGAAGGGATGCGATCTGGAGGCACCTGGACTAATTTGAGAAGTGGGGCCACAAGAACTTGGTGAAGTTCAAGAAGTCCAGGTACAAAGTGCTGCACTTGGGTCAGGGCAATCCCAGACATAAGTACAGACTAGAAGACAATGTCATTGAGATCAGCCTTGCAGATAAGAGCTTGGGAGTTCTGGTGACTGAAAATCTGGTATGAGCCAACAGTATGCACTTCCAGCCCAGAAAGCAAGCTGGACGAGTGTCCAGCAGGTCAAATGAGGTAATTCTGCCCTTCTACTCTACCTTTGTGTGACCCCACCTGGGGTACTGTGTTCAGGTTTGGGGTTCTAAGCACAAGTGAAGATCCAAAGGAAGACCATGGGTATGACCAGAGTCTGGGCATCTCTCCTACTAAGACAGGCTGAGAGTTGGAGTTGTTCAGCCTGGAGAAGAGAGGGGTCCAGGGAGACCTCGTTGTGGCCTTTAAATACTTAAAGGGGGCTTACAAAAAGGAGGGGAACTTTTTACAGGGACAGACAGTGACAGGACAAGGACAAATGTTTTAAACAAAAAAGGGAGAAGTTTAGATTAGAAGTCAGGAAGAAATCCTTTACTCAGAAGGCAGTGAGACACTGGAACAGGTTGCTGAGAAAAGTTGTGGATGCTCCAGATTGGGGCCTTGAGCAACCTGATCTAGTGAGTGGCATGCCTGCCCATGGCTGATCTTTAAGGTCCCTTCCAACCCAAATGATTCCATGATTCTATGAAAAAGGGTGCTAGAATGCCTCTGTGTAACTACATGGCAGTTTTGCACTGTTAAAGTAGATGTACATTAAAACCTCTATGTGAGTAATATAGCAGTAGCAGGTAGCTCAGGACTGATGACATTGTAACTGCCATTGATGCAACTGTTGTCTCTCCCTTTTTAAAAATTATTTTCTTAATTGTACGTGCCAGGTGTTGAAGGTTGCGGTGGATTTTATATAGATTTGTGAGTGTGGAAAGATTTTGACCACTATACATCTGAATAACAATCAGACAGAATCTTGCATCCATTTTATTAAATATTAATTGTATTCTGGAAGTTGGACATGCATTTTAAAGTCTCAAGTTGACCAATATTTAATACAAAAAGTGCCCTCAAAGCCAACAGGAATTTTTGTGGTATCATAAAGTAAGTAATAGAAACAAAAGTGGCAAATCTTGTCCATTAACCAAAGCACTCAGGAGAAAATCAGCACTGCACCTTTCGTGGAGCTTTCTGCCATAAAAGATGGCTTCCTTACCAATGTCTTCCCTCTCTGTGAGTTAAACGTCACTTAACTCAAACCACAGTAATTGTAAGGTGATTATCCTTTTTACTCACAGTGTATTTATCCTCCATTGTCTCTTTCGTGCCTGGAGAAATACATAACCTCAAGTGAGGTGTCAACACCTGCTTAAAATATATGAAAATTAGAATGGAACTGAAAATCACAGTATTCTATGTGAAGAGCTATCACAGATATGTCTGATAGAAGCCTGTATCAGTCAGAGCAAGAGATTTTTTTGTCTGTGTTTGTGGATTCCTCGAAGTAGATTTAAAAAAAAAAAAAAGGAAAAAAAAAGAAAGAGACAAAAGACAGACTTTTTAGCAGAATGTAAACAAGACACGTTTTTAAGGCTAGAAAATCCACTCACTGTTCAGAGAGAGCAGAAATATAATCACTTACATGAGAAAGTCTATCCTTTCTCCTGAAAACCTTGCAGGAAGGTTTCAGTATTCTGAGTAGCTTTCAAGGTTACAATAAGCCTTATGTTGCTCCTTTTAATTCCTACATAGCTTTAGCCTCCTTTGAGACCTATCTGCCTGCTTCTCAGTGTCTCACTATGACAATCTCTTCTATGTCTGCTTCATCTGGTCTTATCTTTCTCGTCTCTGTCCCAAGGGAAGAATCCCTTTCTTCTTGTGGAATGTTTTATCTGACCTATTCCTTGTAGAAAGTTGTCTTTATAAAAGAAATATGGATCCTGTCCATATTTGCAGCCAAATAAGAAACGATAAGAAGGAGATTGAGCTCAGAGAACCATCCCTTCTCCTGACACAGGTGTTTAGCATTTTGGTCTGCAACTCCCCATGTGTTATCTGCTCTGGCAGTTAGACAAGTAAGTAAGCATCAGAATTTCTATTAGAATCATATAGAAATGAAAGGCAATGCTCCTGTCTTCTTTGATGCAGTAATATAACTGTAAGAGTAGTCACCCAAGCGGGACAGAGCTGAATTAAATTTTCTGAGAGAATTTTATATTTCTTTTTCCCCCAAGGTAAATGGTCTGACAGAATGCAAAGTTTTTGGTGAAAAAAATTATCCCTTAAAATTGTTCTGTTTTCAGGATAATAAATATTCATCAGGTTAAAGAATACTTGGGAAGGTTCACATTTCAAGGTTTAATTCTCGCCAAATGCACAAGTTGGAAAAGCCATCTGAATCCGTGGTAAGGCAGTTACAAAGCACTGAAATTTTCACAGCCCTCTCCACCTCCATGCAAAAATGTTGTACGTGTGTGATTGTCAATTTTTCTTAGAAAAATCTTCTGGCTGTTTACATAAGAGGAACATCCTCTTTCTGTGTAGCAATCAGCCTGGGCAGTTCTAGTCATGCCTTGAAAGAAACAGATTCCTGTGAACATTTTGATAGGTAGTGGTATTTCCTATGGGTAGTAGGTGGCTGAAAAATTCTGTTTGTTTAAAAGGAGAATCTACAAAGACAGTTCGATAATACTTAGGTGTTATGGGTTTAAGGTGGCAGAATTTTCCCTTTCCCTCACCCGCCTGGACTGGGAGTGGAGCCCGGAGCAGAGGG
>JAWWEU010000081.1:72641396-72675144 GCA_035583155.1 Acropternis orthonyx | reverse complement strand
CCCCCCCCCCCCCCCCAGAGTGCCATGCATGTTTAAAAAAATTAGTTTGTTTTCACTGTTTACAGCACTGTGGAAAGAAGGAGTCCTGTCTGAAAGAGCAGAAGGTGTTGCTATGTGAAGTATCAGGAATGAACTCTTGGGTTTAGGGAGAAGCCTAGAACATGACACCAAGGTGTTTTTAAAAGGATTTGAATATTTAAGTCATAACTGACTTATATTGAACACAAAAAGAGAAAGTCTTCAGGGCAGAGGATAACGAATTATAAACAGAGAAAGAAGGTGAACTAGAGGCAAAGGAGGCAGTAGCTGAAGTATTAAAAGAAAGGAGTGAAGTACATGATAGACATGTCAGTGCCCTTGTTATGCCTGAGTTATTTCCTGAATGACTACTCCTTCCTGAAAACACAAATTAAATGGAAAGGCTAGATTTTGGAGATGTTCTAAAGGGAAAATGACAGGATTTAGTAACAGCCTGAATGTGAGAGATAAAGGACAAAAAACTGTCAAGTCTAATAATAAGCTACCTGTTTAGGGAATGAGAGGGATTACAGGCTTATGTACAAGAATGGGAAAGGATGCCAAGGTGAAGACACGTGCAATGTTTACTTGCTTCTATCCCCCTAAAAGGTCTACATTTCTGCCATACAGACATGAAAAAATCCACAGTGGTTTTCAGAACTGAAATTCAGTATGTGTCATGCTTTGAACAAATACAAAATTTTAGGTGAGATAGGATGTCCATAAGTTGCATATAGAAATCATATTTTGGTTGTTTATATGTAAACTGTCTTATACAAGAGTAGGAGGGATTAAAATACCTAATAAGAAATAGTAATAGATGTCAGAACAATATTCTTTGCGTTACAAGATCAGTTACAATGTGTTGATAAAAGCAACTTAAATGTGTATAAAAATAAACAATGGTGAAACAGTGACAGAAGTATATAACTATTTTAAACACCATGGAAACTAAATTCCTTTCCTTCTTTGATTCCGTTTCATAATTTTCTAACCTTTCCATGTAACAAATGTAGCAAAACTGTATTGATGATCACAGGAGAGGACTCTGGATCTAAAAGATGGAAGAAAGTACTTTCAGCAATGTACCATCAACTTCGTTTCATCATAGTTCTAAATCTTAATGGCAGTGCATCAGTTCAGTTATACTTCATGGAAAAACTCCATAGTTCTGAAAGTTTTTTATTTTTTTCCTTACCTTGCCTTCCCTTCCTTCCTGTGGTCCTGAAGGGTCATGGGGAACAGAATAAATCACTCCAAGGGTTGAGGTAGGAAAGGTGCAAAAAAAAAAAAAAAGAGCTTTATTCGAACTTTGTACCCAGCTTATATAGGATCGGGGAGGGGGGGGAAGGTTCTGGAACGGGGTGTGACCTGGGAATAGTTTAGGGAAGGGTCAAGGAAGGACTTGCCCAACAAGGCAAAAACCCCCAAAACTGGGAAGACTGGGGCAGGGGCAGGCCACATAGGGAGAGCTACCCTGATGCGAGCAAGGGCCAATCCAGGGGTGTTACAAGCCATGAGACTGGAAAATTCCATTAGGACACGCAGGACAACAAAGGAAAAACATATAACATTATAAAATCCTCAAACAGGGTAAAATTCTTAAACTGTAAACAGTCCTTTGGCATAACAGCAGTCCAAAGAGATGCAGAGTGCAGCATCCAGGGGTCAGGTAGTCACAGATCTGTGTTGCTAAAGCTGTCCTTCCACTGCTGGTAGCTCTCTCCTCCAACTCCTTCCTTCCTTTGTTCCTTTTTTCTTTCTTTCCTCCTTTCTTTCTTCCCTCCTTTCTTTCATTCTTTCTTTTTAGTTTAGCCTTTTATGTTACCTATTCTGTGTTGTAAATTGGATCAAGTCAGATTTGATTCCACTGAGACTGCAGCTCTAGTGTCATGCCCATATAAGCTGTTAAATCCCTCCGAAATCTTCAATGCTTTTGTAAGTGGCAGAGACTTCTTTCAGGGGTCCTCACTCTGTGAAGTTTGTGCTGGCTTTTGTTCAGAGTTGTTTTCTTGCTTTTTGTAAATTCTTATGCATGCGTGCTAGTTGTATGTATGTGTAAAAGTAGTCCTGCATGGTGGGGGAGGTTTCACCAATGATTATATGGACCATGACAAACAATGCCATGTTTTTCAGTCTTATACCAAACGAGCACTGTTGAAACTCCAGGGGAATATTATTTCATTTCAATGCTTCATTAAAGATGATGATCATCTTTCAAGTTAGCATTTAGTTTTAAAGGCAGTTCAGAATTTAAAATAAATTAAATTTTAATCAAGTACACAATTGACCTTGAAGTAGACAAAGATGCACTTTTGGCCTGTTCTCACAGGAGAATAAGACATTAATATAGAACTAGAAAAACACCTGTGTCGAAGTTCGCTTTTTTATCTAGAGTAGAACAGTTTGTGCTTCATTGCAATTCACTCATACTGTTTCTTATTGCTGTCGTTGGTTTGAGAATATTGACTTAAAAGGCACCACTAGTTAGAAAGCATTTTATTTCTGTAGTACTCATGGTTTCTACTGGACTACACTGTGTGCCTTATATGCTAAGGAAGATTGAGCCTGTTCTTTCAATTCATTGTTGCAAATGTACCCATGCAAAAATGAGTTAAAAGAGTCACTAGAGACAAAATGTAGGTTCACTAGGAAGACCAAGTAGTCCTGTGCCTTTTGTGTCTGCAGCTCTTTAAAATGCTACCTCAAGTACTGAAAACAGTTTATTTTGCACTGAAAGCACTGCAGTATTTTCCCACAGTTTACCCAAACAGTAAATTAGTCCATGATTATTTTTGATTGCTGTGTTTAGACTGTTTCTGATATTCAAGAAACAGCAAAGATAAATTTGTTGGTAGAGAGACTGTCTCTTTTCTTTTGATGGTAGAAAATCTATCATGTTTCTTGGTGACTGTAAATCTATATAGGCCTCCATAAATCTGTACAAAAGTCAATAAACTTCCTATACTTGTGCATTCATAAGCATGTCTTTTTTTTAGATAAATATATTTAGATAAATATATTTTAAAGAGATTGTTGACATATCTATATTCATACACATAAAAAGAAAATTAGTTTTTATTCAAAAATAAATAAATTTGGAAATACCTGCCTGTTCAGGGTATTAGTAATAACTTTTATTTATGATTATCAGGAAAGAGAATTTCCATATAAAAACTTAAAAAAAAAAATGGTTGTGTCTATTTTTCTATTATGACCTAGAGAAGAATATCAAAGTTACCATCAAAGACCAATGAGAGTTTCTCATCCTCAGGGAGAATTAGAACAGTCCATTTTTAAAATCTTGTTTATATATTTCTTCTTTTAATCATTTGACATTTATGCACTACTGTGCATATAATGCTGGAGAGTTATTTTATATGTGAAATAATACTAAAGGAAATGGAACACTACTAGGTAAGAACTGTCTGACTTCAAAACCATCAAAACAAACTTGCCTCTGCTGTCAAATTTATTCACAATTAGATATATCTCAATGAAATATTTCAAACTTTAAGACATTCTGTTTAATATTTGTGTGGTTCTGATACCTGTCAAGAAATCGGCACTTTGATTTGGTAATGTATAATATAAATAAAATAGACTTAAGTAATAGCAGTTTTAGTTAACACTATGAAGATTCTCATTTGAAAGTACATTAGTTTTAGATAATATGTAAGATTTTTTTTTTCTTTAACATGTGTGCTTTTGGCTTGTGGTGGTTTTTTTTTTTTATAAATGTATTTATAGTTATTCTTGTTCTGTATATTTACAATTTTTTTCCAACTCTGAATACTAACTTCAGATTTATTTCTTGATGTCCTTTTCACTGAAAGTCATGCCTACAGCTATTTTTTCTTGTCCTTAAGTTCAAATCTGATTAAATGAGCAGTTTTTGGGTGTGGTAATTTCCCACAGTAATGACTGCCTTGAAGACTCATAAAACAAAACAGAATATTTTAAATGGAAGAAAGCAAGGGACAAATTGTGAGAGGACTTTATGCCTTTCAGCAAAACAATTTTGCTGCTCAGTGTCAGGGCACAGCATGGGGTGTCAGGCACTGGAATGGGGCTTGGCCAAGGCTGGACTGGGATGTGATCTTGCTGGTGGGCAACAGGATCAGGCCTGGTGAGGGAAAACGGTGAATCACAGCCCTGGGATAGCTGGGAAGGGCCATGTGAATGGATGGGGGGGAGGCTCGGCAGAACCAGTACAGCCTGTCAGCTCCTGCAGAGACATTAGGTCATTTCTATGATAATCTGAGCTGAAAAAAAAGAAATTATAATAATATTGCAAATTTCATTAAGTTTTGGAAAGCTTCCTCCCACGATATCTAATTTTATTCTCCTTGAAATTGTGAATGTTTCTGATTGCATGGGCATACTCTAATTTAGCTTGTAAAACTGTCATAGCAGACAAAATCTGGGGTAGTCTTAACCTCTGAAGTATCATAGGCAATCTGCACATTATTCAATTTGATAAAACTTTCTAGAACATAAAGTATAGCATAAAGAAACATTTTTTGCTCTAGATGCTCACCTGTGTCTGCTTAATGAACATAGAATATGTGAAGAGGCTCCATTCTGGGTGTTCCAAGACATCTTGTTTCAGTTCATTTGGAAAGAGGAGGCTTAGGGTTGTGCAGAAGTAACAAATGATGGTGGAATTTTTATATATATATATATAATTTTTTTCCCTACTCTTTTCTTGCAATTTCTTTGGAGGAAGTGGAAATATATATTTCAAATATTAGTATATAAAATTATTTTTCAGCAGTCTTCTAGAAAAATTTTGTTTATTAAGCACCAGTCAAAGTTATAATGTTCAAATTTTGAAGCCTAAGTTTATAATAGCTGTTATATTTACAGCATAATTCTATTGTTTCTGTCTATACATATCATTCTTCTTGAAAATGAATAGAAAATGAATGCATGGAAAAATGACAAGAAGTCAAGTAAAAACCATTACTGTATAACTATGTAAATTGTCAAAGCAGAAATAAATGTGCTTTTTGGATGAGGGGACTGAGCAGTCAGTGCTTAACTCTTAGTTATCTGCTCAGATGTATGAGTGCCCCCATGAAGATAAGCATGTTATTTGACCAGATGATACTTTTCAAATCACAGTTCATACTTATCTCGAATTTGATCAATTTTTCTGCTGAGGGAGAGGTGTTTGCCCAATATATATCCTTCAACCACTGGAGAAATGTAGTAAAATAAAACCAAAGTGGACCCTTCTCTCTCAACAGCTCTTAAAATTTTTAGTTACTTTTTTCAAAAACTGACATCTGTTTCTTTAAACACAGTTTAAAAGGACTTTTCTGGGTAATAATAACATGTTAACAGACAAATACTCTCTGTTAGGAAAATTCCTTTTATCGGAGCAGTTTAATCTGGAAACTATTAGGATGGAGGAGTTAAATGCTGTCAAAACTAGTGTTGCTAGGGAGATTATAAATGCTATTATAATCTTTTAGGTTTAAGGTTCTATAATATTTGTTTGATTGTTACAATCTTTGCAACATCTGAGCCAACAAAGTCCAATAGGACAACTACTATTCACATCTGGGAAATATTTTACCCTGGGCACATCTAAAAGCGAATAAAAGCTTGTCTTCTGATCTTCTTCCTTTTTTTTCATGTGTGAGTTATTTTGATAATCCAATGTTAACTAGATTAATAGGGTATAAAAAGCGCATTTCTTCCTGCAGGATACAAAGGCTGTAGCTGAGTGCCCTGTGTTTCCTGCTTAGTCCTTCATGAGTGTTGAGAACCTAATGAGCTCATATCTCCTTTCTGAAAGTGTAAGGGAAAAAAATTCTGTCCTAATGATTGCTTTTACAGCCAGCAATAGCAGTGCAGTTAATATATTGCTATGTGAGAATTGCTTCTAGCAGCTGCCACAGCGCACATTCACTGTTAAGTGCTGGGGTGTAGACATTACTCTTGCTCTTGATTAACTAGGGAGTAATCAGGGAAAGAAAGGTGCAAGCAATGCAAAGGGTGACTTGAAAGAAAGCCCTATCTCCCAGCACAGTGTCTACACTACCTCTTAAGATTTTTCTCACAGGTAAATTGAACTTGCTGGAGCTGCTAAAGCTGGACCAGCTAATGGACCTTTAATTGGTGTTATCGTTCAGATCCTTTGCTGTAACACAGTCTTTTCCCTTGACATAAAACTCTCCTGAAACTTCTGAGAACCAATATTTCCAATTTGAATGATTTTTTTCCCTATGAGAAAAAGTGTCTGTGATAATTAGACTATCTTTCAGTACTAATAATTTTTTAGGGGGAAGGTGAAAAATAGCATGGAAGAGATATATGTCTAAGGCATAAAAGTAGAGCACTAGACCATCATCTGTAGATTGAAGGGATTTATGATGCTTGCCACAAATGTACTTTGTTACAAACAGAAAACGGTTCACATAGAGCACTGGTGAAAGTGTTTAATATTTTAAACTAATCTAACCCCACGACCTAGGAAGGTCTGATTTTACTGACTTTCAGGACTCAATGTAGTGGGGGTTTTTTTATTTGTTGGTTTGGGTTTTTTTAATCATTTAAAACAGGCATAAGTAGGAACCTTTGATAGAAACATGAATGCTAATTGCTTACTCCAACAATATTATTCTATGAATTTCAGGAATATAAAATAATTGGTTTTGGATTTCACCTCTGCTGCCAGTAATTAGCTACAATAAATTTTCTGCATTGACTTACAGTACTTTAAGAGTGTCTGTAAATCAGATGGGCTGTTTGAGAAACTAAAATTATTTTTTATTATTAAAAAAAAAAGTGTCCTTATGTTGTGTGGATTTTTTTCAAAGAAATGTAAAAATGTTTCTCAACTTCACTGTACATAATAAGGGTTCACAGCTGTTTTTGCCTATATTTCTGCAAGTATATATGTGCAAGCCTTATATATTTCCAGAACTGCTATCTATAAGACTCATTATGATTCACCAAGATTCATGTGTTAGCAAATTATTATCCCATTAAAAAAAACCCCAAATACTCTATAATAATAATTGGTCTACAAACTGTCCAACTGTTGTAGCGGCAGTAATAGCAACGTGGATTCAGTGAATGGACATATGGTTATATTCAATTAATTACTTGAGCACTGGACTGTGCTGTATACATGTATAGAGTTTAGAATATGTTGTCACTGCAGATGCTGTGATAGAGACAAAAGTAGTGAGTTTACTTTAGGGAAGCATATTGCTGATTTAAGAGTGTAATGGCCCCTGACAAACTCATTCATAAGTGTTATATACTGTTGACATAATAGCACAAGTTCAGGACCGTTTTCCTTAATTGCCTTTTCTGATTGTTGACAAGTTTTGTTTTCTAAAACAAGATCAAGAAGAAAGTCTATTATTCCAAAATAAGGCAGATAGAAAACTTTTGCTAATTTTATAAAACATACTGCTTTTATTCAGATATGCTTGTACTAGTAGGTAAGATGTTTGATTTCAGAATTGCTATCAAGGGAGTTAGTGGGCTGTCAAGCACTAGGAGGTTGATGATATAGTCACTAGAAAAGGTTGAATTGTTTTTCTGTGAAAATAAATTAGCTAAGCAATTACGCCTTCTTTATTCTGTTAGACAATCGTTTATCAAATGAGCTTCATTCCTTAAATGTGATTTTTATGCATAAATGTAATCTGAATATCTTAGATAGCAGTTCGCGGTAGAAGGGGGTAGATGTGAATTGTCCGCTTAGACTATATTTTATCCATTATTTGTGGTGTGTAATTGATTTCATCTGATGTTTGTTTTTTGATCATTTGACTGTTTGGGAGAACTAGGTAACTGTCATTTTTTAAACAGAGGAATAGCAAAATAAAAACAAAACAAAATTATAGCATTTTTTAGAACTAGTATCCAGTTGCCAGGATTTCCAGAATCAGTACAACTTTCAGAAACAAATGAAATGTAATTCCTCTTGTCCAAACCATGTGATGGTCTATGAAATGTTATTACTTAACATTCTCCCTGAAATAACTATCAAAGTAGAGAACATTAGTTTATGAGTCTTTGCCTTGGTCTGCCTAGTTTCTTCCTGTAATTCGTTAAAGTAAGACAGCATAAACAGCTGATGGGAAGAGGCACATTGTTGCCTGCCACGTCTCACTGTGCCCTGTTTGAGATAATATTTCCTCAGAATTTCCTTCTCTGGTGATGGCCCAGGAATGAACACAGTTTAATGCTTTCTGATATGGCAGTTTTATGTTACTGCTCCAAGACATTTTTGTGAAAAGTGGATTTCATTAAAAAAGCCTTTAAATTTTGCATGTTTTATAAAGTCTATATCAGTATTGCAAAGGTTATTCTACCAGACAACTGATGGGACTACTGGGCCTTTGTTCTGGTCTCTGTATTTTCTTCAAATATTGTGTCATGAAGTTATACATACTTTATTTGAAGACCTTTAGTCATCAAACAGTTAATAAGGATAAGGAAGAAGTTAGTTTGGGCTGCATTAAAGATTTAATTTAAATGACACTAGATAGAACTATCCTTCAGAATTTCAGCGTATTACAAATGAGTGACAGTTTCAAAACAGAAAATAGACAGTGAATGAGAATAGAGGATAAATTATCATAGAATCATAGAATCATAAAATGACTTGGGTTGGAAGGGACCTTAAAGATCATTTAGTTTCAATCACCCCTGCTGTGGGTATGGATACCTTTCACTAGATCAGGTTGCTCAGAGGTTCATATCCCTTAGAAGAGCACAATGTCGCTTTTTTTGTTTGTTTGACAAATTTTTGTCCATTGCAAATGAGTTACAGTCATCAAGTAAAAGGTTTTTGATTTAATTATTTCTCTTTTAGGCAGCTGTAATATGACACACAGAGAAAAAAGCTGGTTTTTTTCACCAAAACACAAATAATTCATACACATTAGCACTACACTGAGTGTCTTACACTTAGTCATGACTATTTGATATTGTGTCAGAGGGAGATGGCTTCTCAAACTGCTTTTTGCAAATTTCTTTTAATGGATATCTTTACTCCATCACTCACTTGTTGATTTCACCTCTTGAGAAACTCCTTCTTGTTTGCTTCTCAATAGAACTAGTGTCATGGCCAAAGAGCCAAACTGGAACTGGAGTAACCTTGTTAAATTGCTAGCTCCATCCATCTTAACAGTGAGCATACAGCTATGGGTAGTTTGGCTTTAGCTTTGGTCATTTTTTTTCCCTCTGCTATTTCTGAAGGAAAATGGTAACATTTCAACTCCTTCAAAAGTTCTCTTGTATATAAGAACAGTACAGAAAGGATTATACCCTATATGCCACATTCTCTAAACACTGAAGAAATACGACTTATATTCCTACTGTTATATATAGGTATTCATATATATATATAAAAATATATAGTAGATGCAGATAAGGTGTGCTACAGGAAGGAATAGTTTTATATGTACTATGAATGTTTGGTTTGTTTTAAGGAAGCAAACATGTTATTTCTAGAGTTAATCACATGATTAAAATTTTGATCACAGTTGTAAGTTAACTTTTAAAAGGACATTCAATCAATCCAAAACATCTTGGTCCTGCTCATATTTAAAAAGGAGTAGTGTTTAACATTTGAAGGAAGGGGCAAGAGAGGAGAATAATTGTGTTATATATTTTGAATCTATGGTACCCTTGGATCCTCTAAATGAAAGTTTAAGGTTCTGGATAGAAATTTTACTTCCCCTTTAAAAAAAAACCAAACCAACCGACCAACCAACCAACCAAAAATTTTCTCCAAGCTACATTCTCATTAAAAATCTGCAGGAAAGCACAGTTCAAAGCTATTTGACATTGTGAAAGAATCCTTACAACTTAAAGAGGAATAAAAATTAGGAGAACATCAGAAAGGGATCCAGAAATCAAATTTTAATCATCTGCGTTGTGTAGAAGTCTTGGATCATGTATTATTTTTCTAAATACTTTTATGGGCATTATGTAAAACAGCCAGTGAAAATGAAGAGATGGTAACCGCATTCAGACACATTAAATAGTATTGTTCCCATATGATTTTATTGCTAAGTGTAATCTGTAAAGGAAAGCACGAACAATCTATTTAACTAAACATTTATATGACTGAAGGAAAAGTCTCCATTTAGTACTCAGTTTTCACATGAGAATTTTTGGAATATACATCAGACTTCTTAATGACAAATCAAATAACCCCATGTCTATGTAAATACTATATTACATGATCATATGAATTTTAATGATTTTATTGCAGCATATTTCTCTTTTATTTTTTATCATTATGATAAATTAATTATTCTTGAAAAGTCTTTGCCAATTTCTATGGCACTTTTACCTCACTACTCTTCATGGAAGGGAAGGAGGAAAAGGAGCACTGCAACACAATATAAAATGTAGCCAATTTTGGATAATGCAGTTTAAAACTGTATTTCATGTTCTAAATATCCCACCAGAAAAGTGCAATTCTAAATAGCCATTCAGGTGAGACAGCTGTAATAAAATACACCAGAAAAACTTGATTTTATATCCTCTAGAACATTAAGCACTGTAATGTTAAACCAAGAAACTCAGAGAACCACTGTGTTCTATGGGATCCTCACAAGACTATTTTTCTGTAAAAAAGTGAAGCTCTAAGAAGTGGTTCCACTTAAGCATCACCTGGTGCAATGGGCATTACAGTTTGTGTTTTGTATAGCCTCACAACTCCTGAATTCCATTTTTGATCCATAAGGGAATCAAAATCCTAAGAATTAAGCAATAGATCATCCAACTCCTTTTCTGGACTGAAATAAGAGAAATATGCAGGCAAAAGGTTGAGCAGTTGTCTGCTTATACATTCAGTACAGAAGAACATTTCAGCAATATATTTATTTAAGGTTGTCTTACTAGTTTTCAAAACTGTAGCATAGAAATGTAAGTACAAATCAGACTGACAAGTCAGGCACACAAGGAGCATACTTTATGCAATAATAGGAGTTTTGGTCTTTCTCACATTTGAAACTAGCAGAAAACATTAGGAGGCTAGTAAACTACTAAGCATGACATCGAAGATCTTATGATTTAATAAAAAAATAAATGAAATGGTCTAAAAATCATGCTGTCTTCAATACTAAAAACAGAAAAATGAATGAAGCTTCTCTCCTTCACATACAAAGAAATGAACTCTGTAAGGAAAAGTGAGGATGGGGCTTTTTTTTTTGTTTTTCCATTGAAAGTAAGGGTTAAAAAAAGAAACATTGTTTAGAAAGAATTGGAAAGTTACAGATTATATGCAGTGAAAAATATTTACTCCATAGCTCACTACAATAAGAAAAGTAAATGTAATATGCTGTGGGGTCGCAAGCAAATTAAATCTATTATTTTCCACACGACCTATACAATTGAGCTTTTTATTTCTTTATCTGTTATTGTCATTATTAAATTGTCAATACATTTTATCTAAGTTAAAATAGTGGGAAACAGAAAACTAAGTAATTTTGCCTGATTTATTAGATGTGTATGGCACTGGATGGAATATAATTGAATTTAATTTACAATGGTATCCAGGCATCTTTTTTCAATGTGTATATTTCTAAGACTGCATATATTTATATACAATTTATACAAAACACTACCAGTGAAGTTTTTTACATGGAAAATGTGAAGTGGTTGTAGGAAGGATTTATGTGACCATTATTCTGTGTGGGAGTAGTTAGTTTGACTAGATCAATGATTACTGAACATTTATAGCTCTCTTTCCTTCTCTTTTCTTTTTTTTTAATTAAAATTTAATATTATGCTTTATAATTTTTAAGGAGTAGAAAGTTTGGGTTTTTTTATTTTGTACTTCTTTTTTATTATGAAGAAAATAAGAAATATTAATTTTGAGGACAAACAATAAAGTTTTTATTGTTTTCCTTCTTGGCTGGGGAGATCCTGGTTATTTTATGAAGATTTTCTCTTCAGAGAGACTTAGTTCTTGGAGTATATTTAAATGCATTTATGTTGGCATGCTCAAAATCACTCCCTACTTACAGTTCTCCATCAAAGTGGTCCTTGCCTTGCTTTGGAAGAAGAGAGATTTATTCCAGTAAGATGAGTGTATTAGAGTCTGTTCGGGCAGGGATTTAATTGGTTCCAGTGGGGGACACTCAGTAGGATTGCACCTACTGCTTGCAGGTTCTTTGCACCTTTTCTTTTCCATGACACCAGTTAAGAGCTTATCAGTTTATCAGTGTCAAAGAAATAAAATTAGCAAGCACCTTTTCCAAGGACAACGTGGTCACTATAAAATTTAGTAGCAGCTTCTTTTTTTTTTTCCCTAAATCATGTAAAAATCAGAAGAAAGGGATTGCTTTAAATTTACTGTCTCTCTTTTGCCTTTTTTTCCTAAACCTAATAGTGAAGTTTGTTTCTTTAGGTAATTTTCACTGATCTGCTGCCTACCCTCAGTGCTGTCTGTGTGATCTCAACACAAAAATTCTCACAAACCCTTCAAAACCATGTAAAATCAAAATGTAGATATAGTGCACTGTCTGACAGAGTTCCGATATGACAAAAAGGAGTGTTTTTCTACTTATTTGTGGCCACAAGGAAAATTGAAATACTTTTAAAAATGCAGAGATAAATGGGAAGTTTTGCAATGTTCTGAAATAAAAGCCAGATAGGTCAAGGTCAACAATTAAGTAACTGGATGAAGCTAATAATAAATATAAATCAAGATAAAGGGTTAAAATCTGCTCCTTTTTGTCATTATTAAATGACTAAGAAATTACTTGGTTTAGAGGAATTTGGTAGGAATACTTTAAGGGCACAGAACAGCAGAGAACAATCAGATCTATTTCTACTACTGATTGCATCTTACAATTTTCACATACAGGTATCTTTTTCTTTCCCTTAACTGAAGTGAAAAAAAAAACAAAAAAAAAAACAAACAGATATATGACTCATTAAGTCTGCACTATTCCCTGTGGTTTTGTGATATTTAATAAAATAGCTGATATAGCTTGATGCTATAGCACAACTTGAAGAACAATATTTTGGTGAAACATTGAATAGTTATAACATGAAAAATCCTGTTTAAAAGATTTT
Source organism: Acropternis orthonyx (assembly GCA_035583155.1). Taxonomy (NCBI): domain Eukaryota; kingdom Metazoa; phylum Chordata; class Aves; order Passeriformes; family Rhinocryptidae; genus Acropternis; species Acropternis orthonyx. The sequence continues at coordinate 72,662,058 of JAWWEU010000081.1, read as the reverse complement.
TATTTTTTTTTTCATGAAAAATGAGGGAATTTTTGTGTATCTTCTTTCTGGCAGGATGTGTGTGAATGACTTAAAAAATAAATTATTTGGAAGCACTAAGTCTTATCATCTTAAAAAGAAAGGGCATTCAGGACCAATTTCAGTTTCTACCACTGGATACTGGGAGTGAAATCAAGTTTTATCTTTTTATATTTATTAAAGACTTCTGGAAAAAAAACCACTTGAAACCTTGTATGCAAACCAGAGTTGAATAATCTCAAGAAAATGGAACTGAAATAAGTTCTGTGGTGTTGGTGTGTGGGGAGAGAGATTTTCTGAACGACAAGTTGTTATACATCTCAGTATTTTTCTAGTCAGCATGTGTCCCCACAGGCTGGCAGAGCCATTCCTGTCCCTCCCTGGCAGGATACAGTACCACTGCACCTCAACAAGCTGAGCCCAGGCTCTAGGGTGCTCATGTGTTGCCAATTGGCTGAAGCTGTGGTGATAACACAATTGCCAAGGCAGGGTCAGAGAGTTAGATGACCAGGCATATTCCCAAGGTTGCTCAGCAGAGGGCCAAAGGTGCTCGTTTGCTCGTTCTAGCTTGTGTTTGGCCATGTACCCACTTCTCAAAGGTTTTTCTCAAATGTCTCTTCTTTCTGACTTACAGCCCCCCAGATGCACCAACTGCTGGCCCTAACTAAGCCTGGGCAGCTGAATTGCTGGAGCTGGGTTTGGGCGTGTGGTTTGCTCTCAGGCCCCTGATGACTAGTATAGAAAATGTGCCATTCCAACTAAAAGTCTCAGTTGTTCAGCATCTGCTTCCTTTCTGGAACACTGAAAGAAGCATGCACCAGTTATAGTCTTCATGAGGACAGTGACATGCATTTGGCAACCAAAGGCAGTGTGAGCAGTTGCCTGCCAAATTAGAAAATCTCAGTTGTTTGCAAAGACTGGAATCTGGCTTTCTATTTAACTGGTGTCTGTAGAGGCCCATAACCAGAAGCATGATGATCATGGTGTGGGTGAAGAGTTCATGTGGCAATTGATGGGAATAGGGTGCTCAGGGTGCCTTGAGATGCTGCATAAGACTACATTGTTGTCCCAAATGTGGACTCATTATCCAGTGTGCAGGCAAATTCATACATTGAGATGAGGTATTTCTATTATTTATTCTAGGTTGTGCAAAGTAAGGGGCTGGGTGTAACCCACGAAAGTCTGACTCCTTGATCATTCAAACTTTACACTATTTATACATTTTAACAAACTAAGACATCAGCATTAATTGGTTACAGATTGCATAACTTTTCATTATTTAGTACTTAAACCCCTATTTGCTCATTATATCTCTCACTTCTTATGCTAATTAGTCAGCATGTGCAGCTCTTCCCTCCATTTGAGCCTGGGGTCTGTTTTGAGTAGGTGATCAATGAGTTGGTGGTTGTGATTTCCCGCTGCCGGAGTTACCTTTCCCCCAGTTACTACTCAGTTTTGCTGACTTCATTTCTGGTGGCTCTCATCCAAACCACCCATTCATCTTGGGATTTTCTTCCCTTTTCCTTAAAAGATTAGCCAACAATGCAACATTGACAGTGCAATTGCTTAATCATAACTGTCCAGGTACAGCTACTGATCAACAATTCAAAACCAAAAAAACTGCAAAGTTTGATTCAAATCTTGAGAGGCTGACAGTCTGAGGGGCTCAATATCAACAGGATTGCTAGAATATGCACAACGCTGGTTGTAAAACACCACAGGACATTTTTCCTTTCAATGGCTGGTGTGACCACCTCTTGCGTACCAAATACCTCAGTGAAGAATGAAAATGTTTGGTTCCTCAGTGACCTGGCTATAGGAGACCATATCTGAAGTACAGAGTCAGCTTCGGTTTTCCCCATGCAATGCAAATGTTGATTACAAGGAGAATATAAAAGCTAAGGAGGAGACTAGAGCACTGGACACACGAGAATCTGAAGAAACTCCATTTGCTTAGTCTGAAGAAGAGGTAGTTAGTCTAAGAGGAGATCTAATTACACTTTTTCACTGCCTACAAGGAATTTTTAAAGATGATGGAGTCAGGCTGTTTTTAAAGTTCAATGAAAGGAGAGGAAGCAAAGGAATTATGATTAACTGTGTATGTGGCAAGTGCTCTGGGACATAGACTACATGATTACAGACATGAAAGTAAAGTTTGTTGTAAGCATGGACTGGCCAAATATTAGGGTCTCTGTGAACAGCCAATGCACCTCAATCAGTAAATTTCTGGGTGATGTCATTATTCACCTATGTAAATGAGATAAGGAATTGATTTGAGAGAACAAGCTGATTTGAAATTAGATTGGTGACTGGAGTCCAAGTCACCTTCACAATTAGGGATTTGATTGACAGAGAGGATCTCTAAAAATTGGCCCAATCAGCTACCCAACCCTTACCCTAACCCATCCTTAGGCTGTGATTGGCTCCTCCAGGGCAACTTCCCCCAGTTTATATAGTGGGCATGACATTCTATGGTATGGAATATCCCTATGGCCAGTTTGGGTCACCTGTCCTTATCATGCTCTCCCCAGTTTCTTGTGCAGCTCCTCACTGGCAGACCATGGAAAATCGAAAAGTCCATGACTTAGGGTAAGCTCTACTTATAAACAAAACATCAGTGTGCTGCTAACATTATTTTCATACTGAATCTAAAACACAACACTGGACTACTTACTAGGAAGAAAATTAAATCCATCCTGACTGAAACCAGGATGAGTCTCATTGTAAATATTTCCTATACAAATGCATATGTTGTGTAGCATGGAATGCATAAGAGAAATTCCACATGAAAACAGGTCATGGACTTAGAGAAATCAATTTTCAGTTACTTGAAAAGGGTAGTAGGTAAGGTTAACTGGGCATAATTCCTAAACGAAGAAAGAGTTCACGAGAGAGAGACAGAGGTAATTTAAGATCAAAAATGAAGGAAAAGTCAGTTTAAAGACGTGTCATTTTGACCAATCTACATTCAAAAAAAAGAGAAATTGGAGAAACAATGTCATAAAAAGTGACTAAGTTAAATTACTGAGGATGAGAACAAAAGAACAGTGCAACTGTGAAAAGAAGTGGCAAGTTGAATCATTAAAAAAAAAAAAAAAAGACAGCAAATAAGGCATAGTATGTATAGCAATGGAAGAATTTTGTATGCATGCTTAGAGTGAGTGGAAAGTTGAGGAAATAGTTCCTTTCCCCGTTACCTGTAGGAGATGGTACAAGAGTAATCAAGAATATTATTTATTATTGTTAGACCTTATTTTAAATGCTCATTAATGTGCAGATAGCTAATGTTTTAAAGGCATAAAAGAAATTTGCTAAGTGTAACTCAGCTTGGAACTAGACATGCAGAAGCCTCAGGCCACACACTGTGAACTTTTTCCTAGATATGCTGAGCTTTAAATCTACTTGAGTAAAAAGTGACCCCCTGCTGGAAGATAAGGGAAAAAGGAAGACCAGTACCATGTCAGTAGAAGCTGCAACCTTAGAGATGAGTGGAGAAACAGCCTGACTAGAGATAGCGACGAGAACCAACAGAGAGGATCCCAGTGCATAATATTATTCAACCAAAGTTTTACATGAGACATACCTAGATTTTAAGGGTATAATGGCCCAGGGATTTCTTTGTTCATGGGCCCTCTCCAAAGACACAGAGCTCAAACTGTCCTTATTGTGGTACCATTCCATTTCTAAACTAATTTTTCCTGAAATCAGACGTCTGAGATTCTGCTGCATCTAGGGTGAAGAAATTTCTATAGCAAATCTAAATGCAATTAATGGAGAAAGGTACAAAGATGAAAGCATAAATTAGAGATTACTGACATGATAGTTTTGGACATTGAGATCTGCTATGTATTACTTACAGGATCATTTGTCTTTCATAATTTTGTGTTGGGAAGTCATACTTGATGGAAAAATAATAGAATCATAGCATAATGTAGGTTGGAAGAGACCTTTACAGGTCTTGTTGTCTAGCTGAGTCCTGAACACTCCCAGGCATGGAGATCCTATACCCAGATCTAGGTTAAATTCTCTGTGTTGCAGCTTGGGCCCATTCTCCACTTCTTTCACTTTGTGTTTTAAAAATAGGTGTGGCTCCATCTTGTGCATGTCACTGCACTTGGGAGTTCTACAAATGTAAAATTCTCCAGTAGCCTTCTCTTGCTATGGATGAACATATCCAACTCTCTCAGCTTGCTCTGCTATACTCCATTTTTCAGTCCCCTGACTATTCTGGTGACCCTACAGTGAACTTGATTTAGTACATCAATGTTTTTCTTTTATAGGGGGGCTAAAGTGAGCACAGTGCCAGAGATTTGGTCTTATAGGATCAAAAAAACCCAGTAGAATCCCTTGCAGTGCATGTCACTTACCTTGCCTTTGCAAGGCTTTCAATCCATCTCCCAAAATATTCTTCCATTCAAATTGGAACATAACAGTCTGGGTTGGAGGATAACTAAATGGATAAAAATGCATATAAATTTGGGATCAGACAGTAGTGACTCATGGCTTGTACTCTAAGTGGAGGCTGGTAACAAGCACAGTAGTGCAGAGGGTTTTTCTGAGACCTCTTCCATTCAACATCTTTATCTGTGAGCTGGCAAGGGTGATGGAGGAATCTCTAATCAAGTCTGGAAATGACACCAAACTGGGGAACTAGTCAATACATTGAAAGGCAGGGCTGCAATCCAGTGAGATCTAGAAAAGCTGGGGGAATGGGCCAATAAGAATGACATGAAATGCTACAAGAGCAAAGCTGAGTGCTGCTGCTTCTCAAGGACATCAGCTGTGGCCTACCTGACTGGGAGCACCGGTCTGGGAAGTGGCCTGGAGGCCCTGGTAGACAGGGGGCATGGACCAGCAGTGTGCCCTGGCTGCAGAGACCAGTGGTGCCCTGGGAGGTATTTACAGGGACATAGCCAGAACTTTGAGGGGAGGTATTACTCCCTGCTACTTGAAAGTCATGAGATCCTATCTGAAATACTGCATCCAATCTTGAGTCCCTCAACATTACAAGGAAATTGATGAACCAGTGTGTTCAGCAGAGGGTACTGGCTGGGGAATGTAACACTTGCCCTTTGAGAAGACATTGAGGAACTGAGGCATTTTCAGCCTGGAGGAGAGATCATCTTGGGGTGCTTAACAAGAATGCCTCAGTACCTCTGTGAGAGTTATCAGGAAACTGAAAGGGGACTCTTTCTACTGGTACAAGGTGAGAAGATGAGAGACAGTGATTGTAAGGTGATTTAGACTGGCTGTTAAGAAATACTTTTTCACTCTACGTAGAGGCAGGAACTGGAGTAGCCTGCCCAGAAAGGCTGTGTATTCCTTGTCTTAGGAATTTTTCAAGACCTGACTGGAAAAAAGCCCTGAGTAATGTAGTTTGACCGTACAGATGACTCTACTTTGAGCAGTGGTCTTAAGGTACCTTCCAGTCTGCCTTTATGATGCTATCTCTGTATATGTGTTTGAACTTCTATAATGCAAGGGCACACTGCTGAATCACGTTTAACTTGTTCACCCAGACTTTCAGGTTTTTTTTTTTTTTTTTTGCAAAGCAAGCATACAGCTTCTCTTGAAATAAGTGGGGACAGGAAGAAGTACAGTCAGAGAACCAAAGTTTTATAGAAGATTTAGTTTAAGTATCTGGAAAGATAATAATAAAATATATGCATTTAAAATTAAAAAAAAATATAAGTATCAACATACAATTATTAGGAATTGTATTTATTTATGATTTATAAAAGTACGGAATAAATTGTATGAACTATTCTGTATTTTTGACAGAAATAATGTTACCGCTATATATTTTCCATATCATCATTTTTTTAATTGAAAAGATCACTATTCTCAAAAATTGAAATTTCCATCAAGAAAATTAAATTATAGCTTTTTGATTGCTCTTCCTGAGAAGTTATGTCAATTTTGCTTCCTACAGAAGAAAGTGACATTGTGAAGATATTTTCTATCAAAGAAATGACAGACAGAAAGAAACTCCATTATTAGTTTTCTGATTTTTCTTTAACTTTTCATCTAAGTTTTGGATAAGTATTTTTCAAAAATATCTCAGTTTGTTGTTGTTTTGCTTCATTTTGTTTCATGCCAGTAAATTTATTTTTTCCAGACAATTCATGTATCATAGAAAATTAAGACCTGTCACTCACTGCTTTATTGAGCTGGACACTAAATATCTTTCAGTTCTGCCATAATTCTGAGAAAGCTTCTGAATGTATTTGTGATGTATCAGTATATCACTTCTATTCTCAGTCTTCAGTGACATCAACAGTGAATCCATCCTGCAACTTGCAACTAAATTTTTAATAGCAGCACTAAGTGCTTCAAGTATGTTCTTCCTACTTTCCATTTCTAGGACTACATCATACAGGACTGATTCCTAAACAGTTAGAGCAAAGGTATGCCTAGTGCTCAGAAACTCTAAGTCAATGAAAGTACAATGTGAAAGATATAAAGCATCAGCTAAATTTTTAAAACCTGAAGCTCTTATTACCATTTTTTATTATTAATATGGCTCCTTGCTGTAATAAATTAGAGGTTGAAGTTTCAGAAATATAATGTAATATAAAATAAATATCAGTCAAATAACCCACGTAAAGCAAGGTTCAAGTATGAGCCTCTTGAGTTGTAATAAAAGTGCTTTCATGGAATTTCCATAAAGGATTTCAGTGAAGGTTGAGGGAAAGGGACTGCTGAATGGTTTTATGGATAGCAAGACTTTCTTTTTAAATGCAACATAAATTTTATTTTACATGTCACTCCTCTCCAACTTTTATTGTTTTAATAACATAAAGGGTAAGATTACCAATGGGATTTGTATGCTCAATTCTCATTAATTTTAATAGGAACTGGTCATCAAAATCCCTTAGGCAACCCCAAAAACATCAGCCAAAATTTTCTTCTGTATTTGAGAGCAAACTGCAAAATCAACAAAGCACAGAAAAGCTCTCCCAGTTGAGCTGAGCTGTATTCCCACAGCAGTGAATACAGCATAGAGAGAAGTCTGAATCCCTTTTCAGGGACCTGAGTCATGAAGAATGCAAACAGAAGTGCTCTGTAACAAACACAGATAACACAAAATATGATCAAAGCAATATTGTCTTCCCCACTGCTCTTGAAACACCTTGGGTTTGACAAATACAGAATGTTTGAGAGTAAATGATGAATATCTTTGAGGTATAAAATAAAGAATTATTACCCAACTTTAGTTAGGTTTTAACTTACCTCAGCAAAATCACAGATTTAGCAGTCAAGATTTTACAGTCTAAAACTGCAGTGAAACCTCAATAATGCCTATGATCATTTGGTAACCATGAAAATCAATAGGGAGCCTTCCAGAATTCCAGGTTGCGCTACATCAGGTCACTGATTTAAGGTTTATTTTTACTAGAATACACCAGCTGCATTAATAAAGGATTTCCTCTCTATGTATAACAATTCTAGTTCTGTAACATTACGAATTCATATTTTTCATTAGTGTATTCTATCCCCTAATCTCTAGTTACCAGAGCTCAAATTAAGGTTCCTGTGACAAAATAAATGAGAATGAAATACATGATTATTTTTTCAGTAAATAAAAATTATGAATAATTTGTCTAGAGCCGAGATTAACTTGTTTTGTTTAACATCAATCATCCCCTCAAAATGTCCACACATACTTTCATTTTATTGGATTAGTATTTCATTACAGCTCTTTTTCAAAGTATAAAAATATTTCCCAGAGATATGAGCAAGTGTTTTGAGAGTCAAAGGTATTATAGACATAATGGAAATTTTAATTATTATAATAATGTTCATTGTTCATCTCCTCCAATAATTCTGTGGGAACATATGACAAAGCTAATGTCTGTAGTCTTTGATATTTTGATGCCACTCTTCATCTTCCTAATGTTACATTAATTATTTTTTATTTTGAGAAGGAGTGAGGAGAGGAAAAGGGGAAGTGTAGCCTTGCTGTACAAGTGAAAGGCAAAGGAAGTGCCACTTTTCTAAAGAAGAAAAATATTTTCAAGCAACAGTTCTTAATTTTTGAAGTACTATCATATGATAATATATCCCATTTTCCACTTTTAATTAAGCATCTTCATTCTTCATTTGTTTGCAAAAGTGCTTGGAATAATTTTTGCTGGCTGTATCCAAAGTCTGCTCTTCTTGAACAAAATTTGGAAGTCCAGAATGAATTTTGTATTGTAAATAATTCTTTCCTACAGACTGGCATAAAACAAGTAAATGCATTAAACCTCTCCTTGACATCAGCAAATGCCTTCATCACTACTGAAAGTTCCTGTTTCTGCTTTTTTTTTTTTTTTTTTTTTTTTTTTTGGGAGAGAAACAAAAAAAAAATGAAATTGTATCATGAGGATGTTAAATGAAACATTTGAAGGACTGGAGAATATGACTTTGAGGTTAAACACCCAAGTCAAGGAATACACCCCCAGAAAGAGAGCAGAGATCTATCCAAATGCTGCATTTTGATGGGTGATCAGAAAAGGTTTTAGCCTACGTGGTTATTCCTTACTGAAGTCTTCCCACAAAAGGCAAAACTGAATATGGGCTTTTGCACTCCTAATTATACCTATGTTTGCCTAAAGAAGTTAAACTGATATTCAGGTATGTTACTCTTGGAGTTTGGATAGCTGTAGAGGACTCCTATTTGAGTAGAGATTATGGTTTAGAATCTTGCTATCATGAATTAGAGAAAAATCTAAGCTTTCCACCAGGTGTTCCAGAGCTCAATAAGAAATGAGCAAACCCTTGCTGAAGATTTTCCTAGGTCCGTCTGTGTTTACCCTATATTGGAATACTGTAGTCCTGCTCTTACGAAGTGTGACAATTTTCTGAGGAATACAGTCTACTTTTATGAATTTCTTAATTGACATCATCCTAGGTGTGTTGTCTTTCCCTTCACTTAACTCACTTAAGGGTCTCCTTAGTACTGTGCCCCCGTATTTGAGGTTGCATAATTTAATCTTATTTTGGAAAGTCTTAGGTTTGGGAATTAAATTGCTCCTCAACTTTGATTTTTTTGTTTGTTTGGTTTGGGGTTTTTATTTGTTTTTTGTTTATTTGTTTTTGTAAATCTTTATCTTGACATAACACTGACTACAGTGTTTATGATAGAGGAGCATGTGAGTTACTCCAGATTGCCAGTTTTCAGATCTTTGTGCCTCACCAGGAGATGTGTGTGCAGTTTGCAGTCCTGCAAATTGTTCAGCCTATTTGAGATTGTCATGCAGTTAAGAAGCATTACACTTTGATTTATAAACACAATAATAGTCTGCTTTGAGATAGCAGAAACAAATTAAGTAAAGTAGAGGGAGATTGGGGGTTATTTACTTGTCTTTTATGTCAAAAAAGCAGAGCTGTGGAAATGCAGTGCATCTGACAATGTGTAGTATTATTTTTGTTGACGATATGCAGAATGCTTTCAGTCTGATAATGAATATACTTAAAATATCTTCGAGAGAGAGGAGTTACAGATGGGTGTTGCTCATCTCCTCCATTTCTTATCAGGAAGATTCGAACTATTGCTGTCCTTTTCTGAACTCAAGCAGATTTTGTGCTTGAGTTCTGCTGTCTTTAGTAAAGTGTAACAACAGAGAACAATGGAACTAGAAGCATGATCCACCTGCTATCTATGCATTTTACAGCTATTAAAAGATAAAGCTTTCTTTGCCTATTGCCTCACCCTCTCCAGAGCACATGTCCAAGACAAAAAATGTGAAACTTATTGAAGTAATTTGGATTAATTCCTGAGTTTCTGACACAGAATGTGGTAAATCAAATTATCAAGGCTTATTTGTAACCATGTGAAAAATTTGAAATCCGGAAATAGAGTGGAACCTTACTGATTCACATGTTTCTGAATATTAGGATTCTCCATGTCAGTGAAGGTCCCTGTCAGTAAAATGGGATGGTTGCTAAGGTTAAGAAGATATTTCTCATATTGATTACTGAGTTACCTCTGTTACTGAATTTTGTCAGGAAACAAAATAAAGGAGACCCACAGAACTAATCACTAAAAAAATCTCCCAGTGGAATGCAGCTGTTGACTGTTTATGCATACCATTAACTGAGCCTCTTCATTAGGAATATCACTGTATTGTACCACCAAGTATTACAAAACAGGAATAAAACACCAAAATTTTGAACATTTTTTCATGAGAGACATCTTCTCACTCCATGTATATACCAATTTTTAAATCAAATAATAAAGGAACTTGTTGAAATTTTGTTCAAATGAGGTGCTGACTTTTCTAAAGTTCAGTTACTTCAGTGAGATAAACATTTCACTTTGTGACATCCATAATCAACTTGGAAATATGTATATTTGTAGTTAACATGAAAACATGTCCTGATTTTAATGATTATGAGTAGATCTGGCTCCTACTGGGCTCTATAAGATGCGACAGGAGCTGAGTATTTATGAAAAGGAGAGACTTGGTTGAAAGAACTCAGGCTTTTGTAGCTATGTGTGCAAATGCTAGAATAAATACCTGTTTGTGAATATCACCAAAAGATTAGCAATTATTAATGAGCATTTATTTGAAATTTTCTTAATCAACTTTCTAATTATTATTTTATGTTTATCTTTGTTATTTAGAAATTGAGTTAGTGCAACTCACTTTTTTTTAGGGAAAAATTCTAATCAAGTAGTGGTTTAGCCCTTCCCACACACCTTGTAAGCAGCCCATTACACCTATTTGTCCCTCACAGTACTACCACAGTGAAATTTCTATTGTTTATTTTCTACTGCAAGGAATTAATATTTTTTTTCTGTATGTGTCACATGGTAAAAAGATTAATGTCAGTGTGTATTTCCTTTGCTCTTTAAAAGAACTGGCAAAACTATGTTTAATATAGGAAAAACAGGAAAACAGTAAAAGATCAATTAAACAAGTCTTTTCATATTTTTCAGGTTATAGGTCAGATCCATAGAATCTTAAAATTTTGGGAAAATTCACCGGACTTTGAATGATGCCCTGAGTCTTAGGTAAGTGACAGCATGAAATACGGCTGTATAACAGAATGGGTGCGTGAATTGCACAGCGGTAGGAAAGCAAAAGTTAATGAGGAGGAACCTGTCATGAAAAGAGAGCTACCATGGGTGACAGCAGCAGCAAAAGAGTTGACACTGGGCCATAACACAGTCAGGGGTTCCTGATTTCCATCATGCTGAAGCTAGGCGGAGAAAGAAGGCAGCTGGACTTTTATGTGTTGTATTTCTTTCTGAGATTTAACAGGTCATTAGGGGATAATAGTACCTTTAAAAGACCTAACCAGTAGAGGAGAGAGGACAGGCTAGATTGTTGAAATTTCTGTAATTACTCACTCCTGTTGGGTTCCTCGAAGAAAGCAGTGGAAGGAGTTTTTAGGTAGCTGACCTCTCCTTGGAGAATGGTTTGTGTTCCACAGGGACTGCACGAAGATTTATCTCTGGAGTATTGCAAGTGAATACATAAGGATTAAAGTAAATCTTTGCAGTATGTGGAAAATTGAATACTTCATACATTTACAGCCATTCTCAGACTTTACTGTATATTTTGCCATAATGTTTGTTTTTGTGATATGCGCAACAAAGTAGAATTATAGAAAGAATATTAAAAAATTATTTCTTTGGAATCACCTACCTACAGTTTTTTCTGCAGGCTGAAGGGATATTTCTGTTCACGTAGTGGAAGATTAGTCTGATTATTGTACTCAAGAGCTGTTTCAAATTAGTATTAGTAATGACTACTAAGAAAAACAGCTCCTTGGTTTTCTACTCTGCAGACAGGGAGGAATTAATGTTGTAATTTGTTATTCATACTATTTATACAGATATCATTTTACATTGTTTTGCTGTGTAATTCTCTCTGTCTTGCAGTTTGATGAGGGTTTTGCTTTAAACACGTCTTCATCACATTCTTCTATTCCTGTAGGCTGCAGTCACCAGGGCATGCATTTTTGTTTAGTTGTGGTTGTCTTCTGGGCATCACCTGCTCTTTTCCAAGTACGTCATTAGTCTTCAGTATAGATTCCACAGATATATAGCCATCAGTGGGACTGATCATATGTGTGGCATGCCTTTATTTTCTCTGACTTAGCTGTAATGCAGCTGCATTTTTAGCTTATCTTAAGTGATCTATCAAGAGCATGTAATCTAACAGCTCTTCAACTGATAACATAATTATTTCATGTAGCAGGTCAGTAACTGTGCAGTTTGGGTTCTGCTTAAAACCTAAGATAAACCTTCAGGAGTTCATCTGAGAACATGCAAAAAAAATTGATGGTAAACTATGAATTCTCTGAAATCTCAGGGTTTTGGGCATTAAGGGGCATGTTTTGGATCATAAAGATCTGGAAAGAAATGTGATTAGAGAAGTACTACAAAGATCAAGTTCAAGATTATAAAAGACATAAACTGGAGATAAAATGTCAGAAGCTGTGAGAGGGAGCTGTTAACAAAGTAAGATGATCTCATTCAGGATAGCTCCAAGGGAGCCAGCTAATGGGCCTTCTGTGCTATGTAAGTAAATGTGAAGAAGAAAAATGATGAGACTATGACAAAACAGACAATAAAATTGACTAACCCCTCATCTTTGTCTTTGTTATGTGATTTTGATATGGAGAAGGATCATGACGTTTGAAGGTCTGGGATTAAATGGACTGGTGTGTTACAGACCACACTTTCAAAAAAATTGTGACACTAAATTACAGTTTCAGTAAGTTCTCCATACAACAAAGTGTGACATGAAAGAAGTCCTCATTGGTCCAATTTTTTTTTTTAGGTGGTTAGAAATAGAAAAAAAAATATTAAAAAACCTTTTTTTCCCCCTCAAAGTAAAAATTATCCAACTTTAGAAAAATTAAAATGTTTATAAGGCCTTTAAAAAGTTATTCGTGTAATATTCTTCTAATATTTCACTTTTTAAATAAATATAACCATATTTTTTTTCTGAAACTTTGTCTTGAATTTTATTTTTTTTCACTCTGTCTCCTCTTCCCATCTTTCTATCAGTCCAGGTAAAAGAGAAATTTGAAAACTTTAAAATGTACTGGAAAAGACTGGTAGGCTGATTGTGACGAGAAGAAAAAAATGTCTGCACAACTGTCTCAGATATGTATTGAGTGAGATCTGCATATTTAAACCTCTCTCCTCGAAAAAGTTTGGACTTTGGGTTTACAGAATTTTTAGTATATGGGTTAAGCACTCAAGCATTCTAGACAATGTAAATTAATTAATCTGCAAGCAAGTTGTAGAGAAATTCACTGTTTTTCTCTCACATCTAAAATGTCAATGCTAGTTGTGTGGCTCATGGATGACTGTCAGAAAATGAACTCGAGGCCTTTCTGACATTTGTGGGAGTTTTGCCTTTGACTGCAACATAACCAAATTGTTGCTCACAGCTGTTACTATAGTGATTGGAACTATATTTTTGTCTGACATTGCCAGACAGTCCGTGGAAGTCTTGTTCCAGTTGATTTCCTGTACACAATTTGAGCTGTTGTGGTAATTAATAATTACAATATTGTTGATCATGGCTGCATCTATGGTGGAAAATCTCTTGACTCTTTTGTGTATTGTATGACTTAAATCCGGTATGTAGTGAACTACCTTGAAAGTGAAGATCAGCACCAAGACAACACCCTTTGTCTTTTCAGAATATCGGATTACAAACCTTTCTCTATCAGAATATTTGAGGTCTAGTTCTGCATAAAAAGTAATTTTGAAATGTTTTTAGAATATTTTTCTCTACTTTTACAAGGAGAGTTTTTAAACTGAAACAAATAAATCAATCATTTCTTTAAGAACTGGATCACTTAAGAAAATAATGAGAAAACTGAGGTTTAATATACTATCCATGTTCTACCCAAACAGCTCATAATCACTAAGATACCTAGTTTATTCATTCTCAATAAGACAGAGTTCCTACAGATAAAAACAATATACAATCAATGAGTTAGAAGAGAGCATCAGAATATTGCAGAACAATGATATTCGCATTTTCAGACTATGCTCTGGTTTGCTTGTCAGATATGAGATTCACTTTGTACAGCTGTACAGATTTCCAACAAGAGCAGGCGTATCCTTTAAGAATGTAGTGAAAATTGTATGGGACTTTTACATGTTATCTGAAATGTTACACTGTGACCAGATTGTATTATGGAACCAGTATAGAGGGACAACATTAAGGTTAAATTTTGCAATTTTAAGCTGATATTTACTCTGTTAGAAACACTGACCAATAACCAATTCTCATGCACTATTGTATTTTTTCATACTGGTAATATCTATTGGGTGGAATGTCAGAACTGCTCCATATGTATGTAACTATGTTGCCCTCTTGTGACCAGCTCTCTAAAATAAGAAGTTATAGACCACTTCAAGAACAGAACTTGATTTATAGCAATATTAAAATTGATTATTGATAGACTTGCATATTTTGTGTGTTTCTTTTACATAAAACAGAGCAAAAATTTTACAGCATCTAAACATAATGTTAAGTATCTGTCACATGCATGCTGTTTCTATTTCTTTCTGATCCTTCTGTCAACTTTTTTGTGGTTTTCTCTTGACCTCTCACTGTCCTTAGGTGCCCTACTAATATAAAAACAATATTCACAACCATGTAGGAGCATTATATGTGTTGGCTATGGTATCAGGAAATAAATGTACTATTATTAATTATGCATCTATATAATCCTTTAAGCATCGAATCATTCTGGTTTTGGTTCACTATCTTGTGTGGTTCAGATACTGGTTGCTGTAGTAAGCAAAGCCATAGTGAATTTAATGTCACTTATTTTGGTAGTAAATCTGATTAGGTTGTCTTTGGGACTTCGTCATTTGCTTTGGTTTGTTTGGGTTTTGGGTTGTTTTTTTCTTATGTGCCAGTATTTTTTAAATTGTTGCCATTTCTTTTGATTCATATATTACCCCCTGAGGTTAGGCGGTAACTTTTACAGATTTCACTAAGTAAGGAATTTTAACTTTGCTGCCCAGTGGAGTTGAATAGTTCACTGGCAGACTAGTTATGATAGGTGGATCAGACTAAAAAGTGGGAAGTAGAACAATTATTTTTAAACTAGGAGTAGTGCATACTTGACCATAAACATCCTCTGAGATTGGTTAAGTCTCTAGAAATCCATGAGGCTTTTGCATTTTAAACAGAAGTCATAAGCAATGTCAAATAATTTCCTGACTTTTTGTAGTATTTTCTAGTGCTTCAAATGTAAATAGGTCTTATTTAGTTGTCTTTTTACCCTTTAGTTATTGATTCAGAGTTTACTTGAGATGATTGACTCTTGTCTTACTGTGTGTTATGATATGGAATGGTCCTGACTTATTTACTTTCAAATAATTCAACCATGTCTAATGTGACCAGTAAAAAAATATTGAGTCTAAGACAACTGAAGTGGGAGCAGAAGGAGAGAACATAGAGGTGCATACACAGTCATGTATATAATGCTTTTGATGATATTCACTTCTCAAAAAATCACCTTGTTGTTTGATATAGAAAATATTGGATATTGAATGTATCTTCATCTTTTGCACAAATATTTGGGTGATGAATTCACCCTTCAGGAAGGCCAAAACATTCTAGCAAGCTACTCTTTCCTTAAATAAGACTGTAAGGGAAATCTGAGCAAATTAAGACCTAGAGTTAGTTTACCTAAAACAGAGATTAATTCTCATTAGATTAGAATGGGTGAAGCCACCCTAGGTTACGTTTTAATTAGACTTTTTGTTGCAGCTTTTGTGAAGAGTCTGCTTGATTAAAAAACCTCCTTTAGCAAAGTATAAAATTCTTCTTCGTTGTACTTTGAATCCACTCCTTAAATCACAAAGATGTATGCAGACTAGAGAGCTTGTATATCACCCTCTTAGTAGCTGAAAGACAGTAAATAAACATATTTCCCCTGTATCTAGATACAGTAATTTCTAAAGAAAAAAAATCCACAGTTTAGAAGGCCAGAACTCAAGTACCAAGAGCTGTTTAATGCTGCTTTCCCAATCCAGGATTAAGGTATTATTTGATTGCATCAAGAGCTTCTGGTGAAATGTGTGCATGGTTATAATTTTAGCTGCAGTTGTGTCCAGCAGCATCACAACTTGGGTGGACAGAGGGAAAGGATTCTGTGCTGGAAGTAGAGCTGCCCTTTGTGTGTGAGGATCTCTGAGCCAGCAGGGCAGAGTGCATCCCTTGAGTTAAGGAGGACTTCTGGAGCACTAAAAGTGTATATCCTTCACTGTCCACTCCTCCTTGCTCCTTGAGGAAGATCACAGGATCTTCAAGGGTTTTGTTTACTAGTGAGTTTGCTTGTTTACTGGTGTAAATGCTTCTGCAAAGCCAAGAACATTGGCCTAACTTTATTACATGAATTACAATTACACCTATGGAAATGGCAGCTTTTGAAAATGTGTCTGTTTTGATTTAAATACCCTGTTGCAGTGTTCTAAATTACCAGAATATCTGGAGCTGGGAGTTTAGGCAGATAATCATAGCTCAGTTCTCTGCTATCCTGAATAATACGGAGTTCTGCACAGTCAGGTTATTGAGAGGAAATCTGATAATTGGTAATGCTAAAAGACAGTCATATTTGAGATGGAGGGCAGAAATTAACTGGCAGAAAGTGCTCTCTGCAACAGTGTACCAATATGGATTTAGTTACATGACAAAATTGTCTGAACTTACAGAGTAATAGGCAGAATATATTTTAAATCTTTCCACAAGAAGTGTTGGATAAGAAGTGTATATCACTATCTTTTGCTGACATCATGTACAAACATGATTTTTTTTTCCTTGGAATTCTCAAAGTGATAGAAACATTGACATAATTTTTATGGTTAATTTCAACAATTGCCCTTTTCAAATTTTTTGGTACATTGTTGGGTTTTCTTTTCTGCAGGAAAACATCTTCATCTCACACAGTGGTTAATGAAATAATATCGTATTCATGTGTTTCAGATTCTGCCAGGGTTTGACAGACATATTTAATTGTTCATGATACCTGTGGCTTAGAACAACACAGACTAGAGAAAAATGCAAATGTTTATAGCTTGAAGAAATATTCCTATTAACCACTTTATTTCGGGACTATTACAAAAATTTTCTGTAGTTATTCATAGTTCAAGTCTTTAAACTGAATCATGCTGAGAGAATACGAGCAATTTATATTATTTATATTAAATATGGCTACTCATGCTGCCTCTTAATTGGCTTTTATGTGAGTTAGAGATAGTTTACAATAACTAAGCTGTAAGTAGCAGTTCACATAGGACTTCGTCTCTAAATATCATCTTCAGTACTCAGATATGGAGAGTGATATCATGACTGGAATCTTGAAAAATAAATCATTATTAAAGATACATAAGGAGTGGTCAGATTGGAAAAATATGTCCATTAGAAAATGAGAGGTTGCTTTATCTTCATTAACATCCCCTACCATTTTTCTAAAAGTTTTCTTTGATGAAACAGTCACTTGAATACCAATGATATATAAACCTTACACAAAGATAGTCCAGCATGATTTTATTAAAATATGTTGCTCTTATAAGAACAAAACATAAGAAATGTAATTTTTCACTTCAAAATTTAAATTGTTGTGTTTGAGTTCTTATTACTATAATTCAGTTAGTGTTAAGTTCCACAATTTAATTAATATTCTCAGGGGTGTTAACCCATTTAGAAAGTACAGATGGAAAAGTGTATACTATTCTTCATCTAAGTAAGTTCATTTGGAACAAATTTCTTTCTCTTGATCAGAGCTTTTTGTTCACTTTTAAAGAAACTGTTCTGTGTTGAACTTTAGGGAAACAAAATAATTTCAGAAACATCATAATAGTGTTCTTAAAAAAACAAGTAAGCCAGGACAAAGCTATTTTTATGACATGCCTACACATTACATTAATGACTTTATAAACATTCTACTCAGTTGTAACTTGTTAGATTAACTTCACAGAAGTGAAGGGTTTCAAGCAGGAAAATACAATACAATATTGAGAAGGATGATGTAACAGAGAAATTAAAGCAAATTGAACATTCCGGATGATGGCAGAAGAAGGTGTTAAAAAAACTGTGTTGCATATGAAGGAAAATATTTAGGAAAAGCAAGTTAGAAAAATGGAATATATGACATAAATGGGTATGTGAGGGATTTTTTTTTTAAATTGGTCTGGGCCATACAGAAAATAGAATACAACTGTATAAAAGCCGATGTGGGAAGAAAAAAGGATTCTGATGATGGCTTTTAAAGTCATTGATGACCCAGATATCAGATTATGGCATATGTAGTCTAGAGCTCAGGCCTGTGTTCATCTCCAAAAATATGTATTAGATTCATGTACAAGGAACATTTTCCTAAGAGCATATGGTACTTTTTGATAAAGATGAGTATTGCAGCCTTGCTGGATAGTGTAATGTGGGATGAGTTCACATTATTCAGCCATTCAGAAAAACTATGCTCTCTCAGTGAATCTGTATTGCGCTCTGCAGCAGTCTAAAATTTGTATTTGAGCTCTGTTAGATGAAACTGCAGTCACTGTGTGTGATAATCTAAATTAACTTCTACTTTAGTCCTTCAAATATTATTTAGAAGTTTATAACACCAAAAGGCACTTGATTTAGAGACATTTTCTATGTGAGTTCAAAGTACATGGCACAATTCTGTTGGGATAGGATAATTGCATATATTCTTACAGATGGTTAATCTGCTCCCCAGTTAAATATTTGGAACAGAACAACGTGAGTTGTGCTATATCCTATTTGACTTGGAAAAGTTGAGATATGACACTTTTCTGATAGGAGTGTAGATGTATAACTTGTATAAAACATGCCAGGCAGTGGAGCTTGAAATATGTGCAAGACCTTGGAAAAAAACAAGTAATAATAATTTCTCATGTACTGAGTGTTATTCTTGTCTGCCTGCTACAGCTGGAGAGCGAGAAGCAGAAACAGTTGTGTGCCACTTTTCTACACTGCCAAAGTCATGTGTTCTTGGGGACTAACTTACACTTCAGCTGCAAGGTAACACTAGTCTTTCAAACACTCTGTGACTGACTCCAGGTTGCTCAGGCAGATTTCACTCTGGAATCCCTTCCTAATCACATAAAAAGGAAAATGTTAAGTGAGTGATCTGAGCTTTATACTCATGAGAGATTTCTCTCCCAGCATCTGACCTGCAATAGGTACAGAGCCTTTCATCAAATTATCTGTCAGAGGAGCTTAATGCTCATTATTATACTTATCTTATTGGTGGCAATGTTAATGGAAAAAGGAAGCTAAGGAAATTTATCCAACAAAATTCAGAAGCAGAAAGTGGAGTGGAATTTATGACACTTCTGTTCCATATTAAACTCTAGAATCTGCTGAAATATAATGCATTTAGGCTTTGAGATACTGTTATAACTACACACTAGAGACTGAATTCTTTTGTCCTTGTTCAAGCAAATCCTGCCCCCAAACTGAACTGGGAATTTAGATTGAGTGAAGACTGCAGAATTGAGCCCTAAAGGAATATGGCTTACTGCAATAAAAGACACAAGAGAGTTGAAATAAAAATACTGCTAGCAACATGTAGCAATGGAACAACATTACTTAGGGAAACATTCAAATGGGATGAATTAATTAGAAACAAGACTTTGATCTAATGCTTATGACACTGTTTATGTTCAGTGTAACCTATTATTTGTATTACCTCAACTCTGTCATATATTTTTGGTATTTCCTAAGTAGTATTTGCCTATCTTTTAGTGCTCATGAAAGAAAATGTTTTGCACTGTCAACATATTTGTTTGTTGTTAATAAAAGATTATAACTAAAAATATAATGATGTGTCAAACAGAACTAACCCCCCAGAGAAGCTAAGCAGATGGAAATAGTGCTGTGAAAATGAATGCATTGTAATTCAAATAATTTGCTTTTCTGCAACAAATTATCTCTAAGTCCCACCCACAACATACTAATGCTGAAGCAGAACTAGAGCAAGATTATGGATTGATTCTGTCATCCTTTACATTTGGTATGAAACCTATATAACATCATTTGACATCAACAGAGTTATTTCAGATTTACAATAACATAAATTAGGGTTCAACAAGCAGAAAATTAGGAAAGCTAAATGTTTTAAATACATTTTAAGCTCAATGAAAGATCTATTATCTCAGTGATGAGCTGTATCTAGTTCCAGTTTAAAATCTGCTGGCTCTCAGAGAAAGACATGGATTATGACTGCTTTGAAAACAGATGCATATTCATTGATGAGTCATTTTTGATTCTGCTTTTTAATGCATATTTTCATATTTATGTTTTTGTATAGTTTTTCTCAGGCAAATGTTAGCTCAAAATAAGGAAATAATTGTCATCTGTGATTTTTTTTTAAGAATAACTGTTTTAGTTGATTTTACAAGAACAACAAAAAAAAAAAAGACTGCACAATTTTTAATAATCTAAAATGAACCTTATTCAAAAAATAAAGAAATTAGTCATGCTAATTTCATGCTAAGTATGATGCCTGCATTAATATAAAGAACATAACAGCAGCTTCATTTATATCTTTCCTAACAGTGGCAGGTAGTTGGAATCCCCCAGGAGTGGGCACTTACTTGATTTCCTGGGGGGCTGCTCTCCCCCGGCCCCCTCCCAAACACGTG
>JAWWEU010000081.1:72599887-72625361 GCA_035583155.1 Acropternis orthonyx | reverse complement strand
TCCTTTCCTTCCTTTCCTTCCTTTCCTTCCTTTCCTTCCTTTCCTTCCTTTCCTTTCTTTCCTTTCTTTCCTTTCTTTCCTTTCTTTCCTTTCTTTCCTTTCTTCCTTTCCTTTCTTTCTTTAGTCTCTTTTTTCTCTGCTGAAAGCTAAAAGATTCTATACACACAAAGAGACCCTTTCCATTGCATCTTTTGTTTCTGGAAAATGATTTCTGAACACTCTCACAAACTCACTAAAAATTCCCTTCGCCAAATTAGTTTGAAAGTAGTAGTTTGTCATAGTAGTCTGTCTTGGTCAAATATGTTCTGTTTAAATGCATATTCTTCAAAGGTGCCATTCTTAAACCAGGCACAAAAATTTCTCATGCTGCCCTTCTGTCTCCCATTCACTATGGTGACACAAGCCAGGACAGAGGGCAGGTACTCTGTGCCAACACAGAGAACTTAGAGGTAAGACAGTAAAAGTGTCTTGAGATTCTTTGAAGCATACCTGTGATATATTTTGCAAACAGTCTCCAGTAGAAGCAACTGCTTTTACAACATTCTTATAGACTCTTCTGAATGAATATTCTGACCTGTGCAATAAAAGTTGCTACCAGCATCAAACGCTATAATTGTGTGACTGTATATAACAGTTTATTTTTAAAACAAAATGAACTCAGGTAACTTATTATAATTTTTTCAAGGCATGTGGATAAACGTGGTATATTTTGCTTCTTTTAATGTGCTGCAATAGCCTATCATAGTTAAGGAACAAGTGAAAAAAACTTATTTTTTAAAACTTTCATTTGGTATTTTGGGTTTTTTTTCAGAAAAATCAGGTGTCATGTCTCAGGTAAATTACACAATCAGTATTCATCAGAGTATGCAGAAGAGTTTGTGTAAAATTAGGTATTTATTCAGCTGACAGAAAAGCGAGCAAGCTTACAGAAGAGCAGAAAATAAGGAAGATGGTGGGGTGCTGATAGTTACAAATATAAGACATGAGTTTACTGGGAAAATACAAGAGGTACTTTATGTTATAAAATCATACTGACATGGTGTTTTAACCACTTGTGTAGGAGCAGCACAAGCCAGCATTCCAGATTTAGTTTTTCTTGATTGTTAGTTGTTATTTCTTCCTGTATTTAATTTTTTTGCCCACATATTTAAGTAGCAGTGCTTCAAGGTAAAAACAAGAACCTGAAATAGTATTTCCATGTGGATTAAGCACCTGGCATTACTCTCTGCAATTAAATTTATTGTCAAAAAGACTGTATAAATTCTTTAAACAAGTTACCTGAACTGCTTCAAAATGCATTCTCAAAGCTAATCACATTTTGCGCTTCCGAGTGTGTGTTTTCACATTTATTCTTGAAAGTACACTGTTCCTTCAAAATATTTTATCTGATAAACAAGTGGAATTGCAGTTTCATAACTACTGGCTCTCTGGATCAGTTTCTTGGTCTCACTTCATTGTCCCCTTAAAGTCTTCCTGCAACGAAATGGAAAGGAAAACTGGCTAAGATTTCTCATCTCCTATCATGTAGCCTCAAGATGTATGAGCTATGACATGTATGTGTATGTGTGACACTATTTAGGCTTCACATAACAATACCCAAGGACATATCCAAATAGAAGATCAGGGACCAGTTACTTAATTTATTTTCTTTGCCTGCTTTTTATTTTTCTTTAATACATATTGCAATTAGTTTAATTAAGGAGCAGAAGAGTGGCTCAGAATTTAATAATTTTTTAAAATGATACAAGACCTTTTAGATTTTCATTCTAACCCAAGGGCTAAGCCAAGGTTATGTAATGAGCTATTGACAAGAATAAATCCTGTCAGTAAGTGATTTTCTATCTTCAGCTTTCTCATCATGTATAAAGAACCCAAGGACCTACAAACCATTGCTATTAGCAGTAGTGTTTTTTATTAATATATTAATCAGTAAGCTAAGTGAAGAAATCATAGTATTGTAAGAAGAAAAACCAGATTTTATATACATTCTGTTACATCTTTATCATTGAAATTTCATAATTCTTTGTTTTCCCTTGGAAGTTTATTATTCTGCTAAATATATGTGCATCTTAGAATGGAAAACAATGAAAATTAAAGTATTGATAAAATGAGGTAATGATACAATATTTTAATTGCACTGTCACAACAAAAATCAGCATTACTTATGATATAAAAGCAGAGGTAATTCTTTGCATTCTCTCCTTGAAAGTTCTTTTCATAGCTCTAATTTTCTCATTGAGAAAGCAAAGGTCTGAATTCTGTCAGGAAATACAGCTGTGATGTTTCCCCTTTTACATGGTATTTTTTCTGTAGTATGCACTCAGACAAGATAACTGCCATCCTTTGCAGAATAGGACAGTAGGTAGCAATCAATATTTCCAAAAAAGCTTAGGGAACATACTGCTTTTTTATGTCTTAGAGTGGTTTTTGATACTGCTGAAGATTGTTCTCTTCAGTAATCTAGCCAGAGCCTTGACCCTATCATTCCTTTAAAATGAATGACTTCTTTAATTCTTCTTTTCTGAGCACTGTTGTGTTTGAAAGCAAACGTTTTGGGTCTATGTGTTGCCTGAAAATGCTCCTGAAACTTTGAGCAAAGGAACTGTTTCTTATTGTTTGCTTTGTGACATGTTCAAGAAAAAGAACTTTAAATTCTTCGCAAATGCATAGGATTGAATAAAAAAGAATGGACACAGAGTTCCCAAAACACTCAAGTCCACTTTGTATTTCCTTCTTAAGGAAAATAAACTGCAACCTAATCACAGGTGTTTCAGAGAATTCTTCTTTCTCAAATGCTGTGCATAGATCAAATTGTGAAATGCTGAAGCAGGGTAAATTACCACAAGTAGAAAACTGCTGTAATGTAAATGTTCTGCTTCTAGCACCAATTTGTCTTGTTTAGAGTCAGTCAGGATACTACTGTATTATGCATCTTAAGAAATCACTTAGTATATTGAAATGTGAAAAAAAAAGGTATTTAATACCAGATGTATTCTTATGTCAGAACCTTATCTAAATGTGATTTTTATGTTAAAGGTTAAGGTCAAAGGTATCAAATCTGGATGTTAAAATATGTGTCTAAAAAATAAAGTTTGGTTTCTTAAAACTGCCTTTCTGAGTTAAATGGGAGAAGCAAATATTTTGTAACATTATAATAAAGCTCTCTATACTTACCTGTCTGTAATATGCACAGCACATGACCATATTCAGTAGGTAGAAAGTAGAATTTCTATCAGTTCAGTGTTGAACTATTACAAAAACAAATATTTTCCTTAACAGAAACAAACAGCTATAGGTTGAAAATGACTAGATGTTAACTCTTGCTCTTCTTTTCTCTGGGTGATGACTTCCTCACTACCAAAAAATTCTTAATGTTTAAAAGGGGGTTGTGGCAGTCTTTACTGAGGCAGTCGGGTTAAGATATGTCTTTTTTAGAACTGGACATGGGGTTTTGTTCTGCTTGTGCACATATGTAGTTTTATTCTGTTATAGCATGTTTACTGATATAAACCCCTAGGAAAATTATTTTTGTGCGTGTATGTCTTACACCTATTCAGGGAAAAGCTTATGTATTTCCACTTTCCATAAATATTGTCCAAGAAAGCACCATCTTATATGTAAAACAGAATTAAAAATCCACAAGGGCTGCTAAGACAGCATCTGACAAGGTAAAACAACTTTTGAATCCATCTACTTTGGACAAAACAAAATTTTTACTGAGGAATGCTTTTTAACCAAATATTCTTTGAATGATTTTGCTCCTTCTGGTGCAAATGGCTTCCATGGATCCTGCAGGGTACCTGACCTGAGAGTGATTGCGCCTAATAGATATTCCCAAAGTTTGTTTGCCTGTACAGTATTTTGGTGGTTCTGCAGTGGCCTAATGAATGTTCATCTGCTTAATGACTATTAGTATCAGAACTGATATGATCTTAAATTTCACTCAGAACTTGGAGAATCCAAGTTGTTTCTAGTTCACTGAAAAATTACTTCTGTCCAACTTAAATTGAAACCAAATCAAAAACCAGGTCAAAACAGAGCACACTGTAAATGACTACATTTTGATCAAAGTAAAAAAAATCTTTTAAATAAGCTATTCGTAGGAAACAGTGTTCCTATGATCATGGTTGTTTGGGGTTTTTTTCCCAAGAGTATGTTTACCTCACTTGGCAGATGTTGCTGAGTGTTCTTTGATGTTTTTATTTTTTTTATCTCTCCCTTCAATATGTCATGTCAAACGTCATTTAATGTGCACTACCCAATATTTTCACTGAACAAATATATATACATTTCTTTTAGAAGTTTCTGCAGTGATTTAATTTTAAATTTTAGTTTTTGAAACATTTATGACTGTTTCAATGTCCATGCAGTACAGATGGATATTATTATAATTTCAAATTTATTGCTGGGAAACTAGAGATTCAAGGCAGCTTATGTCAAAGTCACTGGGTTTTGTTTCCTAATGTAAAGTATCCATATAGAATCTGATATTTTCA
This sequence comes from Acropternis orthonyx, assembly GCA_035583155.1. Taxonomy (NCBI): domain Eukaryota; kingdom Metazoa; phylum Chordata; class Aves; order Passeriformes; family Rhinocryptidae; genus Acropternis; species Acropternis orthonyx. The sequence goes on along the minus strand of JAWWEU010000081.1, from coordinate 72,620,865 downwards.
AAGTTCCTATTGTTGGTAGTCCACAGAAACAGCACCAAGGTTATTAGGGTATGCAAGATACTCTGCCATCTAGTTAAGCCATCTAGGTTGTCAGCTGGTATTCCATGCACTGTTCTAGAATCACATAGTTATAGAATATCTCCATTTGAAAGGATCCTTAAGAATCGAGTCAACCTAAATCATATGATTTTGTCCAGACACTCTTTGAACTGAGACAGGCTCAGTGTCACGATCCTGGGGTGTCTGTTGTAGTGACTGACTGCCCTCTCAGTGAAGAACCTTTTCATAATGTTCAATCTGAACTTTCCCTGATGTAGCTTCATTCCATTTCCTCATGTCCTGTCACTGGTCACAAGAGAGAGCACCTGCCCTTCCTCTGATCCGCTTGAGAAAGTTGTAGACTGTGATGAGGACACCTGTTGCAAATAAAGACCAAGTGCACCCTTGTCTGAGCATGCCTGTTTTCTTTGTCTCCACAGTTATTCTAAAATGTTTGGGTTCATACCATGTTAACTTTCTCTAATCACACCTTGTTAAATGGTCCTCCAGGAAGTTCACCAACTTCTGTAGAATATGTAAGTCAAAATGAGCATCCAGAAAACAAAAATAAACCGCTACCAAATAATGAATAAAACACAATTTTAGTGATTTGGCAATATAAATAAACCAAGCAAGGCTTAAGTGCAGATTTTTTAGGATAGCACATAAACTTGTAATGGAAAATTATTTTTTTTTTCATTTATCTGCCTCTTACTTTACAGTGTCTTCAGTAAATCCAACTTAATTGTCTCTACAGTCCTTATTCATCACTATCTTAACACCCAATTCACACAATAAGCCAGGAACTTAAAATGTAACTTCAGCCTACAGATAGACTCAAGGTGTTTGATTAATGAGACAGGCAATTAAAAGACTGTATATGTAATTTGAGTTCTAAAATTTACAGAACTTTCCAAATAACTCCAAAGGTGCAAAGGATGAGACCCACACAGGTGACCAGCTGACCTTCCCCAAATATTCTGTAGCTGCAGAAATCCCAGTAGGCCAGCAAATTCTTGCTGTGTTATCTCGAAGACATAGAGCCCATGCCATTGGGCTCTTTCTCTTTCAGTCACAGTTCTTCATTTCTACTTCTTCCATTTGTTTAATCTATTCTTTCGTGGTAATTTAAATAACTTTTTCTGCTCCTGGGGTCCCAAAGAAGTACAAAACTGGTATGAATTTCATGATTAGCTCTTCTCAATATATGAAGAAATCAAATTCTTTGACATTTGAAGGCAGTTTCTTTCTTGGCATATTCTAGAAATGGTTACAAAGATTATGCTATTTTCCATAGAAGAACAAGATAGACCTTTTTTTTTTTTTTTTTTTTGCCCCAGTGTTTTCCTCATTATTACAACCTCAAGAAAAATCACCATAGCTTAAAATAGACAAAATCAATGTAATCTGAAGAAAAGCTTTTTTAAATTTCTGCTTCGGAACCTGCAAACTTCGTTTTTGTATATAAAAAACCATGATAACACTGATTATAATAGAGTGAATTGTTTAGATTTATTGCTGTTGAAGCAGTTTTGTGAGCTATAAGGGCTATCAAAAATGTGTACAGCTGCACACGATTTAGCAATTACCAGTGTCCAAAGCATCTATCTCTGGCAGATGTTTCAGAAGCTGCTAATTTTAAATTGCATCAAAAGAATCTTGAACACTTGTGTCTTGTGAAATGTAAAATTATTTGTTTAACTTCTACAGTGTTTCAAAAGATTTTAGTTTTTTTTTTCAATTAAAATATTTGATTAACCAAAAATCTGTTGTGTCTATAGAAAAACTAAGTAGGATTGTATGTTCATGACAATTTGTGTTTGAATAGTGGTTTCTTTAATATTATGCTTTGAGGTTGTATGTATTTAGTTAATGTGTCTGTCCTTAAACACTGTAAAGCATCTCTGTGATTATGTTTTATTCTCTCTAAAGTGTGCAAATATTTGTGAACAACTTCGACAATCTACAGCCCCAAATATAAATAATTTCAAGCTATCTTCAAGAGACTGTGTACAAGTCTCATGCACTTACGATGTTTATGCAAAAAAACACCTATGAAAAATAAAATATTTCTACTACAACTTAAATATACTAATGGTACTAATGCAAAGCTTCCTGTAGCAATAAGGTGTTATAAGACCAATGAAGGATGATTTCACATTCTGAGATGGGCAATTTTCCTCTTAGTTCAACTCTTGTGTCAGTTATGCTGATGTATCTTTTCATCATCAGTCAGGGACTCAAGTGAAAATTTGTAATAATACTGTTTGATCTGGGAGTGGGGTGAGTGGTATAGGGTATTGGTTTGTTGGCTAGTTTTTTTTGGGGGGTTGTTTTTTTTTTGTTTTTTTTTGTTTTTTTTTTTTTGGTTGTGAATTGCTCATGATTTTCCTGAAGATGCCATAAAGCAGAAGATGCTCTTAATTAATTGTATTTTATGCCAGTGTCATGAGGTAACTTCTATACTTTGTGTGTTCTTACCAACAAATTTTGTCATTACTGTTTGCTCAGTTAAATCCAGCTAACATTAACAATGTTAAACAAGGTTTATCAAGGCAGTTATACAGTACTACTGCCAGAAAAGAACATTAAAAAAATTTCAGTCCAGCAATTTATGTTAAACTAAATACAGCACTATGTAGCATTTTAATGTACTTTAGGACAGCGGAAAATTTTGAAGGGGATAGTAAACAATAAAATAATTTACTGTTATTTCTAGATTTTTTTGACATTTGTAGTATTTAATGGCTCCAAGTACATTATTACAATTCAGTACAGGACATGTGACCATAGAAGTCAACCATTTTCAGGTCAGAAAACACGGAAGGAAATTACATAAATTATTTTATCCAATATAATTTTCAATTTTTTGACCTGGCTTCCCTCTGGATATAAATTTCTGAATAAGAAAAGAATAAGAAGAATGGAAAAGGATTAGTTTCAGAAAGATTTAAGTGTACCTTTTCCTTATGATTCACTAATATTGGAAAACTATAACCTTAGCTCTAGATTGTATCTTTTTGAGTACAACCTTTAAATCAAATAATTAAGATAAAACATATGACTAATTAACCTGACAATGTTATATTGAATGTGATCTATTTTTTTTAAATTGGCAATTTATTAGTCTTCTTATGTAAAATGGGTTTTCTGACCCTATTAACAGGGTACTCAGGCCATTTGCATTAAACCCTAACTATCCATTTTATTATTAGCTGCTGTGAATTTCACATTAATATGATGTGTAAATCAGGTTTATTTTCTAGCACAGTGAGTTGCTAAAAGGAAAAAAATACATACTTTGGTATAATCCCTTATAGGATCATTGTTGTCTAGCTGTCTGTTTTCAAAGCCAATATCAAGTTCACACAGTATTTTGTTACTTTTATATTTATTCCGGTTGATATGTAATGAAACTAATTATGTTCAAAAAGTAAAATACATGTTACTGCACATGGTATATTCAATAAAAATCTTACAATTAAGATATAGCACATTTAATTTACATGTTAATATAGCAGAGGCAATGTAATTAAAAATGTATGAATTACACTGGGCTTAACACAATCCTGTACACAATTCAGAGCAGGGCATTTTATAAAACTGTGGTTTAAGAATGGTATTCCCCAATGTAGTGTTCCTACTGAAACACTGCAAACCCCGAGCTAGTTGCTCACTGTCCCTGGCACCACTCCCCTCCCAATCCCTTTGCAGCAGAAGTGAGAGGAGAACTGGAGGCAGAAAAGACAAAAATCACAGGTCGAGATAAGAACAATTCACTAGAAACAGCAAATGAACTAAGAAAACAAACAGTAACAGCAACAATATCAATAACAGAGTATGCAAGAAAAGAGGTGAGTGATTCACACATAATTGCTCATCACATGGAGCCTGATGTTACCCCTGACCAGAGGGACCCCTTCTGCCAGCCACCTGTGTATGGCATGAGGTGTGATAGAATAACCTCCAGGTCCTGGTCATGCCCCTCATGGCTACTGTAAAAATTAACGCAGCCTGGACCAGGACAATGCATGTAGCAATGAAGTAAAAACAACTAATATCTTTAGTAGAGTGTGCATGGCTTGACTATGAAAATGTTTTCTTTTATTCCTGTCTCCTTAGCTTTAGTCCTGAGTTTCTACTTTCACTGTGCCTTGCTCTGTGCTATCTTTCACTATAGAAAGTGAATGTTAGAGACAAAAATCTAATGGACTACATGCACGACTAGCACAAGCCTTCAACTGCAGAATGGAGAACATTAATAGTAATCCTTTGGCTCCAGTAAGAGCTATCTGCAGATCCACAGAAACCAAAGGCGAAACTTACTAAAGAAAATCTCCTTCATCTTTATTTCCTCACGTGAGTTGCAGAGCTTCTTTAAGGACCACAGTGTCCTTGGTTATGACCCTTATAGTTTAGCCAGCCTCTCCAGAGAAAAGGGTAAACAGAATGCTCCAAAACATCAACTGGCAATCTACAGATCTTGCTTTAAAAGTACAGAATACAGAGAAGGTGATATTGCATGAGAAATCTGAAAGATGATGCAATTTTCTACTAAAACACGTATACAAGAAAATATTTAAGTAAGTGTATTAAGACTTTAAAATAAAGATACCAGATAAGATTTCAAGGTTAATTTGAAGACAACATTTTTCATAGACTCTCTCATAGGTCTTTGAAATTCTAGAATTTATATAATTTAAATTCTGCTTTCACCATCCATTTTTGCAAAAGCTTATGTTTTGTTTGCACTTGTTTTTTTTTTTTTTTTTTTTTTTTTGGTGTACATAAGAGGGAATTTTTACAGCTTTTATTCTGCCTTAGATCCAGCAATTTTTTTTTTTCATTTGATATCAAACTATATACATATTCTATTTTAATTTGAAGGTTAGACTTTAGAATATTCAACATCTCAAAGTGAAAAAAAGAAAAAAAAAAAAAAGAAAGAAACAAAACAGAGCAAAACCTAGCCAACTTCCCCAGTAAAACTCAAGAGTTTTACCTGGTTTTATATGAAACTAATGTATCTGAAATAGACAGACATACTGTTAAAAATTCTTCTTGTCATATTTCCACAAACATGCTATCTAGCCTCAATGGTGGTGACTGCAGCTTGGTAAGCAATGACAAAGTATATCCACCACTGTACAAGACACATTATATGTATGTAATCTGTCCCACAAACTCACTGAGACGTTTTGCTAAGCTTATAAACTTATAAAAACACCTGAGAATCTTTCTTAGTTTACCTGTGAAAATGGAACATACCTCTTACCAAAATCAATTACAGCAGTGTCATCAGGCAGGCTGCAACACAGATAACATTGACTAGTTACAGCAGCTACAACAGTGTGAACTTCATAGCGTTCTCATGCAATAGTGTGAACATCTGCTTTTATTGCACTCCTACTTCCCAGCTTTTCAAAAAGTGAATAGTTTTTTCCTATTATGATCTGCATTAGGCAAAGCCACCAGTTTTAAGCATCTTTTTTCACATGTGCTGCAGAATGAAATAATTTTCTTTTCTCATCAAACAATCTCTATAATTAGAGTACTTTTAGCTGTCTGTATCAAACAATTAGCATATTAATTGCTGAGGGTTGGACTATACTAGTGAGCATGTAAGCAAAATTTCATACATGTGATTACATTGTTGCAAGTGTAATGAACATGAATGGCATTTCTATAGACAATGAATCTTTTTCTCCAGAACCCAACAACAAAGTTTTCAGATTTTCATTATAGATAGTCAGTTGTTTATCCTCAGGGGATATTTCCCCTTCCTCTATCTCAGCTTTTGGAAAGACCTGATTCTGACCTGGCTTATTTAGGTTTTATGCTAAAGGAAATAAATAGATTTTTTAAAAGTTGATATATGAAGCCATAACTGGTAGCTTATTGTGGCTCAGAGTCTTTTGAGCAATGTCTGAGAGTCCACTGAAAATTAGTCCCTTGTCTTGCTGCTATGGTTTCTTAACAAATAAGTATGTGAGGCAGCAATTTACCCAAGTTTGTTGACAAATACTTAGCATATTATTGTAGTCATTAAGGGGTGGTTCCGTGGCATAAAGGAGAGCACTCTGGACTCTGAATTCCAAGGGCCTGAGTTTGAGCCTCAGTGGGGACCGTCCCCTGGGCAGTAAAATGCCTCCCTGCCATCCGATCCCATCAGATCTCGGATGCTAAGCAGGGTCAGCCCCGATTAATACCGGGTGCTGTAGACAGTCCCGAGGATTTCACTGTCACTGTCCAAGCTCACTCGGCCGTGGCAAATGGACCTTAGGACTTTAATGGTGGGGCCAGTTCTGCGCACGCTGTGCCTCACCTAAAAAGTCCACTGCGCAGGCTGGAAGAGCACACCCACGTGGGGAGAGCCCTTCCCAAGATCTTCGTTCGCGAAGTCTGGCCATACATATACATACATACATATACATACATTGTAATCATTAGGAACACATCTGAAGTGTGCATGCATTTGTACACACGTGGTCTGCTAGTTAAACTTAAATGTCTACACTGTGCTTCAAGATAGCTCTTTCAGAGTTCCATTATAAACTTAACTATTCCATCATCCCCCCAGAGTATGAATTGTGCAGTCCACCTGTGACAGGTCATGCCCACAAAGCAAATATTCTTGAGATAACAGCCTTTGCTTACCATGCTGATATTCATAGGATGATAGAATGGCCTGGTTTGGAAGGGACCATAAAGATTATCTAATTTGAAATCCTCTGCAATGGGCAGGGACACCTTCCGTTAGGCCAGGGTGGTCAGAGCTCCATCCAGCCTGCCCTCAAACACTGTGGGACATACACATCTTCTCTGGGCAACCTATTCAAATTCGTAATTACTCTCACAGTAAAGAATATTTTTCCTAACCTAATCTAAACCTTTCAAGCCTCTGAAGCCATTCCCCCTTGTCCTGTAACCTTGTAAAAAGTCCCTGTCCATCTTTCTTGTAGACCTCCTTCAACTACTGGAAGGTCACAATTACGTCAGCCCAAAGCCTTCTCTGTTCCAGGCTGAATAATCCCAATTCTCATAGCCTTTAATCATAGGAGAGGTGTTCTACACCTCTAATCAACTTTGTAGGCCTCCTCTGGACTTGTTGCAACAGGTTGATGCCGTTTCTGGATGGCGACCCGAGAACTGGATGCCCTGTTCCAGATGGGGTCTCACCAGAGCAGAGTAGATGGGCAGAATCACCTCTGTCGTGCTGGTGACCAGGTTTCTTTTGATGCAGCGCAGGGTACTTTTGGCTTTCTGGGATGCAAGTGCACATTGCCAGCTCATGTCCAGCCTCTCATCCTGCAGTACTCCCAAGTCCTTCTCAGCAAGGCTACTCTTGATCCATTCATCCCCCCAGCCTGTATTGATATCAGGAGTTGTCCCAACCCAGGTGCAGCACTTTTGCAATTGTTCTTGAGATTCCCATGGGCCCACTTCTTGAGCTTGTCCAGGTCCCTCTGAACGGCATCCCCATCCTTCAGATGTCAATGACACCGCTTGGCTTGGTGTCATCTGCAAATTTGTTGAGGGTGGACTTGATCACTTCCTCTATGATTTTAGTGAAGATATTAAATAACTCTGGTCCCAGTGTAGACGCCTGAGATGTTCATTTGTCATTCGTGTCCATGTGGACGCTGAGCCATTGACCACTACTATAATTTGGGTTTCTCTTAAAGAGAAATGCCCACTTACTCTACAGAAATACTGTGACTGCCTCATGAAGAGGAACAAGTCTGTATATCTGAAGAACTGGCAAACTGGAGCTCTTTGGCCAGTGGAGCAGAGCTCTACAAAGGCAGTGTCAGGAATGAGAGTTTAAAGGGTACTGTACTACCCTTATAATCACAAAGGAAAATATCCAATATTACATAGTAATATTTAAAAAAAAATATTGTTTCTATGTTTAAAAAGTAATTATTTTTTACACCACTCTTTAGGAATCTCAGCAGAATCCTTTACAGAGTAATACCAGTTAACCATTATTTAAACATTTTGATGAAAGGCTAAAAATTGCTGCCCATATAGCTAGGTAAACCTGCATGAGTACACCAAAACTAAGTAATCACACAGGTCAACTTCTTGTCTAAAGAAGACTGTTAACAGAAGAAAAAATATGAAACGTTATGCAAGTTTTTTAAGTTGCTTTGAAATAGGCCAGTAAAGAACAACAAAGTATGTATGTATGTATGGCCAGACTTCATGAACGAAGATCTTGGGAAGGGCTCTCCAGCTCTGGTTATTAACCGGGTGCTGTAGAAAGTCCGAAGGATTTCACAACAGAGTATGAGGGCACAATCAAATGATTAGATGTTTTCTTTAGGAGTTATAATGAAAAGCACTATAATTCTGCAGGAAAGAATAGATACTGAAAGTGAGACAAAACCCATCAATATTCTGGGAAAATTTTCATCACTTTTTCATTTTTCAAGTGCCTGTAATTTTTATGCTCTGTGTTAATACTTTACAGGTAAGGGCAGAGCCTGGAGTCTTCTATTAGTAAGACTAGAAATCATATTTTCAGGACTACCAGCCATTAATTCATTTTCCTGAGGCACTTTGTTCTTTGAGTTAATGTGATTCACGTGATTAATTATCAGTAGAGAGTATTACTTAACATTGTATGTATTGTTCAATATTTTCAATCAAGACAGAAATTTATGTACATAGTACTCCTACATGTGTAGTTTATATTTTTCTGTTTATGTTTACTTCACCTGTAGGATCTATGTAACAATGACCTACAAAACACACAAAGAATCATGAGTTCTCTCATGACACTTTGGGAAGAACAAGCTGATATTTTCTGTCAAATCCACTCTATAGTTGAAAATACTCTCACCATCTCTAATATAGACAGAACTATGTGCTTTTAAGAAAATCGTATTTAGCCGAAATTAAAAACAAGTTAGATTTTAAAATCTGTGTTAGAACTTCATTGCATGATACTTAGGAGTTCTAAATTAATTGTGCGGTTAGCGATAGAATTTTACAGCCATCATAACCAGAAGAGTTTAATACTTGAGACACATTCAACAGCTTTTTTAAGTATTTCTTTTGTACTGCCCAGATCATGCTTATTTACATCAGCTGTAGCTAAAGGACTTTTTTTCATTAATTGCATAAAATTGTTTTAAATTTAGTATAACATGTCATATTATTCTTTTCATGATAATGACACCAGAATGTTTAATACTTTCATCTCACTAGTTTCTTTCTTTTGAATTTTATTGTAAAGTTGAGTTGCCTTATATTTAGGAAAACCTTCAAATCCATGAAAATGTGTTTTTCTTCAAAATATACAAAATTTGTGGGCTGTGTTTGGGTTTAGGGGTTTTTTGGTAGGGTTTTTTTTTTGGTAGTTTTTGGTTTGGTTGGTTTTTGTTTTCTCAACAGAATTTACTATGCACATACTGTAGTCTTTAAAGCATATAATAGCTTAGTAAAAGCACTATAATTTATCACAATAGAATTCTGTGTCCTATGCAAGCAAAATTTGATTTCTACTGAGTTAAGAAATGAGTACTCTGCTGCATTTCTCATCGTTACTTCTGATTCTGTTTAAGGAAAGCTAAATTATTGTTATGAAAAGCAGGAGTTGGTCAGTCTTGTGACAGTAAAAGAAGGTTAATGCTACACTGATTCTCTATCTTCCACTTTCTTCTACTTCTTCACAAGAAATATGTTTCTAGGCTGTTGGTTTTGCATGGTGTCACAGAAACTTCCCAATACAATTCTTACCTCTAGACACTGCAAGAGATTGTAATAAAGTAGATAGTTAAATACCTACCTAAACTGTTTGCAGACAAAGTACACAAGATAAATAGCTTGTTTGTGGAGAAAAGATAGATGTAATCAGAGGATAAATATTTAGGCCAGCAATATCTAGAGGTTTGAAGTTAAATTTGGAACCATGCTGTCAAATGTTTCAGCCTAATGTCATCACAAAAAAGATTATTTTTTTTTATCCTTGCCCAACTAGACTTACTGCAATTTTATTGTGCTGCCCAAATTGCATGAGAACTTAAGACCTCTTGTCAGAAGTTGTAGATGTCCGTGTTAATAATTTAAGTTCTTGAAGATGTTTTAATATTTAAAAAAAAAAAAAAAAAAAAAAAAAAAAAAAAAAAAAAAAAGGAGTGCATATAAGGAATTCCCATTCTAATAGCCAAAAATGCAATCAAATAGTAAGGGAGACTAGGAGAGCTCACAAAAGTGAAGTCTGTCAGGATTTTAGATATAAAAGTAACATCTCTTGCTAAGTCAACCCCAAGCTGGAAACTGTTGAAATATGGGAGACCACTAAGAAATTCTTTTTTTTTTTTTTTTTTTTTTTTTTTTGTAAGAAGATAAAGAAATTTCTATGGGGTATTATAAGTGCAGGACTGCAACAGTTTCTGATCTGCTCCAGGAATACTCTCTTTACCTTGTTATTGTACTTGAAAACCAATATGAAATAATATTATCACTACATTTGGACTGATTAATAACATAGCATTTTTCTTTCCTCATAGATTGCAAATTGAGAACAAAAATCATGAAAAAACCCCCCCAAACCTATAAGAATTATTACCTCTACTCTACTCTCTTACACAGCTCACAAACCAGCCTGAACATTAGAAGAATGATTGTCCAGAATTAATATTAGAAGAAACTTCATTAATTTGTGCAACCTGAGTCTTGAGAAGGTTTTGTATTTTTGTATTTGTAAAGAAGGAAAGTGAAGCGGAAACTTCCCATGATAAGGTTCTCCAACAAGCTCATTATCTTTGATACAGAAAATATAATTGGTATGGATATTCCTCACAAAGTGTCCTTATGAACTTAGTAAACTGAGTTTAAGTTCACATACAATAGCAGTGGAAATAAACATGCACAAAATGACACTGGTAATGTTTTAATTAAATCTAAATTCATAATTCCTATGCTTGTCTGCCAGGCCACTTCTTTCAAAATAACTTAAATGATGAATTTATACCAGCTTTACTTCTCTTCTATATTGATATTTTTCAGTCAATGCCAGAATTGCAAGGTCCCTTTTTCTTCTACAAACAAAGAAGTTGTTATAGTGTAAATTCATGTGCTAGTCTACTACACTTTAATTTCTTTGTACTGATAATTGTTCAAATAGCAGAATTTTCTCATAATGGCAGGTTCTGAGTTAAGTTTCAGAAAATTAATTTTTTTGTGTTCAAAATAATTCAAAGCTTTTTGAGTCAGGATCCAATAAAACAGATTTCCATGTAATAATTGGAGTCACTCCAGATATTTCAGGGACTATAGAAATATACTGTCCTAGTTAACTATTAGTTCCAGTTGCTGTGAAATTGAGTTCAGATTTTGTCCACATAGGAAGACATAGACTGTGTAGGTTCAATATATTTCAAAACAATAATCTTAGCACCAGCTTCAGAGTGCATAGATACAGAAACTGTCTTCTCTTTTACAAAAATCATGTGGGTTTTTGAACACATTTGGATAAATACAAAGTCAGGTGATAAACTTACCTTTGGAATTCTACAGAATTTAGTACAGAGAAAAGTCTCTCTAGCACTTATGACATTCTAGATTTATAGATATGTGATATCATAAAATTGTATATGAAAACCTTCTCATGGATATGTAGTGTGAGTATTATTAAAGGTATATAACTTGAGGGTCTACCTACAGACATCAGTAAATACCAAATTTTTAAAAATCCCTTATGATTCAAAACCTAAGGATTTTTAATTTTCCTTTGTTGTTCAATATTACTGTAGCCCAGTGAATACAGTTTCTGTCACTCCAAGCAGAAGCAGCAGGGCTCTGTGGGGAACAGGGTGTGGGGTGCAGGTTTGGCTGGTGCTGACTGCATGGCTGTCTGGGAGTGAGTGAATCTTCACTCCCTGGTGAGTGCTGGGTCTCTGTGATATTATTGGTGGTGTGAGTCATTTTGAGGAAATATATGAAAATAATACTCTAGGCACTGATGGTTTGCTGAGAAACAATGGGTCTGCCAACCATAGGACCCCCAAGAAGCAACAGAAGGGGGGACATTACACCAGAGAAGAGGTAGGTGGTGGCAGGGCTTCCTGCATAATAGTTTTAAGGCTATTGATAGTACTGATGTTTTTCATTATCAACAGGGGAAATGAGTATTAGTGTTATTGCAATTGGATTGGTAAAAGCTTCTTTACCTTTTGATTAACTTTTTAAGATTAATTGGACTAGCTCTAAGTTCTTTGTTCTGTTTCATAACATATTCATTTTGAATATGAATTGTCTTAATATAATTATTTATTTAAAATTATTTTCTTAAGAAAGGCATTTTTAGTGAGTCTAACGCTTCATGTAAAGCATTTTCAATTCAACTGAAATATAGTTAACCTCAGCAATTGAGCATCTACTGTAGAACGCATGCTATTATTTTTTATATATATTTTAAAAATATCAACAGATGTTCCCTGCTGTGAGACATGCCTTCTTAAATTGCTCGTTTTTATTGATTTTTGTTTTATATTTCATGAGGAGGAAGAATGCCCATTGTCAGATGCATCCAATTCTGTGGGCCCCATCTGAGATTCCCTCTGGCCTTAGTCAATATACACTGCTGGTTAGATTATTTTTCAGTTTATTTGGAAGCTAGAGAAAAAGACAGGATGGTTAGGTGATGTTTTGCAAAGGTAGCCCTATAAACTTAAATCACTCTCAGAAATGACTGTAACATTATTTGATGAACAATGAACTCAGATGATTTCATGGGCTCTTTTTTTATTTGCAGCACTTTTCCATTTTCCCCTGCAACATGCTTAGCAGGACAACATTTGACAATAATAAAAAAAAATCTTAGTGACTATAAGAATAGATGAAACTGTAAATACGTAGTTCCTCAAATGTGCAGACAAAGCTATTTCTAGTGCTTTTTCAACATTGCTCTGGGAAAATAAACAAACAAACAAACAGCTAAATGGGAAGAGCTTCCCCAAACAAAAGAAAATTGTGAAGCAGAAATAGTTTGGATTTTTAAACTTCTTTAAGATGCAATCAGTGAATTCAGTAAGATGGAATGACTTAATTCTACTGTTAGGTAGTGAGAAGACGGATGGTTAAGACAGAGAATTAGACATAAAACAGTCAAAAGGGATGACTTTTTCCAAGTTTGCAAGACATAGTGTGAACAGAAAGTAATAAAGAAAACAAATATTTACTTCTCTGTCACTTTTGTTAATAAATATTCGTATTCTGTCTTTTCACATCAATAAAGAATTAGTCTAAATAAAACATATGGAGCCCATTTTAAGAAATATCATGTAATGCAAGTGTATACATGCTAGATGATCATTTGCGAAACCTCCCTGGACAAAATCATGGTAAATTTTTCAGGATAAACTAAATAAAATCTTAGTTCCAGCCCTTTTTTAAGGTTTTCAAGGAAGTAATTCAGACTTTTTTAATTCATGTGATTCTAGAGATTTGTATCCAACTACTTCTAGAATTCTTCTTCCACTGACCTGTATCTCACGTTCAGAAATTCCTAGCTACTTTTAACACAACAGTTAATTTTGTATTTGCAATGCATCACACTACTTGGAAATTTAATATAAGTTATTAAAATTTAAAAAAATGAAAGTTGGAAGGAGTTTCTGGAAGGCATACAGTCCAATCCCTGTCTTACCATGATGCTTGCATCAATGAAGATGCTTAGAGTATTGTCTAGTCAAGTTTGGATCTTCCCCACCCTTTCTGGGCAGCTGTTTCAGTGTCTGACGACCCTCACTCTCAACTTTTTTTTTTTTTTTTTCCCTTAGGTGGAATTTCCTCATTGCAAATGGTGTCTGTTGTCTTTTGCCCAGTCACAGAAGGGCAAGCTGAAAGAACAGCAAATTACTATTACCCTGTTAAATCTGCATTTCTCTATCACACAAGTAAATATAGAATTGGTATTATTGGTATAGTTTTGCTCATTACTATAGCTAACTGCAGCCCTAATTAAAATCATAGTGCTGGTGGTATTTAAATCATATTAAAATTAATAGTGAGAGAAGTTCATCACTTCCTGGAGGTGCACCTCTGGCTAAGTCTTCTTCAGTAGCTGAAATAACAACAGATGCTTCCATAATCTTCTCTTGAGTCTGGATGAATCGGGTTCTCTCACCCTCTCCTCCCATGTCATAGACTTGTGCACTAAACATGTTAATCATCATTTGCTGGTCTTGCATCACTATGTCAATGTGTGTTTTGTAAATGGAAGCCCAAAATGAGACTTAGTATTCCACATATGGCCTTGTAAGTGAAAAAGAGAGAGAAAAGAGTAATTTTCTTTGACATTTTACCAGTATGTTTTCTGTTGTGGAGAGGGACTGTGGGAGTGAGACTGACTTGCAGCCTCCAGATCCATGGACTCTCCTTGCACTCATTAAAGTCAGGCTTGATGTCTGCCCATTAGGAAGGAAACCTCTGCAGGTAGGACCCAGAGTCAGAAAAAAGCTTTATTGACTAGGTTATGAAGAGTCATCAAACACTGGCAGGGTTGGGATTATAATCTGTTACTTCTGATGCATATGTTATCTGCAAAATTGCTAAGGGTGCACTTGACCCCACTGTCTGTGTCATTGATGAAGATATAAAAAAGTACAGGTCCCAGTACTGAACCCTAAGGGACCCTACTTGTCAGAGATCACCATATGGACATTGAACCACTGATCACTACTCTCTGGATGCAACCATCCAACCAATTCTTTATCCAACTTACAGTCCATGCATCAAATTCTTCTCAGAATCAGAAGGGCTTTTCTCACAGAATAGAGAAAAAAGGTTAAGAAAAAGGTTAAGATAAAGACAGTTTGATAAATGAAGGTAAAATAAAATAATTTTAAAAAAGAAAGAAAGAGTTAAGTGATGCAAGAGCAATGATTCCACACAGACTACCCTGTGCTCAAGTAATGGATACTTTGGAAAAGCTTCTCCTTACCCCTGTGTTTTATTGCTCAGAATGATGTTGTATAGAAGGGAAGTTTAGATCAGCTGTCACAGATGTGTCCTCTTCCTAACTCTTGCCCACTCCCAGCCTATTTGCTGTGGGAACAGAAAAGTCCTTGACACTGTGTAAATCCTGTTCAGCAAAAGCTAAAACATTAGTGTTTTATCAACTGTTTTGGTCATCAGTCTGAAGCCCAGCACCATATAGGCTGCTGTGAGGAAAACTAACTCCATCGTAGCCAGACCCAGAGCAATAATCTTGACCAATGCTCATGGCTTCCCATCTCTTCTCTGTACTGGAAAGACAGTGGCTAGACCAAATTTTATTGTATAAGTCTAACATTTCAACTTCTGTGTTAGTATCTCCCAGTTGATCCTTCAAATATTCTTAGGATTGTCTATCATTGTTTATCATATGCCATTCTATAGACTGAAGAAGCCAAATCTGTCACAATTTTGTTTTCAGCTGTTCTCCCTTGCTACATTCTGTGTATGTCTCTCTCTCTCTCTTTTTTTTTTTTTTTTTCCTTCCCTTTTCTCAACAGTATAATCTGGCTACCAGGCACATAGAATTAAAAATTTACCAGCATCCAAACAGTGGATTAAAAAATCTCAGGTTAATGTGTGAGTCTCTTGGTAGAATTGTATCTGTTAACACAGCAAAATATGGAAACATAAACCGTCATCACATGGGTAAAAAGGGGAAATCTAGGGAAGGTACAACATATATGTTCCTTATGGAAGAACAGCAAAAGTCTGATCTTATTTCTATTTCTGAACTTGGAAAGTACCCTGTGCAACCAGTGGAAGAGAAAAGAAAATAGCATAGCTGTCAGAGACTCAAAAATAAGTATAGAAAGAAAAAAAGCCAAGCCAAACCAAATCAAAAATTAACTTAAGTGTGGCAAACACAGGGGTTCCAGAAGAATTCAGATTGAAGACTGCATGTCTTCAATCACAGGTTTCTTTCAGTGATGTCATCTGCAGATTGAAATTTTGTAATCCAGTTAGATCTTAACTGTAGTTTCACTAGTATGGGTATGCATTTTTCTGTTTGGTGTTATTTATTCACTAACTTTTATTTGGTGTGCTTTATTCCCTTGCTGTTAATTTTAATGTGAACCAAATACCAACAGTGCTGTCATTATAATTAGGACAGTTAACTAAAACAGTAAGTAGAACTTTATACCAGTGTAGAAATGTAGATTTACTTTTGTGATAGATAACTGCAGATTAAATGGGGTGACTGCAATTTTTAGTTCTTCCAGTTTTTAGCCTTTACAGTGTGCTTAAATTCTTTTTTTTTTTTTTTTTTGAAGTTTCATGTATTCCAAAATAACCTGGAAATTGAAATTCATGGCATGTCTTTTTGACACAGTGTATTTCCATGTCAGAGATTCTTGCAGGAGCTTATAGCAGCCTGTTACAGCTGCATCGCACAGGAGACTTCAGCTGTGACACAAGTGACAGTAGTCCCTGTTTTGAGTCAAATGAGGGGTTGGACTTGCAGGATGAATTTTGGTAAGAGAATAACAATTTTCAGTCCCTGCACAGAACCATAGCTTTACTTTTTTTATATGTAGCTCATAGCAGTGAAGTCTCAGAAACAAAAGTTACACTTAACTTATCCCAGTAAATCTACATGTAGGTTATGTGCTGTGTCTGGGCAGCCTCAAGCACAGGTACAATGACAGCTTTTAGTGTGTGTCTTAGACAGATATGTTGCTGTAATTGCAAACAAAGATGGAAATGTTTGCACTGTGCTATATCACTGCAGATATGTCATTTCTGCTACCTGAGAATTTTCTCCTAATTTCATTTTGCTATTTTCTACCCTAGTGTCACTAAATGACAAGTAAACTGAAAATTCAGAATTTTGAAAAATCCTAAATGATTTGAAGATACTGTCTTTAAAAAAGCTTAATAGGATCTGATTTTCTGAGGGAGCATGCCTTTGGTTTGGTGTATTCAAAACCATTAATAACTTAGAAGGTCAAGTCTTTTCTTAAGAGCAGTCTTGTCATGGAAAACTGACTTGTCATTTGAAGAGTCCCCGCATACGTAAGGTTCACATTACTCATATTTGCCATATTTGTTCATTCTTTTAATAATTGTTAATTTGGTTAATATTTTATTCTACCAACTAAACAAGTAAGAATTTATCTGAAATATAGTATACCTTAAAATATTTTTGAAAAAAAAAAAAAAAAAGACCTTTCTGTGAAATACTGAGAGGGTCCCCATGAAACCCTAATTTCTTTTATTCTACAAGTAGGAGTGCACTTGGGAACAGAAACAGAATTCGGTGTATCAGTCTCACCTTGAGAAAATAAGGTCTGTAAGATCATAATATAGGAAGTATGTGAACAATGCCTACCAAGTACAGAATCATGGAAAGTCTGAAACATAGTGTCTATTTTTAACTTGATACTGAGCAGTGCAATTAGGTAGCAAAGTTTCTTTCCAGTGGAGGACCAGAATTCTCCAGATCTTAACATTATTTTCATTTGGATGAACAAGTGAAATATGAATAAGAAAGACATTAATTCCTTATTTTGAGAAATTAATTTCTGAAGAACTTAAAAAACATTTTTAATTTTGCTTTATCAGCTTTATCTTCTTAATATTTTGATACAATTTTCACTTTTATTGATTTACTTTATACAACGTCTGTTAATTGTTCTGTTTAGTGGGAATTGTTCTATAAGGCTGTGAGAGGTTGTTTAACTAACCTGCTGAAACAATAAAAAAATAAAATGGCAAGAAAAGAGTAAAGCTGACATGGCTTTTAGTAGGAATATTTTAAATTAGATTGAACTGTAGAACACTAGAATGAAAAGTTTAAGACAAGAGTGTAAGTTAACAACTTTAGACTGAATTTCTTACCTTTGGATGAAATAAAACATGTTCAAAATATTTTAGCACTAACAAAGTGTCCTAAGTTTTAACTAAGGATTTAATGAAGTAAATATGGTGACTTGTAAGTCATTAATCTTCTGTAATATGGTAGTTTTGAGTTCACAGAAGTCAGTACACAGGGGAAATAACTGCTTTAAAGCAAAATTGAGGTAAATACTTGTGTTTAAGAAGAGAGACATTAATATCATAATGCAACCTGTTACCACAGTCCCTGTATTTCAGTGATCTCTAGAGAGAAAGAACATTTAGGACAATCATTATCACATCAGAATAAAAACTTAATACAACACTACACAGGGGTTCAGTTCTGACATATTCTTATGCCATAGTCTAGTTCATAATACAAATTATTGCTTTATATTTTAGCTTTTTTTTTCCTTGTTGTGATGAAACTTTATATCCATATTAAGGATCCTTCTGATTTTATAAGGAAGTTCATTTCATCCTGCTAGGACAAAATATTGAAACAAATTATGACCTATTTTACTTAGTCTTTTCTTGTAGTCAGAGGATGTGATTTGTGATAACTTTTTTAGCTTCAACATAACTGCTTGGAAAATAAAATTACTCTAACATCATTTAGAAATAGATATTCTATTCATTTTTTCTTTCCTACAGTTTTAGACAGAAGGCAGCTCTTATTTCAGAAAATCATACTTATCCTTAATGAATATTACAGTAAAGTTAGAATGTTAACTGTCATGAATTTTGAAAAAAAAGTTATCTAAATGTAATTTTGTGGAATATAGGTAGAAACTAATAATTCAAAGTAATTAATACAGAAAAACATGCCTTCAGTATCAGGACAGAATTTTCATTTGGTTTGGCTTTTCTAGAAAATCAGCTTTAATTAATTAATTGCTTGTTTGAGAAAAATTTTACTAATTTTTTTAATATTTAGGTTTAACAAATTCAAGTAAGTGTTCCCTGTAGGTATTAGTGTAGCTCTTCTTGCATGCAAAAGAAGATATGCATGCATTTAGAGGCAGCAGTCCAACATAGCATTTAAATTTACATTTTAAAAATTTGAGCTTTATATCAGAACTTGTGTCAGTAAAATCAGTCTGTACTAGTACTGCTATGGCATACTTATATCCATCCACATGGAGAACCATCTGGGAAAGTTGTCACACAGCATAATTCAGAATGCCCCTGGTGGAAGAATTATTATTTTCTGTTCTACTGCATAGATTTTTAAGCTATTTTATTAAATCTAACATAATAGGAAAATATGTTTCTGAAGTAGACTTCTTTGGTATGTTTGAAAAAAAGAATAAACCTATTTAAAACTGGACAAAAGTTATTAATTTTGATTCTGTTTAAAGTTTTACAATGCTTTTATTAGTTTAAGTATCTTTAAATTTCCATTAAAAAACTTCACCTTATGTTGTGCCTGGTAAGTTTAGTGATGTCCAGGTTACTCCTTCTACAAATATGCCTTCATTTTGCTGAGTAAATATTGATCAAACAAATATTATACTATAGAAATTATTGAAAAAATAACAATATGTCACCTTATATTTTTCCCCTCATTAAGTTTAAATATTAAAGTTTAATATGTATAAAACCAGTTGAATGCTGTAGGCATATATTTTTTAAAGGCAATAGTTCAGTGATATTTTTAAACAAAATCATATCATCCTACCAAAGGATTTCATTCCTTTTTCAAATGCTGTGGGATGACAGCCAATTTTAACCTCTCTCTAAAACTTTCTATGACAAATCCATTAGAATCACTGCTGTGATACTTTTAAAGGTGTATTTCTAGCTAACCAATCACTCTGTATCTTCAGATGGAAATTATCAGAATGATTTGATTTGAACATGGACTCTCCCCAGCTGATGATACACATTAGACCTACTGAACAAGCACGTCCTTTCAGCTTAATGACTGTAGTCATGGTCCATCTCAGTAGCTGTCAGCTGTCAGCACCTGCTTCACTTAACACAATGTCTGCATTGTACTTAGGAAAGAACTGCAGACTCAGTAACTAAAAAAAAAATAAAAAATCAACCAGTAAAGTTTTTATCATTGCATCCAGCTTGGGAAAGGACCCAAGGTCTGAAAGAAAGCAGAAACATTAATTTTCAAGAAGGTCAAGAAAGAAGATCCAGAGAACTTTGTTCTGGTCAATCTCACTGTTATGCCTGGGAAGGTGGTAGAGCAGGGCTACAGATGGGATCAAAGGTTCTGTCTCCTGAGGTCATCCATAGTGGAAGCAGCCCCAGATCACCGGCACCAGGCTTTCAACAGGGACAGGGTGCTGCTTCCACAGCTACACTGTATGGCTGTTGCCCTGTGGGCCCAGACGATGACTCTGCCTCCCCGAGAGCTGCTCTCTCCCATTTCCTTTCCCAAGACCAGTCTTTCCTAAAGGCTACATATTATCTACCTCTGTGGGGATGAGTATGCCAGCCTCATCTTCCACCTCATCTTTTCCATCCTTCAGCCAAAGGAAGGAATTGGAGCGTGGGCTCACAACAGCCCTTCTCCTACCCTCTAAGGGCATGCCAGGAAACTGTGCCCTGAACTCTGTGCACACAGAGCAGCATGAGCCCCAAGCAGGAACCTCAGCTCCAAAAAGGCCATGTTTGGCATCCCACCCAGAAGTAAGGGTGAGGTCCCTGGAAAGGTCATGAAACCCAGCAGAGGAGAGGCCCCACAGGGAACTTTGATCCTGTCCCCTGGTCACAAAATGGCCAGTGTGGGCTGCCCCTTGCCTCCTCCCAAGGCCCCTGTGACACCCAGTGCTTCTGCAGCATCCAGGCAGTTTTCAGACCAGCTCCCACAGCCCCCAGGCAACACAGGGTACAGGAGGAGCAAGTGAGGTTCTCAACCCAATGGATTGGTCTATTTGTAGAAACTTTCTACCAACCAAAAAAAGAAACCTCAGTAAATGTAGAATCCTTAAGAAAAAACAGCATCACTTTCAACTTCCCATACAAGTCCTTCTAAATTCTGCTTCCCTGGCTGATCTTCTGTTATTGTTTTGGTTTGACTCTTGGCAAAATGCCAACCACCTCCCAATGTGACAGAGTTTCAGTTAAAAGAAGTG
>JAWWEU010000081.1:72575509-72591830 GCA_035583155.1 Acropternis orthonyx | reverse complement strand
CCTCCTTTTCATTACAATTACTATTGATATTGTCATTAGGATTATTAGTAGTATTACTGTATTTTATATTTTTTCAATTATTAATCTGATCTTATATCATCCTATGATGTTTACTTTTTTTTTTCTCTTGTAGTCCAGACTTGAATTCAGCTCTTAACTCCCCAAAGTTTTCATAAGTTGGTAATGGAGCCTCAGATGTTGTAGTCATTTATTGCAAATAGGCCAGCTTCTGACATGACCTGGAACAGCTTGGGTGACCAGTTTCAGAATCTTTTCTTTGTAAGGGCTCTTAACCTGGGAAATGCAGGGCGAAAGAGTAAATTGCCAATGACTCTTTTGTACAAAAGCCAGTCAACAGCAGTGGCAGCTGCACAAAAGCTGGTAATGACTTATTACAGAATTTGGAGAAAATTATATTGCTTGAGAACTGTGTTGTACAACACTAAGGGCAGACAGAAAACATTTAATAGGATTATTTTGTTTTCTTCAGTAGTAGGCTTGAAAAACTTGGAAACATTTTGTCTGAAAATGTTGTATATATTCATGAATATGTTTTGGAGGATGTGATCACAAAATATTCTCAGGCAGCTGGGAACAAATCTGGGAGATGAGTTTCAATGCCTTGCAGGCTTAAACTAAAGAGACCTCCCAGTCTTCCTTTTCTCCAACCAGCTACAATAGAAATGGGTGTATGGCCACTTCAATACCAAAGGTAGAAAGATACATTACCAGTGGTATTGCTCCCTTCTGTGCTCAGTTATCTTCAGTTACAGAAATGTCGTGTCTGATTTGTGATATCCTGATGAGTTTCCCTTAACTTTCTGCTACCTGTGAAGCTGAACTACTAATGTTTATGATGCAGCATCCCTGTATGACAACAGGAACACTACTTTAGTAACACTCAGGGAAAACCCCTCCAACCACTTTGCCATCTTTCTTTCTATTTTTTCCTTGATATTGCATTCATTCCTAGTTCTCACTGTCTCAGACTGCATGCTTACCTTTCAAAAATATTTTTTTTCCTTTCACTGTATTCTCAAATGCTTCCCATTCTGCCAAGAACTCTCTTGCTCTCAGTGGCTAGCCAGTACCCAAACAAAACAGTGGTGCTCACAGGCAATATATACACAGTCTAACAGGTGCACACAGACAGGTATACACAGTGGGGACTGAATGTTGATATGGATATTTCAGTTGATATGGATATTTCCAAAGGCTTATGGATAATGTTTATGGAAGTGACCATCCAGATAAGCATTTATTTTCTTGATTAGTAGCATTTCATTATTTTCCTCAGAGTGCTTACAGAATTTGTTAAGGCTCAAGGTGCTGGTGGGGAGAGCAGTGCATCGTCCCACCTATGCAGAGCTCACCTTGTTCCCCCTCCATTTTCCCACCTTGTGTTTTGAGCCAGGCAATCATTTGTCTGGCCTGCTACAACACTGGGAATATATCACCTAGACCAGCAGGCGTCCAGCTGCAAGAGCCACAGATGTACCATAAGGGCAAAGGGTGGGTAGGCATATAAGGGATCAATCTGCCTCATTCTCCTTACCTTTGATTTCTCATCCTTCACTTGAAAGTAAATGTCACTGGAATGATTATGGGAATAGGGCAATACAAAGCATGTAGGGGGGGAAAAAGGTGGCTTGGAGGTCCTCTCTCTGTTCTGGGTTGAAAAGTGCATAGAGCTTTCTTTTTCTTGTTCCCCATTTTGTGCACTGGGGAGGGCTTGACTGAACTTTATTCACACAGCCTGAAATTTAAACTCCAAGGGTGGCCCTTGGATTGACCTTTTAAGAGTATTTTGCGTTGTCCATTAACTATGTCTTTTATTTTTTTTTAATTTGTGGAGCTCTGTGTGCATGGATGAAAATGGGGGAAGTTTTATGGCTCCTTCCTGCTCAGGATTTTCATTTACTAAGTTATCAAGATCCATAACTTAAGGTGCTAAATTTTACTGAACTTTTCCAGTACAGTTACTGAGTCTATAATGTTGTCTTGAATGCATTGTGGAGAAGAGTAGTGAATTTAAGGGAAGTTTGTATAACCAATCTGAAGAATTTTAAGTTAAATAATTAAGTAACAGTGGAAAATGGAATCAAATGAGACAATCTTACATTTTTTAAGTGTTTATTAATCAATTCACATTTTCTTTATTTTCACTTAATTTCCAAGACTTTGAGTAAAATTTGATGTTTAAACAAATTTATAGTGTATTTATGAATAACACAAAGTTATGCATTGTATGGTTTTAGTTGAAACTGGATGGCTATACATATTTGTTCTGCAAAATATTTGTTATAGATTTTCCACTCAATAAAATCAGTAAAACATAGTCCAACTGTAACTACAGTTTGTCTCAAGATTTATTGTGAATCAGGTTTTTTTGTTTATCAGTTATAAACTCGTTTATCAGTTTTCAGGGTGTATAGAATCTGCATGGCCATGTGAGTGACATACTCATCAGCTTTAATAAGATTAATAAATGCTCTTTTAAGCCCAGAATGGTTGAAAGCTAAATGAAATAATGGAGGTAACTGAGATTCACAATCCTATCTATTCTTTAATCTGTTTAATATTTTGCATAAAACTGCGATCCCTTGCTGGATATATTTTGAAAGACAGGGATGCACAATGTTGGAATTTCATATCCCTCATAACAAACTCTCCTGCCCTTCTCTTTTTACAGCAAGCAAATTCTCAGTTTATCTGTCAAATTCTTCTTTACTAGGTCTTTTGAGCTGAGCACTGGAGTATTTGTACTAGTATAAAGAAAGAAGGCTAGTATTAATAACCCTCCATTTTATTGTTCAGGTCTAGCTCTAAATATGAAGGTAATAGATGGTAAATTGATATTACTGCATGAAATTTTTTATTAGGAATTGAGAATCGCATCTAGAAGAATTTGCCTCATAACATTCCCTCAATTATCAGAGACGTTCCTAAAAGGAAGATTCAAGTTTCAAACATAGATACAGATTTCCCTGCTACACCGTGACATTCATGTTAAGCTTCCATGGTGTGGAAATAGTCTTTAAATCAGTGTACTTCAAAGCTAAAATTTTACTGTCATTTGATTTGGAAGGACAGAATAAAGTCAGAAACGATTAAGGCATGAAGTATGTTAATATAAAACAGAGGGTGGGGTAGAAAGGCTAAATTTAATATACGTATTGTGAAATCCTGACATCCAGAAGAAGTGATTCACATCAAGGTTGGTTAGTGCCAACAGTGTCCTTACCAAGCTTTCATTGTGATCTGCAAATTGGTAGACAGCAATTAATAAAAAACAAAACCCTGTAGATAGCCAAAAGAACAGTAATGCTACTTACAATCTGTCCCTCCTTTCTACATTTTGTACAAAAGACAACTGATATTTGTCACTGAATTTACCTGTAGAGTATAGCACTTCATAGAAATGTTGGTGAGAAAGGATCTTGGAGGACATCTTGTCTGACCTTTCTCTCAGTGGGCCCATGTCGGGTACTAGGTCAGGTCAGGCAAGACTTTGTCAAGCCAAATCCTGAAAAACCTTTAAGGATGATGAACCTGCAGATTCTGTGTGTAGCCTGTTACAGCTCTGCACTATTTTCCCAGCAGATAAGGTAGAGCTTTTCTTCTAGTGTCCAAGGCAAGCCTTCTACATCAGAATAGACATTGCCCTTTGTAACACTGTACAATAGTGCTGACAGTTGGTCTTTTAGACCATTTTTCTAACTCTCTTTCAATTAGCTTATAATGAAGTTGTCTTCTTTGCCAGAAAAAACCCAAAACAAATAAACAAATAAACACCAAAAACAAAATACCCCCAAACAAACAAAAAAATCCCAAAACAAAACACAAAAAAACCCCCACAAAAATCAAAAACTACAAAGAAACCCATCTCCTTCAGGTCAGGTGCATGAAGACCAGTTGGGCAAAGGAGGGATACGTCTGCACACACACAGAATACACATGTTACTTTCCTAATTGACTGGCTTTGTCTATATCAGATTTTGATAAATTGTGGCAGCTGTGAATTCTGTGTCCTTTTTTTGCTGTCCCAACTTAGGCTAGTGTATCACTTCCTTTCCTGGTCATTTTGTACAGAAGACTTGTAACATGAGCAAAGTACCCCTGTAAACAGGATATGCACATCTTAAATTGCAAAGCAATTATTTAATGGTTAAATAACAAAATAGGTAATTAGAACGAATGATTGCATTAACCATTAAGAGTAAATGTGAGTCTTTGCTGTCCAAGCAATCATCAGACTGTAAAGAGGGGTCATCTTCCACTCCTCCTTGAAATTGGCTCATGCTCACTGTTTCTGAGTTGCCGTCTTATGACTTGGTGTTTGTAAGGATTTTATACCTTTCCATGTCAATTATTTTCCTCTTGAATCCCTGTACAGTTAGCTATTGCTGTCTCACAAGTCTTAACTCCTTCTGTATCTCTGGGTATCTCTGATCTCTGTAATTTACAGCTCTTTCTCACAACTTAGCATTTCCTCAGAGGGTTGAGTTACCTAGCTATGCTGCATCAAAACCAGAACTTAACTCAAATGCAGCTGAACCTCTGGAAGGAGTTACAGCACCAGTTCCTGAGTAACCTGTTAAAAAACAAATCTGCACTTGCTTCCCCATGAAGGAGAAATGGTGTGTTTGATGCACAAATGGCTTTTAACATGTGGTGTCAGGCACCCATCCACTGGTGTTACACAGAATACAACACGAAAACTCCGGCAGGCTTGCAACCACAAACAGATTTCTCTGTTCTCACACCCATCCATTTCTCAGGCTTTTACTTCTGCTGGCTTTCTTTAAGAGGTCAGTGAGCAAACAATAAAATTTAATACAGCTGAAAGCATCAGTAACATATGAAGCAAACACCAGAGCAGTCTCGTATAACAGTGAAGATAATCTCACTTGCCTTAGGTCATACTCCAGTCTTCATTTCAGGCCCTGCTCTCCCCATGCATAAGTACTCTGTGAAATAGAAGGGTTAACGGGGGCTATGCTGTGGCAGGGGATCTTTGCTGAGGGCAAAAATGAAGTTGGCTTTTAAAACCATAAAGGAAAGTATACTGTCTGTCCCAAGGAGTTGCTTTTTCCTTGATAGCGTAGCACAGTTCTTCATGAATTCTGCTTATCTTTCTCTCTGCACAGAGCAAGGAGGCAGAGTAAATGAGCCGGAGAAACTCAGCCAGTATGGGGAATTTTAAAAATTCTTTTTGAGATAAAGATTTCAATGCCCACAGTTTCGTGTGCTAAGAAGCTTTACTAACAACTGAGTGCTGAAGCATGACCCACATATCCCTTTTAGGTCATAAGAACCAGAATGATCTCAACCCATTTAGCTTTCAGGTTATGTCTTGGTCAAGTGATTACTTTGAAGTCATTTCAGCTGAGAGGGTTAAAGGTTGACATTTGCAGTTATGACTTGTGTGAACCAGCTTTACACTTCTACCAGTATCATAAAGTCAGTTTCCAAGTTTTCACCATAAGCAATTGAATACATTTCTAAAACTCTGGAAACAATTATCCTTAATATATTCTTACTCTTGCATTCCCCTCCCCCTTGGGTTTTTGTTTGTTTTTGTTTGTTTGTTTGGGGGGTTTTGTTTGTTTTGTTTTGTTTTTTGTTTTGGGGGGGGGGGCTTGTGCTTTTAAACTGATGGTAAGATTTGTTGTAAACAAATAATTAATGATATTATATTTTAATTTTGCCTGTTTTAGGGTGATGTGTCTATTTTCAGCTAAAAGATGCATATTATTCTCAGCACTTTTTCATATACCCATAGAAATCCAAATCTAATGAGACTTTACAGTAAACAATATGCAGCAGTTAGAAAACCATCTAATAAAACAATTAAAATAATCTTTCTTCCAATGCCCTTTATCAATTATGTGTTTATAGAAGGATAATTCAGTAGTGGTAAATGACAATGTAATGTTATTGCAGTCTTTCAGTGGTGTGTGTTAAACAGACTAGCACAGAAGCTGTAATATTCTATGTTATACTGTAGTTAATTCCCTGACAACTCTTCTAGTAAGCTTTTTGTCTTTTTTTCCTCTTAATTCAGATAAGATAAATTATTCACTCTTTATTGAAGGAATAAAAATAATTAAAAGAATGACAAACTGTGATACTTTTTCATGCTTATTCATTCACTTCTAAGTCATAGAAAAGTTATTTAATTTACTTTTCAAATCAGAGAAGTATTTTTTAGGGCTGATATGTGGGTAATTCTGTAATTTCAGACTTTTGCAACATTTTCATTTCTACATATATTTATATCAGGAGTTTTATAACTGCCTTCAATCAAACACTAGCAAAGCTCTATTCATGTACACTATGATGCATAATAAGAACTGATTACAAGACATAGAAGTATACTAGATTATGTTTAATAAGAAATAAAAAATTCTTAAACATCATAAAAACTACTTAGCAGGCTTTTATATATCTATTGTCACTTGAGAAAAGGCTTCTAGTTGTCTCTCATCTTTGTTTTAAATTCAATTAAAAAAAAAACCAAACAAACAAAAAACAACAACAACAAAAAAACAAAACAAAAAAGATCATGTGTGCTGTGTGTGTGGCCCTCTCCTTTCCCATTGAAGTACATTTGTGTCTTTGTGTACATTTGCCTATGTGTGTGCATAATATGCTCATGTATAAACACCTTGGCTTGACTGACTGCTCCAGAAAGACAAATAATTTTTGGAATACTGGCTTGGGTATTTACTGGAAAAACTGTCCAATCATTTCTTATTGCTATAGATCTTGCAAGTGTCTTATAAATTTTGCCATGTAAAAGAGGAAAGCCAAGAAGCCAGATTTCTCTCTGCTGATGAAGATTGTGATAAGAGATAAGAATACTTACCACTAGGTCACAAAACCTGAACATACACCATACTGGTGGTGATCTTATACCATGCTGCTGATGCTTTTCATTAGCCAGTCTGAAAGTAGTTTCTTTCAATTCAGAAACTATACAGGTGAGTATATGCTTAAAGATTAAATGGACATGAGTCCAGCTATACTTTCACTTTAGAAGTTTGTCCTTCCAAGTTAGGTTTTGAGGTACATTGACATTGTGGATATGGCTTTATATTAACAACTGTTTGTGTTTGCAATTTCTTTTTTTTTTTTCCCAATTAAAAAAAATAAAAGCTCAATTATTGGGTTTTTCTCTTTCTGTCTTCTTCATTCTCTTTTTCTTCTCTCCCAAGTATAGCAGCAAAATTCTCTAAATACATGATGAGCTCTGTTCAAACAAAATTACTTGTTTCTCTATACCAAAAAAAAAAAAAAAAAAAGTATTCTTACTTACAATATTACTTCTGCCTTGTTCAGTGGAGCTGTTTGTAAAGAAATTTCCTTGGATGTCTGACTGTGTTTTCACTCTTATATCTCATCAAAGGACCATTAACAGAGCAGGATAAGGAGGTTTGTACTTTAAATAATCACATAAATGTTCATGTTTTGCTACCTTTACAGAAACCAAGAAGCAATCAAATAGAACAATATTGTCTGGATTTCTAAAACAGTTTTAAAGCCATGGGGTTTATGTTGCTTAGCTAATTTCACTCAGACCTTGTGTAACCCTTGTCTCATTCTGTCAAATATTTCTAGGATTTTGAACCCAAATAGGACTGGATTATGCCCTCTTCATAATGGACTACGTTAAAAAAAGAAAAAATAATTTGAGTTAGATTCTACTAATACACAAGCTTTATCTGACACATGCAAATGATAATTCAACCAGCTACATGTCATTCCAAAACAAGAAAGTATGACTGTATTAAGAACTCAGAAAACTTTGTCTTAAGTGTGCAAAACCCCCCTAAACCAACCAAATAAATAGCTGAGGAAAAAATACCCTTGGCTGTACACCAATGTCTGATAATGCTTTCTGCAGCATAACAGGAACACTGATTAATGTCATACAGCTATGCTGTTGATTAACACCCTTTTGTGAAGATTGGTGGCCCCAAATGACTTTTTGTAGTGGAGCAAGATTAATACTTAGCAGACAGTATCAGGTCCCATATAGTAAATGTGATGGTGATAAAACACTGTAAGAAAGAACAAAAGGACCATCTTTGTCATCAGTGTTGACAGCCCACCTATGTGCATTTTTAGCTGAAGTTAAAATAACCACAGAGGTGACTGAATATTTTGCCTCAGTGATATTTTTGTATTCTGAAACATTTACAGTGCCTATTTTAGTGTGTTAGTTCTGGGGTTTGCTGCATCTGCATTTCATATTCATAAACTCAGAGTAGCACTGGCCTTTAGCTTATTTGGGGATGAGGATGAGTGTCGATAGCTTCAGAAAACTGGCCATTTAAAGCTGGAGTTGGAAGACTTGATCTTAGATATGTAACTTGTGTGTAGCTTAAGTTTAAAACAGAGTTTACTGAGAAAGCAAGCAAAGAACTTCTCAAACCTCTTGGAGCCCTGCACAAAATTCAGCAATGATTTATGTGAAAGTCTACTGTTACAGTTGCAATTACTTAGTGTTATATTGAAGACAGCTATATTATTCTGGAGAACTACTTACTGAAATATTATACTAAAAGTACAACTAATATCAATCACAGCACTACTAATTCAGAATTGCTGAAAACATGCCTTTCTTAAGACAATCCTACAATATAGAATTCTTGTGCCTTATAACTCAGGTTTTTGTGTTTGTTTGTTTGTTTGTTTGTTTGTTTTTTCCTAAACTTGTAGATATTGTAGAACTAATTATCCCGTGTAACTTTTCTCACAGACAGATGACTTTTCCTGTCATCTTTTTAAGGTGTGGTTTTGGAACCTTTAGAATTTTTGATTATTTTTTTCCTAAACTCACTGCAAAACAGCAGAACTCTGGACCCCAACACCATTCTACATCATTTAATGCCACCTGGGAACCCAAGCCCAGCAACTTTAGATTGTCACACAGCTTGAAAATACCAGGTTTAATGCTACTTGCAGATGTAGTCATAGAAGTCCACTTTTTATTTTTTTACTGGTTAAAACTAGGTCAGGTCTGTAAAACAGAGATTGAAGTAGGAAACACTGTAAAATTGTACTAGTCTAAGCTTGTTAGGGGGAAACAATATTTCAAGGAAATTCAAGTTCAAGGAAACTAAATATTCAATAGCAGGCAGTTTTAACTCAGCAGTCACCTTTGAAGAAATTCTCAGGGGTATGATATTTACCTATGTGCTCCACAGGGAGAATCCCTTTAATCAGATAATACATACTTTCATTCTCAACTCTGTGTCTTTCAGGCCACTAGCAGTGCAATGTGACTGTTCAGCAGACATTCTTTATTTCCAGGTATGTTTTACAGAAAATGGTTTCTGAGGTGATGGA
This sequence comes from Acropternis orthonyx, assembly GCA_035583155.1. Classification (NCBI taxonomy): domain Eukaryota; kingdom Metazoa; phylum Chordata; class Aves; order Passeriformes; family Rhinocryptidae; genus Acropternis; species Acropternis orthonyx. The sequence continues at coordinate 72,582,473 of JAWWEU010000081.1, read as the reverse complement.
GAAATGCAAATTTCTTTCTAAAATGCTCTGAAACTTAAGTCTTCTCTTGGAAATACTAATTTTAATTCCCAGAGATGATGTCTGATGTCCAGCACACAAGAATTCAAACACTGCAGTGGTAAATATCAAAACAATAGCCTCTTGGCAAAACAACAGAAGCAGAATTCCATTCTGTGGTTTACTAACTTCCCAGATGTCACCATGAAAAAATACAGACCTAGAAAGTATAATTTGCATTTTATGGCAGGGAAATAAAGTATAAAGTGTGTCATTTTTGAAGCAGTGGCTGTAATACAACATTATAAAATCTTATAAAATAAATTGTAATGTCAGAAACTAGTAATTTAAATATATCAGCCTTTCTGATGAGCAACATGCAAAGTACTTTGCAAAGACCAGCACCAAAACTATTAGAGCATTACTTATATAAACAAAGGGAATGACCCCAAACACACTCAAAGAAATGGATGTCTTTTGATTAACTTTGTTGGGTTTTTTGATCAGGCCTGTACTGTTAGAGGAATCAATAATTTTTGCTTCCATGATAGTTCACAAAGCAATGTTGTTAATGTACAGAAACTAGTTTTGCTCCATGACAAACTGTACTATATCTCAGACTGATGATTTTTGTTATACTTTTTAAATATTTTTTTTTGTTCTAGGAGAAGTTTCTGTATATAAAATTGTTAATTTTTTTTGTTGTTTTTCATATTGATGAAACTAAATAATAACTTCAAAGTACTTCCTAATTGAAAGTATGAATGATTTGCATCACTGTGAGCCTTGGATTTGAGCTACATTCATGCTACATTAGTAACATTATAAAGGTTATTGGGCCCATAATAAGTCAGGATACATCAAAAAAAGGTGTACTTAGTGCTCAAGTTTTGCATTGGAAATTTAGACTTTTTCCAGTTCTCTAATGCTGTGCTAATTCAATTCTCATGAATGCTGTAAAGAAGGAACTAGGGCAGTATTCAGACATGATATCCAGCTACAAGTTTGGATACATGCTATCATAGTAGTGTATAACTTTAGTATACTTACTATTTCTTTGTACGGTCTGAAATCTTATATGTACATCATATGTGTGTGGGTTTTGCCAGAAAATGTAATAAATAAAATCCCAAAGCCAAGTCCCTTCTTCTTGTCTTTCCTCCTGTGAGTGATCTTGCACCATTTTTGTCTATGCACCAACTTTGTCTATGTTGATGGTGCTTCAGGCTTGCTTTAAGTTTAGCTTAGCAATTTTTTTTCTGGTTCCTGAACTCTTGGTGTGTTGACCTTATTTTAAACACAGAGTATTTGACTTAGGGATTAAGTTTTGCTGTGTGTACATACTTAGTAATACTGAGTAGTTCTAATGGCAAGGTTCTTCCATGCCCTTGTTGTATAAAGAAAAATTCAAGTTTAAGAAGGAAGAAGGTGTTAGCTACCTAGGTTTCAGCTTACAACAGAGAGAATGACTTTCTTGCACAGTTCACAGTTCCAGAGTTTACCTGAGTCCTCCCTTCTTTTGTCCACAGCATGACACATTTTTATACCACAAATTAAATACTATGATGCAAACATATACCGACAGCCTGTCAAAATAATAATAATAAATTTGTCTTTTAGCTTCAAACTGATAAAATAAACATAGTTGGCATTTTTACCCATATCTGTCAAACATGTAAGGAATAATGTAGCAAAATATATGTGGAAGGCAGAATATATACAGGTTGTTGCCTGAAAGAGATTTTAAGCAGGAATTTCTCACCAGCTGAGGACAAAACAACTGAGAAATCTCAACCAAAAACCTGATTGTCTAAAGAAATTTTTCACTGCTAGAGAGTGACATGGATTTCTTAGATAAAGGTCACATAATTTCCTAATTTGAAAGTGTTTCTCTAAGTGCTTTACAGTCTTTGTTGCTTTTCTTCCAACTGAAAAAGACTTCATGATTTCACGACTGAAGACAGTCTGCAGAATTTCCCAATAGAGTGTCAGTAATTTTAAGAAACAGTACTACTGTCAATAAAATTTGACTCAACATGGTTAGGTCATTGATAAATAGCATAATTCAAAGACAACTGCCAGTAAGGAAGAAAGGTGAACATGAATGTGTTTTATTGTAAGAGTAAATCTATCAATATTTTATACAGACAAAATTTCATACAGTAGTAATACTATGCAAGAACTGCTCTGTAGTTTTCAAGATTAGAATTGAGCAGATATAATTGAGCCAAGCTAGGATGGGGAAAATTAAGAAACTTTTGCATAGATTATAAGGCATTCTGAAGGCTTGTGAAATGCTCTTGTCATTCTAAGTTGTAGTCATAACAAAAACTGAAATCCTGCTCAACCTTAGGAACTCTGAACATCCCATAGGTAAAGTACTTCTGCTATTTACTTAGAGAAGGTATTGTGTGGAGAGAAGATGATAGAGATTTTCTTTATATTTGTCTAATTCTCTACTGAATTCCATTTGGGATATGTCATGGTTGAACCCCAGCTTTTTGAAAGCAGAAAAAATCTATTATAAATAAATAATTTTGAAAAACAGAAGTTCTCTAGCTCTGTTTACTTTTGTATGTTTTCTGTCTTCCCTCTCAGTCTCTCTCTCATGCTGCCAGAAGATTTCTCTCTGTAAAGCATTTGGCTGATAAATACACATACCTATTTTCATTCATTCTTAAGGGTGATTTATAATCTTTGTCAAAGGTGTCAGTGTGTAAGACTAGGCATTAACTCTTCTGATGTTTTGAGAACTACCTAAAGCATTTCTTACTGAGCTCAGAGTCTGAAGTGTGTAATGTCACCTCCTTTTAGCTATGATTCATATTCTTTTGTAATCTTGTATTTTACTCTCTGTGTGGAAATATTGGTTTATTATATATAAATGTGGAGAAACATGCATATGATTTTAATAAAATAGGACCATGAATAGATCTTTTTCACTGTAGCACCTCTTCATCATAGAAAACCCTCTTGAACATCATTATAACAGGAATATAAACCATTTTAGGAGCCAGATAACCTATTGCATTACATGTTGTTCTGAAATAAATGCTGAAATTCTTCAGGTCAAATTATATTCTTACAGAAAATTGAAACTCTCAGACATTTAAAGTGTTGACCACTCATAAATAAGCCTTAGTAGGTACTCAGAAATAAGACATTATCCTTCATCCTGTAGACAAAAGCTTTACAACACTATGGTTTTGATTATGTCTCTAAAAACAATAAATGAAATAAATAAAAAAACTTGTCATCTACCCGTATGCACAGAATTCAAAATACCAAACACAGGACAAACTGAGTTTGACATTAGAAAAAATTGAGTGTGACAGCTGCAGCACTTACATCTTGTGAAAGGATGTGTGTGCTTGCAAAGACTTTACATCAGGTCCTGTTTGGGAGCTGGCATTTTCAAAGGTCATGAAGCTCCTTAGCACCATTTAATTATTGCGCAAAGGGTACCACTGACAGTTTTAGCACTGTGGTTAAATTAGCTGAGTACTTGCTGAGACAATCTAACTTTTGACAGGAATGGATAATATCTATATATCAAAAAATACCTCAGATATAATATCTGTCTTACTCTTCTTTATTTTTGAATGACAAGGAAAATATAAGAGAACCATTTCGTTATCCTGTAGCTTGTGAAGGTATCAACACTCTCAGCCTGACAGTTGTACCACTATAGATAAGACAAAAGTCTTTGATTTAGCCCCTTTAGTTTTTGTGTTTTATTTTGGCTTCTGAATGAGCAATCTGAGTCAGTAACATAGTTTTCAAACTGTATTGACATAGACATACTGCTCAAAACAGGAAAAGACCAATGTTATTCTATTGTTTTGCACCTGTTTTGTTGTGGTTTGCCCTGCAAACAGTGTAGATGAAATTGGACCCATAGAATCATTTAGACTGCAAAAGTCCTCTAAGATCAAGTTCAACAGTTAACCCAGCACTGCCAAGCCCACTACTAAACCCTGTTCTTAACTGGCCCATGTAAACTACTTTTAAATACACTGAGGGATGGTCACTCAATCACTTCCCTGGGGATCCCATTCCAAGGCTTGACATCCCTTTTCGTGAAGAAATTTTACATAATAACCAATCTAAACTTCCCTGATGCAACTTGAGGCTATTTTCTCTTGTCTTATTGCTTTTTACTTGGGAAAAAGAGACTGCCCCCAATCTCACTACAATCTCTTCTCAGGTAGTTGTAGAGAGCGACAAATTCCCTCTGGAGCCTTCTTTTCTCTAAGCTAAACAACCTCAGCTCCCTCAGCTGCTTCTCATAAGACTTGCGCTCCAGGATCTTCACCATCTCTGTTACCCTTCTCTGGACATGCCCCAGCACCTCAATGTCTGTCTTGCAGTGAGAGGCCTAAAACCAAACACGGGATTCAAGGTGTGGCCTCACCAGTGTCAAGTACAGGACAATCGTTTCCCTAGTCCTGCTGGACACACTAGGTGTGATAGAAGTCAGGATGCTGTTGGCCTTTTAGGACACCTAGGCCAGACCTGAAAGCAGGTCCTTTTCCACTGGGCATATTTCCAGATACTCTTGCCCTAACCTATAGCCCTTCATGGGGTTGTTGTGAGTGGAGGACCTGGCACTTCAACTTATTGAACCTCATACAACTGGCCTGGGTTCATCAATCCAGCTTTTCCAGGTTCCTCTGCAGAGCCTTCCTGTGCTTCAGCAGATCTACGCTCCAACCCAGCTTGGTGCCGCCTGCAAACTGACTGAGAGTGCGCTCAATCCTGTCTCCTAAGTTGTCCATAAAGATGTTAAACAGAACTGTCCCCAATATTGAGCCCTGGGGAATGTTGCAGTCCTGAAGGATAATGAGGGACGGAATGAAACCACTCCGAGAGATGAGGTAGGAAGGTGCAAAAAAGAGGAGATTTATTCAGACTCATGCCCAGCTTATATAGAATAGGGGGGGAGGGTTCTGGAAGGATGTGGAACCTGGGAAGGTTTTGGGGAAAGGTCAGGGTACTACCAAGCAAGACCTAAACCCCCAGAACTGGGAAGACAGGGCAGGGGTAAGCCGAACAGGGAGATGCTACCCTGTAGCAAGCAGGAGCCAATCAGGGGTGAGTTACAAGCCATGCTGGGTGGAAAATTCCATTAGGACATGCAGGAGAACAAAGATAAACATTTAAGGATAACATTATAAAATCCTCAAACAGGGTAAAATTCTTAAACTATAAACAGTTTTTTGGCATAACAGTAGTCCATATAGATGCAAAGTGCAGCATCCAGGGGTCAGACAGTCACAGATCTGTGTTGCTGAAACTGCCCTTCCACTGCTGGTAGCTCTCTCCTCCAACAGAATGTGACTAGTGACCAGTCACCAACTGGATGTAGAGATTCACCACCATTCTCTGAGACTGGCCATCCAGCCTGCCTTTTTAATCCAGTGAAGAGTACACCTGTTCAAGCCATGAGAAGGCAGTTTCTCCAGGAGAATGCTGCAGGAAACAGTGTCAAAGGCTCTACTAAAGTCTAGGTAGTCAACATGCACAGTCTTTCCGTCATCCACTACAGATCTTTCCTTGCCATAGAAGGAGACCAAGTTAGTGAAGCAGTACCTGCCTTTCCTAAACCCCTGTTGGTTAGACCTGATCCCCTGGTTGTCCTGTGCATGTCACATACTGGCATGCAGGTTGATCTGCTGTGTTACCTTTTCTGACATTGAGGGCAGGGTGACAGGCCTGTAGTTCCTCAGATCCTCCCTCTGATCCTTCTAATATATGTGCATCACATTTTCTAACCTCCAGTTCACATGAACCTCACCAGTTAGCTAGGACTGCTTGTAAATGGTTGAAAATGTCCCAGTGAGCATTTCCACTGGTTCCCTCAGTACTCTTGTGTGGATCCCATCAGGCCCCATGGACTTGAGTGTCTACACAGTATAGTAGGTCACTGACCATTTAGACTTGGATTAGGGGGCTTCATTCTGCTCCCCATCCCTGTCTTCCAGCTCAGGCCGTGGGGTAGCCCAAGAGCAACTAGTCTTATTGTTAAAGACTGAGGCAAAGAAATCATTAAGTACTTCAGCCTTTTCCTCATCCTTTGTCACTATGTTTCCAATAAAGGATGGAGATTCTCCATAGTCCTCCTTTAGCTACTGATGTATTTTTAGAAACTTAGTTTTACTGTTTTTTATGACAATAAACAGACTAGGTTTTAGCTGAGCTTTGGCCATTCTAATTTTCTCTGTATATAACCCCACAACATCCTGGTGGTCTGACTGAGTGTGCTGCCCCATCTTCCAAAGTTGATAAACTCTCTTTTTCCCTCCCTGAGTTCCAGCCAAAGCTCTCTGTTCAGCCAGGCAGGTCATCTTCTCCATTGGCTTGTCATTTGTCACGTAGGGACTACATGATTCTTCACCTTTGACATTCTAGACATTCTCGAAGAATGTCCAGGCTGCCTGAACTCTTTTGCCTTTCAGGACTGTCTCTCGAGGGACTCTGTCAACCAGGTTCCTAAAAAGCCTGAAGTCTGCCCTTCAGAGGTCCAAGGTGGCAGTACTGCTGAATCCCATCCTCATTTTTCTGAGAATTAAAAATTCTATCATTTCATGATCTTTGTGCCCAAGACAGTCTCTAACCATCAGTCCTTCTCTTTTTGAAAAACACAAGTCTAATGTGGTACATTCCCTAATTGTCTCACTCACCAGCTGTCAGGCAAGGTGTCTTCCACACACTCCAGGAACTTCCTAGACTGTTCCCTCCCTGCTGTGTTGTATTTGCAGCAGATGTTGAAGTCCCACATAAGAACAAAGGCTAGTGATCAAGAGACTTCTTCCCGCTGCTTATAGTGTTGCAAATATACTAATGTAGAAGTAGTTATGCTAAGGTCTGAGTTGTTTAACTAGGCCCAGGGGAGGGTAACTTGAAACATCCATGGGGTTTTAGAAACTGTTGGGAATGTGCCGAGAACAGAGGGACAATAGTCAAA
>JAWWEU010000081.1:72545941-72557185 GCA_035583155.1 Acropternis orthonyx | reverse complement strand
TCACCCTTCCTTCCTCCGTTCCTCTATCAAAAAAAAAAAAAAAAAAAAAAAAAAATCCAATCAAAACCTCACAATTCCCTTCCCCCCAAAAAACAAATGACCAAACCCACAGCTCCAAAACATCCTTAAAATTGTTTACTGTGGGGAGGGGTTATTTTTTTTCTTTCCCCCTGTTTTACAAGGGGGAAAAAAATAAAAAAGATACTAACTTGTAGGTATTTTTTCAGAATCAAATTTCTGAGTTTTTTTAGTTAGTCATACTCCCTTGTCCTTTATATAAAGTAGAGGAATAAATAATTCTACAAGACACTTTTCCCTTAGCACAGAGAATTGAACCATTTCACTTTTTTATGGTCCTGTTCACCCACTTCAGTCAGACATATATGCTGACATTCTGTAATTGAACAGTTTGTGCACCATTGACAAGTGATCTGAGTTTGTGGCCAGTGACTTGTATATTTTGAGGTCATACTGGATGGTCCTCTGGTTTCCCTTCTAAACTTCCTCCTGTGGTTGGGTGGCCTGTGGCTGTCAGTGGATTTGTTGTGTCAGTCTGCAACACATCTGTTATTCCTCTTTTTGTGCACTGGATCCGTATTTAGACCTTGTAAAATAAATTGACAGTTCATCAAGGAGCAGCTGCAAAAACATTCAGTTCAAAGGATACTGTTAAAAACAACTGCAATTTCTTTTCAGTCTTGTTAAAGCTGCTCTCTTTTTAACTCTAGTTCAAGCTAAGTTATATGAAGAGTTACCAGCTGTGCAACATTGATTTGAAGTGTACTAATGTGCTTGAAGATTCACTTCTAAAACTAAGATGAAAGCTGAGTATGTTGCCCAGTGTCAGTGACAGCAGTTATTGTGGTTGTCCATCAGCTAAGGGTGAGCAGTTCAATTCTCTTTTTATTTCCAAATCTCCATCAAAACTTTTATGTCTACTGTGCAGAATCATGATGTCTTTCTTCCTTCCCTTCAGAAATGCTGTGCAATTCCTGCATGCAGTAGTGTGTGTACAGACTATGCTATAGCTCAGGAGAGTATCATAGGCTTCTTTTTTTGCTTTGCCCAAAGCTTCATTGTTTCAAGTATCACCAATCCAGAAAGAATGGCTAACTAAATTTCAGTTTGTAGTTGTAAAAAATATACTGTTATTGAACATAAGTGACTGTTTGCTTACAAATAGGCTATTTCTCTGTTTCTGGACTGGAAAGTCCCTTAGTAGTCCCACAACACAGATCCAGCTATCCGTATTACTCTTGCAAGAAGATTAGAAATTCCATTTACCCTCACAGCAAATGATGTTGGGCCTTTACATGAAGGATATCAGACCATATTTTTAGCTTGATATTGATCACATGGAGGTGTTAGAAATGTTGGATAGGAATACATGATCATACATTTTGGAAGATTACCTAGATGGCCAGTAACAGCATGCATTTTTAAACATAGAATCTGCCCTTTGATTTACATTGAGTCTTACCCTTGTGTTTCTGAGGGTAAATAGTATAGAATTTCACATAAATCCTTACCTCAAGGTCGCTTACACACTGCCATGTAGATTCAGTCAGTAGGTATTGCAATACAGGTTTTGAGACAGTCAGAATTTTGATCTGACTGCCAGCATATGTGCTGGATTTTTTGGAAATGCCTCTATCAACCGAGGAAATGATAATGCTTTATTTAAGTAATTAATTCTATTTAGGCTCTGTTATGATCCCATTCCAACAGTGCTGAATCAATATATTTTGATAGTTCTGAATTAAGTGCTTTGGAATTTCTATTCCATGAGAAATCCTTCAGCAATAATGCTTAGTTATGATTCAAGAAAAGTAAAAGCAAAACAAATACTCTTGCAATTCTAGTCTTTCCCAGAGAAGAAAATTTAATTTTCAAAGTGGTTCCAATAAGCAGTGGTGTTTGTTTAGTTTATGTGACAGATGCATTCCTGCTTGAAAAGCAATACTTTTCCATTCTGTAAAAAGGAGTTTGAGGATTGCTTATGTATTTACTTGCTGAGGTTGGTTACTATAGCCTCTTTTTCACAAGGGGACTTGATATCTCTGTCCTCCCACTGTGCTTGGCCTCAGTAAGACATCTCTTCTCTTTTACTGAGATGGCAAGACTCACTTGGATATCTTTACTAGCAAGGACACCAAAGAGAAGCTCAAGATTTCCCAGAAAATTGTTGTACAGTTAGTAAATATGTCAGAGATGGTCTACTGGCTGCAAAAGAAGATGCACTAATTGTACAAGGGAGCATGATGTTGAGCGGAATATGAAAGGCAATGTTATGGTTGCCTTTTCATTTTGATTTTGCCTGTTTGGGACTGTTGTCATTTGGGATCAAGAGGGAGTGGGACAGGACTTTTCAAGTGGTGTTTGTTTTGTTGTGGAGAAACAGGCTAATTATTCCAGTTATTATTGGAGGGGAGCTGAGGAGACTGAGAGCTGAAATTAAGCAACCTCCGTGCTTTGTGAGGGGATAATACCACGGTGGAAGTTGTTCCTGGCATAGAAAAGCCTGCCTGTTCTGTTCTCCTTTGTTGATTCTTTCCCAGTAATGTTTTTTGTTCTAACTGTTGTACTGATGTAACTGTCTTGTTACATTTTTATTTATTTGTTTGTGTTATTTTTTTTTTTTTAAAAAAGGCTTTAGTACATATGTGGCAAGTCTTTCAGTCAAAGTAACCTGTAACAGCACAGAATTGGGATTAAATTATTTAGTTCTCTCTGTGGTCTGCAAGACAGACTTGTATAGATTCAAATCACACTGTGCTGGTTTCCCTGTCTGTCAAATGGAAATGAGGTGCGTGGGGAAAAAAGTATCATGAAGACCTTATAATGATTTGAAGATGAGCGTCCAGGGTAGACACAAGAGAGAACTTTTGAGGAAGACATAAGAATAAAAAGAGCAAATTATAAAGATAATTGCCATACAGCATTACATATTCCCCATCTTCCTCAAAGTTGTTTGGTTTTTATTCCAGTACCTTCTCATAGACTTAATTAGTTGTTTTTGTTGTTGTTGTTGTTGTTGTTGTTGTTCTTATGTTTTTGATTCCTTCTCCAGGTACCTTTAAAAAACAGCTGTTTCTAGGTTTCTGTAAGTCATAGATGCCACTGACTATAAACTGAAACATTTTGCTTGTTAATATTCTAAATATGCAGGTTGATCGCTTCAGCTACACTGTGCAGTTTAAGGTCTCTGCATGATAATTATTGTTGCTTTCTTCTCCAAAGGATTTTAAGTTTAATTCCTTATGGCCCTAAGTTATCTTGTTTTAGTTCATCTGTCAGTAATTTTGAACTCTTCTTTAATTGTAACCAAATTTTAGATGCGATGGGAAGACTTCTCTCACCAATTAACTCTGCTTGTGAGGAAAAGGCAAGCAACCTTGTCAATTAGCTTTGTTAAACACTCAAGCTTCTTCAGCACGCTGAGCAAGAAAGTCCATGTTTCCCACAAGCCATGATATGCTTATCTCTGGCAGCAATGTTCTTCTTTGTCTCTTGGCATGAAGATTTAATGCTAAAGCAATGAGAAGGAAAACTAAGGAAGTAGATACATATCTGTAAATAAGCTTCATCAGCTGAATTACATTTTTTTTGTCATTTCTGTCAAGCATTTCCATTCTCTATATCTTTTTTTGCTACAGATTCGAGATCCTTCCCTTCCTTTATATCTTTACTCTTTTAATAGTCTTCCAAAAGCCCTCAATTCCCAGCCTAAATCTGTGCCATGAGTTTCCATGCATGAGTTTCCATGAAGCTCCACTTCCATCCAGTATCTGGTAATTTTTTTATGTCACTTTGTGAAAATCAAAAACCGTATTTACTATACAGTCTGACCAATGATCTTGTGTAAATTGATCATGTCCCTAACTATTCCTAAAGTATATCCAGTCTTTTTTTGTTGTTGTTGTGGGTGGGGTTTTTTGTTTAGTTTTGGGGGTTTGTTTGGGTTTTTTGTTTTGTTTGCTTGGTTTTTTATGCAAAAAAATTCATTACAGGCTTTATTGGAAATGTTTGGATATTTTTGCTGGAAATCTAGAATTCAACAATTTTTGAACAGGCCTGATTTTTTTTCAAGCAGCAATCGAATCAGCTGAAACCTTGCTAACAAGATCTTCCAGGCTTGTAAAGTATTAGTGTGGACTTTGAGAACAGATCAAAGGAGAATTCTGTACAATTCTCAGAGTAGGTGAATATTGCCTTTAAGGAATATACACATGAAAAAGATAATTTGCTTGCCATAAGAGAGAATTTCCTGTGTTTCACTTTTTTCTACAAATAATTGACTGAAATTCTTCATATTTTGTCCCATGGTAGGTTCAGAATTAATTTTCACTTGTTTCTATTTATTCTTTTTTCTCTTATATCTTTCTGTTTTTCCCTGTACAGTGAAATTTTTCCCTCTCCCTTGTTATATTCCACATCTGGTGAGGCAGAGAGATATAAACAGTGTCAAATATATTCAATTCTCATTGGAAATGACCATAAAGAAATGAAAAAATAATGCAGGAATTGGGCTAGAGAAACAATAAATCAAATTAAAGCAGTATAAAATCACTTCAAATCAATAAATACTAACATTTTTGTCACTCCTGTTTTCCATTGTTAGATCTAAAAAGGAAATCTGGATTAATAGTAGGGGAAATAAGTGGTAAAATATGGAGTTCTATCAAGGAAGAAAAGATCTGTTATGTTCCTTGATTCCTTTTAAAATCCCGTGTTGTGCAGGGCCTTTGTGGAATATTGTCAAATCTCATTTTGCTTCATGAGGGTTTTTTGAACAAATGTTTCTAATCTGAAAAGGGTGAGATAATTCTTTTGTTCAAGCTAATTTCTTTTTTTTTTTTCATGTTATGTATTTTTTTTTAGTTTTAAAAGTGTTTTTTGGTTTTGTTTTTAAATATATGCTAGTTGTTTTAATACTGTTTAGTAGAGACAGCACTGAAATGAAAAGAAGTAATGCTGTAAATAGCATCTGTATTTTTAGGATACTCATCCACACAAATTAATTTGTAACTTTAGCATTTTTTATCAAGTTCAAACGAAAGGATTTATGGAGAATTTTTGAAAGAAATCAACACAAAAGAAACCAATTCTTCTGTGGGCCAGTTAAGAAATGTACTGGTCTTTGAATGAAATCCTAGGGCTCTGCTTAAGCCTCGTTGATTTTTAGTGGGAGTTACTGAACCTATTGAAAGGAAAATAGATGTCTTTGAATGTTCAGCAACAAAGAAGCATCTCCTATCTCTGTGTTACTCTAGTGACAAATGCTGGCTGGCTTCTCTGCACAAAAGAAAAGAGCTCTTTTAATAGACAGAGCTCATACTTACAATTCTGATGCTGCCAAGCTTGTAAAGGAAAATCCTACGACCTCCACTTTCCTTATTGCTGGTGTCAGTATGGCTTGTAGGTAATGAAGCACAGGATACCTTGCACATCTCTGTGTATAGAGATGAAAAAAAATCACGACACAGCTTACAAAGACAGGCAGCAATCCCTAACAGAAAAGTAAAAGCAATCATTGTGGTATAAAACATTTCAGACAAATCCCATGGAAATAAAAAATTATTGTTGACTTTCATTCCATTATGGTAGCAGCATCAAGACCCTTATGATTTGTTGGTTCAACATGGAGGAGTTTCTCAAAGAAATGAGGAATATGGAGATTTATTTATTTATTTATTTTTTAAGTACTAAAAAGTGAAACAGATATCACAGCAATTTCTGGATTGAGGCAAAGTAATGATTTACTTAATTTGTTACACGTTAAATCAGCATGGTCAGTGTACTAGTAACAATGTTGTCTAAGTCAGGCAGCAGGACAAAGCAAAGATGTCCATGCTGGTTGCTGATGCTCGGGACTGTAATCCTGCAGCATCGTATTTGCAGGCAGTTTCCCAAAGCTGCTGGAGAGTAGGAAGAAGCTGTTGGTAAAGAGCCAGTTGTACCCTTTGCTGAACACAGAGAGAAGACAGTAAAGTCATAAGCAGCCTCAAAGAAGATGATTAGGAAAACAAGGGAACACTTCTGACTTTGATAATTACTGTGATGACAATTTACAAAATTGGTACTAACACAGTCTCACAAACCACTTGTTTGTTTGGAATGGGGTTATTTATTTTATTTCATTTTTTAATTAATGGAAACAAGCTGCTGTATAGATCCAATGCTGCATGTTGTATAATGTTAAAAAGGAATGTTGACATCTAGTTAATCTGGTGCTAATCTTAACATGTTATGTGATGCTACTGAATTCAATAATCTATAGATGACCTGAAGTGCTGTTTGGAGGAAGAAGCATTCCCTGATAATGGTGGCCTCAAACAATGGAGTGCTATCTCACCCCGATCACTCCTCTACCAATTATTTATGTTCACCCTTGAAAGCTGTTCCATTTACATCTAGAAAGGAATATCCAAGCACTTTGTCTTGTGTTGGTTTTGAATATTATATTACATTTATGTCAGCAGAGTATTTATTTATTTATTTATTTATTTATTTATTTATTTAAAATACATAATTTTCTGCCTGAGCTTAAGTACATAATACTCTCTCTTTGAGACCCTTTACCTCTCTGACATTTTATTTTATGCATAGAAGAGATGCTTTCCAGGAGCAAATTTTCTTCATGTTGAACATTTGTAAACATTTCATGTGCTTCTACAAAATAGCTAGGTGACCCTAACAGAATATTTTCAAGAGAAATAAGAAATCAACATACCATACCTTAATACTACAGTAGCTTTTATTTTTTCATTATGTAGTTTTTTTCTAACTTTATAGTTCATTTTTTTTGTTAAGTTTCATAGTAAAACCTTCTTACTGAACAATGCAGTATAGAAACATAGTATGTGATTCATGAAAGACTTCATTGGTTCTGTTCTCTACTATTCTACAAGACCAGTGAATTGCATCTCATTGCATCCATGTGACTATTTGTATCTAAATCAATTTTCTGAAAAGATGTTGCAGAAGACAACAATATGTCTGCCAAAAATCCCCCCAAAAATAATCACCTCTTTTGTGATCATTGCAACTTTGATTTACATCTGTCTGCTTAGTCACAGTGCAAAGAAATTACATCATCCTGCTCTTTTGTGGATTGTGAGTGTCAGGCTACAAACAACTTCTTTTATCTGATTCATGTCTGATTTTTTTTTTTTTTTAATTTTATGACAGTTTTGCAGTTGGCAAATTTGCATGAATTCTGAAAGAATTTCCAACCTAAATGACTCTATGAATCTCTGTAAATATATTGTTTTGTGTAACTAAAAACACTTAAATATATAATTCAAACTCAAATGAATAGCTAAATTAAGAGCAGGACTAGCACAATTATTCTTTCTAACATTTTCTCTAAACTTTTAGTACTTCCAAGAATTCTGGTTAATCATGACCACTTCTGTAAATATGGTGTGCGGATTTTTTTTTTTTTTAAATTTTATTTTATTAAGAAAGGGGAAAAATATTTTTATAAACCCATGTAACTGTTATAATGAAAATAAAAACAATATATCCATTTCCTGAGGCTTCCTAAAATCAGGGTGACTATCCATTATAGAGGCATACAAAAAATAACAAAAATAACAAAAAAAAAAAAAAATATTCAAGGTGTTCCTGACTAACTAAATTGTTTGACTGCGTACACAGGGAGCCATGAAATTCCAGGAGGGTAACAGAAAGAACAGGGGCACTCAGCATGGTTTAACAGCATTCTTGAAGACAGACACGAGAGGATGGGCTGTGTGAATATTAAATTTTAAAAGCTTCTTATACTTCAGGAAGCCTTTAAAACTATAAAAAATTTAAAAGGATTTATAAAAACTACATATGCACAATCTTCAAAAGAGCTTGAAATATGTTTGGAAAGATCAAAGAGGAATATCTTACATTATCATATGATGGGAGAAGGAAAAGGGAAGGAGGAGAGAGAACAAAAGTCTGGAGTTTTGTGTTGCAGGTGAAGAACAGAACTGAGGATAAAGGTCTGCTTTTCACAGTCTTATCTGGCACACACTGTTTGCCATCTTCACTTTTTATATCATCTTAGTGCTACTTAGAAAATTGTAGAAGGAGGTGGGGTGTGAAATGTCTGAACAACCCATGATATTCTGTGGAAAAGAAATGTGCCAGTTTTAGTGCTTGAATGGCTGTAATTATCATATTGTGGGCGAGAGTGCTGAAAGCTTAACATTTCAGTGAAATATGGCAGGTTTATACAATGCAAGATGTTGATATGTACCTATAACTTGCTACATGATATAGTGTGTCTTTAAAAGCAACAATAGATCAACCATTGCCTTTAAGCTAAAACTCTGTGTGAAATTTAGGTATTTTCTAAAGGTCCGCTTTATAAATGTTGCATGGAGTGCACTGCAAGAGGATTACACTGTGGTGCTTGACAGTTCAAAGAGTTCTTTTGGTTTTACTATGATGACTGTACTTCCAAACTTGAGATTTCAATATGCTTTCTCCTAAGCAATTATAGGATCTTTCAGAATATTCAAGGAGGTATTTGTAAAGTTTGCATCTTTCTCTCCCTTTTTATCTCTTCTTTCTCTTTCTTTTTTCTTTTTTTTTTTTTTAAACCCTAATTTGAGAGGTGACATCAGGTTAAATTTAGTTCAAGTCTCAAGTTTATGAAGATTTTCTTAAAAAATGCAAAAGAAAAAAACCCACAAAAGAAAACCAAAAAAGTGCTACACACTCCACACTCCCAATCAATGTGAAACAAAATAATAATCTTATAGTTGTAGTTGAAGTTCCTGTGTGTTTGCAACTGAAATACTACACTCTTGTATAAATGTTGGAAATAAATTAAAAATATTTTTAAAAATAAAAAAATAATTCACATTCAAACAGGTGGATACAAGCAACCCTCTCCAAAAATCACAGTGAATTTGTCACTGTAACTTACTTATGTGTATTCTTTTGCTTTCAGTTTGTTGCTCTTCATGGACTTGTCCATAACCATTGGTGCTTTGTGCTCAGATAGGTCACAATTACTTTCTCTCTGATTATCTTCCCCAGAGAGAAAATTAATTCTGTTGGTTCAGAATTGAATTAATCTCAAACATTGTCAGTGCCAATTGCTGTTACTCTGTTCTGCTAAAGTAGCTATTGCCTCAGAAACTATTACAATTCCTGCTTCTTTGTGTTTTCTGTGTTGCCACTCTAAACTCTTCTGTACCTGCGTACTGGGGGGTTTTTTTGTCTTTTCATCCCGAAAAAAAAAAAAAAAAAAAAAAGAATAAAGGTATGTTTAGTATGCACCCAAGCAGAGAACTTGAAGAGGTTTTTGTCGTTGTTGTTGTGGTATCATTAATCTTAATCAGCATGATGCAACAGTCAATTGGCTGTGCAAATATCATAAATCATTCACATATCAGGGTTCCATGAATGTCTAAATATTAGCATAACATGCTATACTTTAATCCTTGCACACCAAATGGTACAATTTTAAATGAGACCAAGTTACAAATACTACGCCTTTAGCATTTTGTGTGAATAAGGAAGAGAAGACGTGGGAAGGTGCCAAGTCAAATAAACAGAATCAAGCATTTTAATAATTGATATAATATAGGACAGAAGAATCAGCTTCTTCATCCATGTACTACAGTGTACTTGAGAAATTTCTGTAGAGGAGATCTTGCATGTTGTTTTCGTTTGGGGGCTAACACACCTGGAGACACGGGAAGCTCTAGGGAGCTATCTATATGACCACAGGGAGTGTCAAGAAAACTCAGATGAAGCATAGTGGGATGTAGGTGCTGCTTTCATCCTCCCGGGAAAATGCTCTGATCGCTGGTTTATGACAGAGCTGATCCCTCAAACTCTGCTGTTGGATCTACCACACTGAATAAATGCCTGAAGATTCAGTGGAGCAGAGTCTTTCTCAAATAACGTCTGCCTGGGGTCACTCTCTGGCTTTGTAGGACTGCAGTTGCTTTTTCCTTAAGACTGTTTCAGTGAAGATTTCATTGCGTGTGGACCTTTATCAGCTCTCTCCATTTTTGTCCATAGTTCTGTTCTGAAGTTAATTATTTCCACTAGAAAAAAAAAAAATCTTCTTTATGATTGATAGTTGTCTTTACTTAATTGAACTTTGTATCTCTTCACTGACTTTCAGAGCATAGTATGTGTGTGTTCATTCTCTTTATGATTCATATTGACTCTAACACATGAGACTGGGCACATATGTCCACCCAAAAATGTCACTGGAAGATTTTCCAAGAAGTTCACTGTGCAATGCTTTGAATGTGTTTCTAAAATTCAGATGGTCCCTATTATCATTAATCTCTTCAATACCTCTGTCTACCTTTTCCCTCTCCTTCATCAGTGTGTTTTGATCTGTATTAAGCTCTTGTCATGTAAAACAATAGTTATACGTCCAGTCATTTGCAGGATCAAGTTATAAGTTATGTAAGATGAAACAAACAAAATGATAAGTGACAAAATAAACAAGAAAAAATGAGGTATTGATAAAGTATTTTAAAAGTATCTTTCCATCCTCTTAATACCTAATTTACAAAGGAAATTGTAACATAGTCTATAGAAGGGATTGATTATTGAGTATAGAATATAGATTTTTTCATAAGCAAAAATTATATAAATCTCTATTGAGCATGTATTTAGGTTTTAATCAAACATGTAATCTACTTTACTACCCAGAATATAATGAAACTCCTTCAGCAGTTGGAATTTTGCCTGCTACATAAGTCAATGTAATTTCAATTCTATTTGCCAATAGAAACAATTAATACCATTTATTAATGCCATTCATTTTAGAAGTGCAGTACATATAATAGTGACAACTTAGCTGCTATAGTTCTTCATGGGATCTTTCCCTGGCATTTCTTAATGATTTAACACTAATGTATCTAGGCAGAGATGTAGAAATTAGGTTTACTAAAACTGATGGCATTTGGTGAAAGGAAAACCCATCTATTTTTCAGGTTTCTGAAGCGAAGAAATTAAAAATGAAATTTCTGTATATATTTGACTTTATTTCAGACTATATTTAAGTAAGATTGACCTCAATCCTGTTTGCAAACTTTGATCAAGCTGAAAAGCTTTTATTGATTGATTAATTGATTATATCTCTGGTCCTTAAAACCCAAGTTCATGTAACTAACATAACAACTAAATTGCTTCTGTGGTGTTATTGTTTTGGTTTGACTCTTGGCAAAATGCCAACCACCTCCCAATGCGACAGAGTTTCAGTTAAAAGAA
>JAWWEU010000081.1:72528015-72543784 GCA_035583155.1 Acropternis orthonyx | reverse complement strand
TGGGGTGGGGGGGGGTTGTTACATTTTCATTTGGTTGTGGGGTTTTTTTGGTTGGTTGGGGTGTTTTTTGGTTGTTGCTCTTGGTTTTGGTTGTTGGTTGTTTTGTTTGGTGGGGTTTTTTTTTTTTTGTTTGTTTGTTTTTGGTTTGTTTTTTTTTTGCAAGGCCCTTGATTTCATACTCCTGAATGACTAAAACAGAATATCTAGTAACTCCCTGTCACATCATATCAATTCACAACAGCACCCTGCAGTAAGGCTTCTTCTTTCTTGTATTTTTCAGTGCTTATGCAAACCTTTTGGAAAGATGATTCCAACACCGATACTGCAATTGGAATGCTATAGATAAACTAGTGTATAATACAAAGAGTATATAATTTGTAAACTATAGCCTAAAGAATTATTTTCTACTCTGGAAGAATTCTTGAATAAAAGTATCTGATGGATATGCCAGATCCATCTCATACAGTAAACAGTGAGAAAATTTAAAACTCTGTGTTCAGTGCTTTATCTGCATAGTGTGCAGTAAATAATTTGTGTGGCAAACATTAAGTAATAACAGTACAGGAAAATATGAAGTAGTTCTTCCGTTATGAAACCTGGTATGCTGTAGAGGAAATGGGAAGTTAGAGAGGGCCCTTTGGGGAGTTACTATGTAAATAGTAATTAGATATTGTTTTGTAATTAATATACACTAGGGGATAAAATATAGATTCTGCAGGCATTCTTCTTTGTAGCATCTTCTAGCTCTCCATGAGTCTTACTTTATTCCAGACCAATAAGCAGTTTCTGTAATCATAGAATGGTTTCTGTTGAAAAGTGCCTTAGAGTTCCTCTAGTTCCAACATCCTTGCCACTAGACCTGGTTGTTGACTTAGAACATGTCTGGGAACTGGACATCCACAACTTCTCTGGTAAACCTGTCTCACTGCTTCACTACCCTCACAGTAAATATATATGTTACTGAGCAATCTGGAATAGTTTTCTTTATTATATTAATAGATTTGCCTACATTTTATTAAGGAAGGTAGAATAAGCTGTTTGCAATTAAACAATAGTGATCTCTGTTGTGTTTGTATTAGTAGCAGTTGCCTCTGAAGTGTAAATAGAGCTGTTATTTTTTAATAATATTTTTAGTGTATGTAATATGTATATAAGGCTAGTACAAGTGTTTGTATAGTCATGGGTGTTTTTCAGAGTAGATTGAGAATCACTTTTAAATATCTTTTACTAAAAGCAAAAAAAAATAAATCTATATTTGCTAGTTTTATACATAATGGAAAAGAACACACTGCTTAGAAATATATTACTGATGACTGCTGCTTATCAAAATGATTAATTTGGTTAAACACAAAGAGAAAATTTCTGTCAGATTAATGGTTTTATACAAAACATGAGAGGACTTAATGTTCAAAGGGACAATCAAAACTGTGTATTGATTATGACAAAAAAACCCCTCACAGTTATTGCTAACTTTCTAAAATCATTTAGACTTCGAGCTCTGTGATACATGAACCTACAGACTCTGTTCATTATAATGGTGGAATATATCATAACAGAAATATGAAATTCAAACAAAATTGGTTTGCTGTTTGCATTCTTCCCTTTATTGTTAAAGAAGAACATCTTAATTCACTATAATTCACCTAAAAATAAAGTGTAATATTTATGTCATTATCTACTTATACAGCCATCAGCAATAGTGGTCACAGTTTGATCAAAATATCAGCAGAGTTGCTGCCACTTAACTAACAAGTCCAGAAAATTAGATCCTGTTTTGCTGTGTATATTTATGTCAGTCCATTTTAATGTGCTACTTAACAGAGGAAGCAACAACACAATAAGTCTTTTATCCATGGTTTCAGAAGTGTACCAGGTTTTCTTTCATCTTTTTACTATTTTTTTTCTTCTAGCCAATAATAAAACTAATGATATTCAAAAAAAATTAGTATTGGGACTGGTCTCAGTAAATAAAGACTGTGCCCCTCAACGGTAAGAAGTAATTGAAGTTTTCACAGTGTCTGAGAACATTCCCATGGTGCTTTACCAATAAACCAGAATTTCCTGAATGCTACTCTCTTGCTTAGAGCATGAAAGAACATGATTTTGGGTAAAACCAGAGGCATTTTTTGACATATCAGTTCTAAACTTTCCCAGACTTTTAAAAGTAAATATTGAATTATATATAGAAATTCTGTAACTTCAGTGTAATTGAGTTCAGGGGGCAATTATTTTCCTTATATTTTGTATTGTGCTTCACAAATAGCTAATAAACATTTAATGTATTTAAAGTGTATGGCTTTTGTGACCTTTAGTTTTTCATACTGACATAAAATGACTCTTAAGAGAGCAATGTGAGATTTTTTTTTTTAAGAATATCCAAAAAATAAATCCTGTGAACTACAAAATCTAGTTTCTGAGTCTTTGAAAAAGACAAATTAAATAACCTGTCTTCCCATGAATTATTTCTGCCCCACCTTTCCTCCATACCTACATCTCCCAGAAAGATACAAAGAGCTTGCTTCATTTTTCTCTCCACACCATTTCTCCTTTTTACCTCTTTTTCTCTCTCTTCTTTTATTTTTCCCCCTTAATTTTTCTGTTAATTTGTAATATCTTGCATATCATCTTGGTTCTGGGCAAGACAAGAAAGGTCAAGAAGAAAGTGAAGTAACATGGAAGTAAGCTTTCTGTTATCCTCTCTCAATCTTGCTCATGGTGCCTGGGGAGTTTTGTGTGTGTAAAAGTACCATGAATTTCTCTAAGGTTGAATTTGTTTTGGTTTTTTGTTTTCTTTTTTTGTTTGTTTGTTTTCTGGATTGAGGGTTTTTTTGTGTGTGTGGTGTTTTTTTTTTTTTTTTTTGTTTTTGTTTTTGTTTTTTTTTTTTTTTTTTTTTGTGGGGGGAGTTGTTGTTGTTTGAGGGTTGTGTGTTTTGTTTTGTTTTTTTTTTTTAACATGGATAAGAAACCTATTGTTGTTTCTCACAGCTCTCAGATGTGTTTTCTTACCCTGAGGCAACTGATTTGTCCAAATTCAATAAGGGTTCTGCTGTGGCTTCCATAGAAACCACTCTCCCTGGAGTAGTTAATGCCCTCTTCTTCTCTGCTAATGAAGAGTCCTCAACCTGATTTCAGTATTTCGCATTGTTGATAATCCCATCTTCCTGAATTCTCTCCATAGCAATCCTAGTTATTCCAGCAATCTAACCCATTTTTGTCCTTCAAATTTGTCTACTTTGCATATAAAAACCTGCTTATAAAATAACAAGGTTGGACTCATGATCTTCCACTGTACAGTCTTCCTCTGTTTTCTTGTCTACATTTAGTAGATTCTCAACTTTTTTTTTACAATAATAAATTCTGAGTGGTTTTTTACATGTTTTAAGGAGACAAATACCAGGTTATGAATTTAATTGTTAGCATTAGGATTGTTATTAAGACATGGGTTCACAAAAAATTGACATCTTTGTAAAAGGCTGTGCAAATAATGTAAAATATCTAGATAAATATCAATTGCTTATTTAAAAAAAAAATGGAAGAAAATCAACCATTTTAGCATAACTGTATTTATATGATGGTTGCAAACCAAGACACTGCTTTTTATTTTTTTCTAGGTGTGTTGATTTTGTATGATAGGGTATAATTAGTGGTCATATGGCTTTTCAGAATAGACTTTCTGGCAGTAACATTTATGATAGTATAGGGTTAGTAATTTTAGTCTTTGTTTTGGTTTTTGCATTTCAGTAAAGCCAAAAAGTTATGCAGCAGAAATAATTATGGTTGAATTTTAACAAAAATAGTTTAGTAAAGATTCAGCACATGCCTGCTTTTGACAAATGTATATTTGCATATTAATATCCTTTGATATTGTTTTTGCATATTAAATGAAAATATATAAATAAAAATTGTATCAAATTTGTGAGAATAACTGATTAATTAGATAGAATTCTAGTGACAAGACTAAGCATTTTAGTACATAGATAAGAAGTAGAAGGTTTGATCAACAATGAAAATTTCCAAGTACCTTTCATTGCAAACATTAAGACAGTTGATGTTTGAAGGGAAAAAGACACTCATTTCTGATTACCAGTTCTAAAGGAAAAACAAAACAAAACAAAACAAAACATGGTTTTTGACATATTCTAACTTCTGACCATGATGTAGCCATACTGTAAATGGGTCATGTGTATTCTTTTGTGCCTAAGTTGCATGGTATTTTCTATCAGTCTCTTTGTCTGGTATTCTCATTTTCACACAAACTCTCTAGGTGGGCAACAACCCTGCCAAGGGCAACTACATCCTTCTCCATGAAGCTGGAGAGCTGGCAGAGTGGAAAGTCATATTCTGCCAAGTGTCTCTGAGGAGCACAGCAGGCACAGTGGGTTCTGCAGTGTATTTCTGAAGCTGCCTGCTTATCTAAATATTCATTCCACTGGAAAGTTGTACTGGGATACAATATCACACATTTGAGTATGGATTCTGGTAAAAAGCACGTGTCAGAATAGACTTTCAGAAATAGTGCAGAAGGGTGGGGAAAGTGACAGTCTTAAGTAATGCCTTAAAAGACTGACACTTATTGAAATAGCCTAAATACACTCAATTTATCTCAAAGTTGGGGTTTGAGGCCTTGTTTGTGTTTTTTCTGTGTTGTGGTTTAACTCCACCTGTCAAGTGAGTCCCACACAGCCACTCCCTCACTATGTCACTTCCACCTTCAGATGGAGTAGAGAGTCTGAGGGGTAAAAGGTAGGAAACTTGTGGGTTGAGATGGAGACAGTTTAATAGGAAAAGTAAAAGCTGTGGATGAAGGCAAAGCAAATCAAGGAAATAATTCAATGGCTTCCATTGGGCAGGAAAGTGTTCAGCCATCCCCAGGAGAACAGGGTTCCATCACGTGTAATGGTCATTTGGGAAGACAAAGGCCATAACTCCAAATGTCTCCTGCTTCCTTCTTCACCTGGCTTTATATGCTGAGCATGATGTCATATAGTAGTTTAATTAATGGATTTGACAAAAGCAAGTTTTCAAGCATGCAGGGTACAGTACAGCATTTGTTTTTCTAGAAACACAAGTGTCTGTACAAACCACATTGTTATTCAGTGATGTCCTATGGGAGATAATTCCTTTCGAGTTTTTCTTAGTATTAAAAATCCTGTGCCAGTAAGGCTTAAGGTGAGAAACATGTATTGCTGCTCAACTAATTTTTTAGCTTGACCAAAGAACTTTATGCAGGGCCACATTAACAAAACATAGTATTAAGGAAACCTTATCTACTTAATTATAATTAAAAAATTATTATTGAAAGGTAGGAGCTGTCAATAAAGACCTAAAAATACTGATCTTTAGTGAAACTTTCCTGTTCTTTGCTATAAGAAACTTTTGAAGGAAAGTGTTTAAACAGAATTTTGTAGTCTCTTCTATAGAATATGTTTCCAACTTGTTATACCAATACAGTAGAGTCATCCAGCAGTATGTTTATGTTCCAGAAGGAATTTTGATATTCCTTTAGGTAAGAAAGTAATATTTAAAAGTACATTTGAAAGTTTCATATGAAAAGATTGTGGGAATAATTCAAAATATACATGTAATAAGTATAACTTAATTGTAATAATTTAGATTAATTTTATATATTGGCATGTTGGTTTCCTAGAATCTTTTTCTAGGTAGAATAAAATTTAACAAAAATTGTTCTGTTCTCTGTACTCAAATGGTAATTTTTGTTATTTGAAGCTAGAAAGTACTAAACCCCTAACTCTAAAATAGGCTTTGAGATCAAGGACTTGGCCTCAAATACTCAAATTTAATATAAAACAATCATGAAAATTTTTTGTCCAGCTTTTGGTATGGGAAACTCCATGGTGAAGAACTAATCCACGTTCTTAAGTGTTTTTTCCATGTTCTGCTTTATTTTCACCCTTCTCACCGTCCTCTCCAGTGGCACAGACCATGATTCAGGTGAATCTGAGGCCTGGCTCTATTTCTCTTCATGCAGAAGCCCAGCCTTTCTTGTTGTGAGAGTTAGCAGTTTTATCTCTGAGTGATATTTTTGGTAGCCTTCTCGGTGACAGAGGAAGTGGGACAGAAACAGCAGAAGCCAATCAGAGCACTCTGTGCCTCATAGATTTTTCCTACAGAAAACAGTGAAATATTCTTTTTGTTTTTTTTTTTTTTAACATTCTTTTGTTCTGTATATATCCCAGTATGATAATGGCAGTAGAGCAAGTAACTTCAGTGCTGTATTATACAAAAAATGGGAAAGAATAAAGAAAGGTCCACATGGGAATGATAATATTTATATTTGAATGTAGTGTACAAAATCTGTTTATGCTACTGAGATTTAAATTTCCATATCTGACATATTGGTGATTTGGTTTTCTTTGATTACATCCCAAGAAGCAGCACAGGAAATGTGTGCTGTTAACAGCTGATACACTGAATATCATGTTTAATGTTTTTCAAACATAATCAAAATATTTAATATTTTCTTGTGGTTTCTTCTGTATAATGCTGAAATTAAGGCCAATGAAACACCATATTTTTTTAATATTCCTTAGGAGTGCAAGAGAACATATAAATGACACATACTGGGCTGATTCAAGCATTTTACTGTACTAACATAAACATTCCTTTTTGAAAACACGCGCCTAAAAATCACAGCAGGATTGTAAGTCTGGCATTTCCATGCCGCAAAGGGCTTATGCTTATGTACCAGTGCTAGGAAATGACACTCTTCTTCGAAATAAACCCCAAAAGCAAAAAACCCAAAAAGAATGTTGACCTATAAATACAATTTGGTAGAGGTGTTTTGCAGGTATAGAAAAGTTTGTCAGTGGGCAAACTCTGCAGGACCAGGTCCAACACCTCAGTAATATGCATTAAAAAAGGAATCTATGTACAATTATCAAATATTGCAGATGATACTGAAGTAAAAGTGTAATATCTTCTTAGTAATTACTCCTTCATTCTATTTCCATTCCCTTACGTCTTAGCACAATGATTCTCTACTGCATTTTTGTTTGTTCTTCTGTTAGTTAATTTAAATTGTCAGAAGTAAATGAACAAATACATTTTCCCTGGGGAGATAATTCTCTACTTTAACAAATATCAGTGCTTTGATATTTAATTTCATTATAGTTTCTCTATATATTCTCAATTCTGAATTGAACACCCTAGGTTTCTAAAGGGAAGTGTCTTGTAGACCACATCTGGTATTTAGGCTTTTTTCCTCTGGTCTGCTCAAACTTGAAGGGTGGAATTCTACTGTGCAAAACTTCTTTGTTTAAAGGACAATCTTTGTTTTAATTTATTTATATTATTTTAAACATGGCCATAGGTTATTTCTTAACCTGTGTGATGTCAAAGGAAACTTTACCTTTTGACAATTTTTTTTAATGCCACAAAATCTTCTCTTTCCTTCAGTTTCACTTTCCACTCTGTAAGTGCTAATTGGAGAACTATGGGTGATGCATGAGCAGAAAATGGACACAGCTTGTCTTTTTGCTTCAATGCTGCATTTGATGAACAACTAAGAATGAAAACAATATTTCTACTAGGAGACTGAGCAAATATGATCCTGAATATACTGGAAGTTAATAAATTTGGAATCCCTATTTTTGTTGACCTGTTTACTAGGCTAGCATTGTATTACCTACTAGCAATCACAAAATTCATAGTTCATAAGAAGGAGAAATTGTACTTGAATTTATTTTGAAGATGCTACACAAAGTTCTTTCAATAAGAACAAGCGAGTTTAAAAAAATGAAAGTCTGGTTTGAGAATTACTCATCTTTTGACTACAAATAATACATTTGTAGAATTGGTGGCTGAAAGAGGTTTGAAAGCTATCAGTATTGATTTTATGATTAACTTAGAAATTAGATTAGATTAGAAATTAGAAATTAATAAATTTAGCCTTTTCTAGTTTTCTTCTCCTCACTGCTAAAACTAATAGTATAATGCAGACACATAACCAGGCTTCTGGTTAACCAATTTCTATTCTTGGCCATAAACAACATTTTTGACAGTCCGCTGCCTGTCCCTTGATCAGTTTGTTTGCATCCTGTGAGTCTTGTCTTTAAAATGAAACTCAAATATTTGATTTTGATTTTTCTTCTGAAATTTTGATTATCTTTCATCTTCCCACACATTTATTCTTTTCATGCTATCATTCTGATGTGTGTCTTTTTCTATGATGTATTATGGTCTTTCCCAAACTGCAATTTGAAATCTGTGATCCACAGTAAATAGTAAAGAACTTGTAGACTTCTTTTATCCTGCTTTTGGTCTAAACATGATTATTGTGTAAAAGTAAAGAAATCTATTTTCTATTAATTTTAAGCAAATAAGTGCCACAAGGTTTTATAGTCTCTAATGAGCACACTTAGCTTTTTTGCAAAACTGAAACAACATTACATTAATTAATCACAAATGAAATTACATCCTTCTAAACTTCAGTAAGTTGCCAATGCTATTTAATCTCCAGTTTGTTGTTTGGGGTTTTATAATTAGCTATTCAAAACCTATTTATGCATGAAAAGACAGTCAAATAAATTTAAAAAGTTAATTAAGAAAATTAAAACTTGATCTTGTACTTTTTTTGAGAAAATCAGATAACAGGTTTGAAGCAAGTGCCAGCTTAGGCAATAATTAAATAGAAACTATTTAAAACATAAATGGAATAAAAGGAAATCTTTAAAAGCTCCATGGATGATACATCTATGAGCGGCTATTAAAATGGCTCAGAACAGGGCAGGATAAGTACTGAGCTAAGATATCCTCTTTAATTTCTAGAGGCTGCTTGCTAGCTTTTACTGATATAACCCAGAGAAAAGAATGCATGTCCTTCAGTAAAAAAAGAAAAAGAAAAAAAAAAAGGAAAAAAAGGGTGAAACATTTAAGATTAAATAATACAACTATTGTCGTACATCTTTCAGGAAAAATAATAGTATTCCAATATCTTAAGCAATCTGAAGGAGCTGAACTGCTGGACAAATCTCTTTGTATGTCCAGAGAAAGAACAAAAGAACACTTGTTTTCTCCATCTGCAGTTGTGGATTCTTGCACAAACAAAAAGATTAGCAGCAAATCAACAGCAGCAACAATATTCTAGAGAGCAGAACCACATTCAAAGTTGTTTTTGCAGTTTTAATCAGTGAGAAAAAAGGCAACACTACACTGATGTATATGGATGCACAACAGTAAATCATTTCCTGGATATACTTGGAGGATGCAGGTGAAAATCCTGGGGTTATTTGTAAAAGATGGAGAGAGGACAATGAAGAAAAAGAAATTCAGGGAAAAATGGAGTTGTTCTTGAACATGACTGTGTTGTTCAGACCTGCTGATAGGCACTGCACATGTTCAATGGTTTAAGTATTATGTAGATTTTATGCTCCTAGATTTGTATTTCTACACAGTGAATACTCTGTATTGCAGTACCTTTGTACAGATTCATCATGGTATCAGTCGCTTACATAATACCCTATAAGGAAAGGATATGATGCAATGAGATAGATGGCTATCCAAACAATTTGCTACGGAGGGAACAACTTAAATCTGTAGCTCCTAAGTGTAATACAATAATCACTTCTCAAAGATGAAAACCACTGAAACAATGAACTTTCATTTTCCTAGGTCTGTTGATCCATGTCTTCAGTGGTTTGTTCCCTAGGATATTCAGAATAATACCATCACTAAATGGAACTGAGGGAATTCACAGTGTCGTTCAGTCCCGATTCCATGATAATCTTGCAAACTGATCGAGTTGCCTGTAAAAATGCTCTACATCTGGGCATTATCAGGAAGCAAGACTTGGATGACAGTTTTATCAAATCAGAAATGTAACTTATTTTGCAACTATGAATGTTTGGGGTACATGCTATGTTCTTACTCTTGATTTTTGCGATTCAGAGATGCAACTTCACAGTTCAGAGTTCCTGTCTTTGGCAGGATAACTATGACATGGCAGGAATTTTCTTGAATTCTAACATTTGGCTGCTTTGACCCACTGGCTTTTCAGAAGTTGTGTGCAATAATTTTAAAAAACCCCATCTATTACAAAGCTACAGGATACATTGCTATTTAATTACCTAATAAAATCTATTTAGGATATATATATATATATATATATATACATACATATATATATTATGCATAAGTATTGTGCACTACTTTAGAGGTTGCACACTGCTTTATCTAATGATTTGGAACTGGATGCTTAGAGATTCTGATTGTCTGCCTCTATGGATATGCTGACAGTCATATCCTACAATATTCAAGAAGTGTGTTGCCCTACTGGCTGAAAAGTGAGATTAGAAGAATGTTTTCTCATTAACTGATTTGCCATATTTATGTGCATATGACAAAAGTGAATTGAAAAAATTATTGTCAGATTTCCCTAAATTTAGCTATAGAGCATATCAGCACATCTATCTTACAAATGTTGCCGTACAAAAATACCCCAAATTTGAAATTTATAAAGGAGAAATTCTGTTAATAAACAATTTAAAAATTAATTTGACATTTGGATTTTGAAAGCTTATATTGCAGAGTAGCATTGGAATTTTTTTTTTTTAGTTTTTGTCAGTCCTGATGAGAAGGGATTCATAAGCCTAAAAGCTTCTCTGGCTTTATTAAAGCAGCTAATATAGAGATAAAAGATATTACCACTTTCTTCAGACTGTCATTCTATTGCAAGTATAAAAATCTGTTTTTTGGGAAAGTCTCTATTTTCTAGGTAGAAATATATCACCTTTTTTCTTCCACTTTATCTAAGACAGTATAAATTTACAGGTTTTGTAAGACTATTTTAAAATTTGTACACTGTCTTCCTACAAATTATATATACAATATACAATACTGTCTAACCTTTTAAAATTTATCTAAACCTGCTTTATAGAATTTTTAGGATTAAGCTTTTAATATACATGCAACTGTCTGTTTCAAAACACTGAAAAGGTCTCCTTTATATCACAAACATATGTGTGTGAATTACATCACATTACATCACTATTACAAGCATGTGTTGGTATCAAAAATGTAATGCAAAACTCATTTTTGTTTAATTTTTAATGGCTTGTCATAAAATCAAGAGAAAGGCCATTAACATGAGGTGTTTGTTACCTTTAAAATATTATAGTGTTCATAATACTTTGCAGTAACTTTGGTGTTTGTAAGTACAGCAACATGTAACTGATTTTGGAAGAAAAATGCAGTGGGTGAAATCTGGCCCTTACTTGTAGTACTGTGCAAAAGCTGGCTGTAAAACAGTGCAGGGTTGGCTGAACATCAGTGACAGCAAATATTCTGGCATTATTGTACAGGATGGCTGAAGGCACTCAGCCATGGCACAGAAGAAAACACACTGCCATTGCTTTGGAAAAGATCAAACTTCCCCCTTGGTCAGTAAGCTGCAGATGGCAGCATATGTGTTAGCAGGTGGGGAAGCTGTTTACTCTCTTTGGCTCTCACTCTGGATCCCGTTGGATGTTGCTGTGCCTCCTGGTGTCCATTCTGTATCCTAATTTGAGTGTTAGTTGAAACAAAGCCCTTCATTTACACAGGGGATGGGGTTGAAAAGCCTCTTCCTGTCTTGTTTTCTCTATGCATCTCTGCTGAGAGCTGCTCAGGCTTGTTCCTAGAGATTTGTCATTAAATTACAAAACTGGATTTGCTGGGGAAAAATTAATTTTTTCGGCAGCAATTAAAAAATAATGTCTCATCAAGAAATCAGATGGAAAGGCATGGAGGGAGTCCTTAGAAATAAAAAACAATCAGTTCTGAGAAAATGGAGATCAGCTGGTGTTGGTACTACAAACTGATTTTCTTCCACTGTCCACCCCTTCTGTACCACTGTCATCTGATTTAAATGAAAGATTAACTTCTAGGTTAAAGCTGCTTCTTTGTCAAATCTGAGAACAGTCCTGCAGTTTTTAGGGCTTACTGCACATTTCTTTTCCTATCCTTTTCCCTTTATACCTGGAATTAATAGCCTCTTTCATTCACTTTCCTGCAGGAGGCAAGCCCAGGAGAGCAACTCAACTTGTCCTCTTGAAACTACTTTGGACCTATCTCCAAAACACATACCTGTCCAAAACACATCTTTAATTTGGAGAAGATCTTTGACTCATCATGTCACAGGGAAGGTCTTCCTACTTCCAGAGGTTTGATATTTGTGGGACAGCAAATACTAACAAAAAGCAAAATTTCTGATCATTTTAAGCAGTAACAGTACATAAATTAATGTCTCCTAAATGGTTAGTTGTCCTCAAGGCAGTGTGGCCTGA
Organism: Acropternis orthonyx; assembly: GCA_035583155.1. Taxonomy (NCBI): domain Eukaryota; kingdom Metazoa; phylum Chordata; class Aves; order Passeriformes; family Rhinocryptidae; genus Acropternis; species Acropternis orthonyx. The sequence continues at coordinate 72,531,503 of JAWWEU010000081.1, read as the reverse complement.
AGAGAGAAGAGCAGTTTTCTGCTTCTGTCTTCACTGCTGCCCTGCTGCGTGTCTTTGGGGAAACCGGTGCACAAATAAATGCTTTTCCTACCTCTAAAATGGTGATAATGACACTGACCTGCTTTGTAAAAAAGCTTTAAAAACTGCGGATAAAAAGCATTATATAAGAAGTAAGTATTATTATTGTTGCCCCTAGCAACTAGCAGTCTGCTTCCTGACAGCCACAAGAGCAAGTCTCAAGTGACAAAAATCCCAGCCCTAATTTCCTTCTCACCATTTTTACTTGTGAAACTATAGCTTTCACTTCTTCCATTAGTATGTCCCAGATAGATGCTTATGTGATGTAGTGTCCAGGAGGGTTCTTCTGCCTCTGGCTGCTGTAGGAAAAGGAAAGCTGTAAGGATACCAGCCAGGTTTTGGGATCCTGCTGCTCTAAAGATATTCTTTCAGTAGACAAGCAGACCATAAACTGTTTCTAATTTGTTCTAAATGTCTACCAGTAATTCAAAAGGTAAATTGAAGGACAGAACTATAAGCAGTGAACAATGTTCTTATCATTTTACTCCCACCAAAAATCAAACCCTCTGTTTGTGCAGGCTTACTTTGTACAGCCTGTCATTCCCCTGTGAGTAGAGATGAGAGAAATGCTTGGCACACTGACTCTAAAAGCAAATGCTTTTAAAATTACAGAGTTCATTCCAAGTTTGATAAAGGTATGTTAATAGGTGTTATGACAGGAGTTGTGTCAAATTCCATGATAAAATGAACAAATCAGGAATGTGCTCATACTTTAATTTACAGGACTTTTATGAAAATCTATTTCCTGCTAAAACAGTTCACAAGAAAAAGACACTGAAGTTGTGACAAGACACTGTCACTTCTGCAACTTTTACTGGTGGTTTGCAATTTGCTAAAAAGTATTCCAATGAATTTTGCTGGAGTGGGCGAAGGGTGCTGCAAAGTGTGTTGCTTAGAATGGGGGTGGTGGAGTAGCAGAGAGTAAAAGGAAGGAAGTACGTGTTCCTGGATTTCCTCTGCTGCATGGTGCCCAGTGACAGCCAGTGGGCTGATTCCAAGTGAAGGCACTCACTTCCCCTGCAGAAATAACATCAACCTGATTTCTTTGGAACACAAGAACATTGATATTCACAACACTGTCTTTCTGCATTTTCATTTCTATGAGATTGTAATGAAGATGCAAATCCCAAATTTGGAAGTCAGTTTTAAATAGAGTACAGGCCAGATTCATCGACTGAAACTGAACCAAAGTTTAAAATATACCTTCTAACACCAGGATGCTAGAACCTAAATCAATCTGTGGAATCAGATTGTTTTATGTCTTTTGGTTTGCATTTAGTTGAATGTGTCTTGTATTCTTTCATGGTTTTTTATCTTTTAGATGGGAATCTCTGAATAGGTGTAATACCTAGAGTTTAGTTGTGGCAATAGACACCCGATACTTAGAGTGAAAAAAGTATTATCAGAAAATGACTTCTGAAGAACATAAAGAGACTAACCCAAATGTTTTAAAAACAGAGGTTTTTACTGTTATGTGAATTAATGTAACAAAATGGATTCCTTGCTCTTTTACTGTATAGTCACTGTCTCCTTCCCAAAATCCCCTGAGATGACCATTATCTGGCCACTCAGGAATGCAGTCAGTGTCCTTGAAGAAACTACAGGGAGTCTTGCTATTGGTTGTTATTTACACCTTTCTATTGGTTGTTAACCCTTGAATTTTATTGGTAGTTTTCAAAATCCCTTCTGACTCTTTATTGGAGGAATTTGGATCCTTTCATAGTCTATATATATCCCTACCCATGTCCAATAAACTCTCTCTCTCGTCCCTCTCCTGTGGGCTCTGTGTGGCTCCTTTTTGGGGTCCCTTGGGACCACGTGTCGGGGGAGTGGGGGAGCGTCCCCACCCAGCCATTGCAAAATTTACTGTTGGTTAACCTTATAGGATGGGGATGTTTTTTTAATATATGCACATATATATATATACACTCATTTATACACATAAAATGAAAAAAAAAAAAAACCAGGTGCATTACAAAAAGTAATATCCATGACATGCTCATGAAAAATTCTTCTAGGATTCATGTCTTTCACATTCATCTTCCCCATAGCATAGGTAAAAATTTGTATTTCCCCCACCGCTTTTTTTTTTTTTTTTTTTTTGCAAAACATAAACTGTAGCAATACTTCAACATGCAATGACCCAAACACTTATATGTGCTTTCTGTCTGCTGAGCACAAGTGAGGAATGAAATATAAATATAACTTTAAAATACAACTTGCAGTGTAAATTTGGCCATTAGTAGTTGAAATGCCTTTGGCAGAACAAACGGTGTTAATGTCTGTTATCAGTGCTTAAGAAAAGCACTAGGGGAAATTTTAATATGTTTCTTGGTTCTATGTGGGACTATTCTGTTCTGAAAACAGCCGTTTAATGAAAGGCCTACAAATATTAGGAATGTTTATATACTGCAGTTGTTGTACTTAGAATGCTCAGCCTGGCATAATGAGAAGTCTATTTTGGCATTTCACTGAAAGATGTAACCTTCTGTAGGAGACTGTGTCCAGTATTATTTTTTTTTACTTATAAGACTTGTAACTCTATGAGGATGGTACAAAATTCAGTTTTAGTGAAAAGAAATAGAAAATACATAAACATTACAAACAAGACCTCCATCAGGGTGGAATGGATTTATGTTTTGTTTTTTTTCCTTGAAGCATTCACTTGGAATTTTTCTGTGTTCTTTTTTACTCCTTCTTCTCAGCTAATTTGTTCTTAACCCTGGAGAGAGTCCACTCAAAATCAATTTAACTCTGTTCGGAATGATCACTAAATATAACAGTATTTCCTCAGGAGTTACTAAATTTATCTTAGCCTTTATCAGTCACAAGTAGTTTTTCTTCAAGAGATCCTGAGTTAGTCTTGTAAATTCTAAGTGTTTCCAACTACTTGTTCTCCTTTTCAGTGAACCACAACAGATCTGAGTGGCAGAAAAGTAGATCCTTGGTGAGATAAGCACCATAAAGAATTACTGTTCTACTTTCTCTTGAGCCTCTTCTAAGGTCCTACAGCCCTGAACTCCCAAGTGAGACACGTACGAGGTTTTAGGCAAACCCATGGATCCAGAACTTTGCTAAGCACTTTTGACTTCACAGAGGATGAAGATGTTCATAAACATGAAATGTCAAGCACTTCTGTGCCTCTGTTCTCTCACAGAGGGAGGAATACCTGCAGAAGCATCACTGGAAGGAGTTCTGACTTCTCATGTCTCTCATTGCTTCCTGATACTTAACCAGTATGGCATATCCTACTGTGTCATTAAACACTTCTTCCTGTCGGCAGACTTCTAAATATTAGAAGCCGGGGTTCGCAGCCCCATGTTGGGTGCCATTTGTTAGGGTCAAAAACGAGACTCTTTTTCTCAGGGGCATGAACAAGAATCTGTTTATTGCATACATGTCACGATGTA
>JAWWEU010000081.1:72481537-72521795 GCA_035583155.1 Acropternis orthonyx | reverse complement strand
AAACTCCCCACCCTTGGGGAAGTACTGGGCACTCCCACCTGAGCCTAAGCATATATAAACTGAGGTTTTGGGACTGTAGAGGGCTGGTCTGATCCAGAGGAGAACCAAAGCCTCAGCAGGACTGTAACCATCATCCTCACTGGGAGGCCCCTTCTTTCCTCTTACTTTGGACTTAGGAGGGCCAGGTGGTGCTCAGCATAGGGGTTGACTATCACCATTCTGTTTGTGCCCCAGGGTGCTGGGTTACACACTTGTTTGTGTGGGTTAAACGGACTTTTTCCTCTGTACCCTTGTACTTATTGTGATCTTTTTACTAAACTTTAATTCTGATTTGTAATCTGTTTGTGAGTTGGACTTATTCCTCCTGCTGGTTTACCTTTAAACCAGCACAGGCAGGTGGAAATGAAAAGAGGTTTTCTGCAGAGTTTTACTGGGAAGTAGAGCTGATGGTACTTTTAAGGAGGCACTTCTCTGGGAAGCAAAACTTTCAAGTTGCAATTTTTATGTTCTTATCACCAGGTTATGAGCTAGCATTTGCTCTAACTTTTTCATATATATCACTGCATGTATCTAATACTTCTATTCTCCAAACACTCATCTAACTTCTGTGCTTACACTTTATTTAGTAAGCTGTTCTTGCTATCACTTGCAAGCAATTGAAAATTTCTATTCTATGCTTTTGCGCTAAATATTTCCTGAGAAGTAAAAAAAATACAAATCATTCATCATTAAATAGCTAGTATAATTGATAACATTTAATCAATGCAAAACTTAGCACTCAGATTCAGGAATATGATTTTAAAGTTCTGGATCTAAATGAAGATCTGATTATAGCATAAACATTATTCAAATAAGCATGGTATATGAAACTGGCGTATTTTCAAATTTATCTAAACTAAATAACACAGTCTCATTCTTTTCACACCTTGTTCTGAATAGTAATGATGACAAACAGCTTCTTCTCCCCCTCTCCTAATTGCTTTTCCCCCTCTTAGAAAACAGTTGATAAGAAAAAAAAAAAGGGGGGGGGAGGGGGGGGGGGAAGAGACCATATCAAGTATGAAATATTGTTCTGCAGGGTCATGTGAATAAGAAGTTTAAGAATATCAGGGATCTAGAAGTGACTAGACCTTTGCCTAGTCAAGTAAACATCTCATTACAGTCACTTACCTAGCAGGATAATGATGCAGAGGAGAATGGCAACCAGTGCCCCTGTGCTGAGGCCAGCAGGGAGTAGCAAGGCCTCAGCATTGCAGGACTGCATGTTCCCCCGGCTGTCACAGGCACACACTCGAATGGTCAGAGTGCCCGTGCTGCTCTGGATTGGGTAGTCGTTGTCAAATATTATGACTGGCAGAAGGTAGGTACTTATCTTACTACGGCTGTATCCATTTCTTCTAGTCATAATTCCAGCTGTGTTATCTAGAACGGAAAAGCAGAATCAATAGAAGTTTCTGAATTAAATTTTATTGATACTGATGAGGGGGTGGTACAGTCAGCAGTTACCTTTGTTGTCAACAATGGAGAAGTTAGGATGAACAGCAGATTCTGGCACCAACTCAAAGAAAAATTTGTGTCCTCGAGGAGGCTGATCTTTGTCAACTGCACTCACAGTCTGTATCAGCTACAATGAAAAAGAGAATTTCATGCTATTTTAGAAATCCTGTGTTTCAAACCTCTGCTTTTCATGTCCAGTAAAAATCCAATGAATCTCTATCTGAAGACAAAAACTGTCATCCTAAGCCAAATATTTCCCACATAAACACAGTAGAGGTTATGGTAGATAAATTGTTTTATTGTTTAAAAATGTAACAAAGGATGGAAAAGGGTCCAGTCCTCACTGCAAAACAGCCATAGGCTTTGATTTGTATTTAGTATCTTGCAGTGATACAGAAAAAATTGCCCTTCTGAATAAACCATAAACCTCCCATGGCCTCATGTAACAACAGCAGAGAGTAGTGTCTAAACCAGCTGTTAACTAGGTCTGATTCTCAATCCACCTCATCTGCTCCTGGAGATAAACTGAAGTACTGCACTGGCAGGATGCTCGATTCTCCTGAGGTAATAAAAGAGATGCTTTACTCCTTCCTAAATTGAAACCTCTGGCTGTGTAGCTTAATAGCTGCCCTAACAAGGCCACTCAAGCCCAGCTGGGAAGGAGTGATAATAGTGCCAGAATAGGGTCAGAGTAGAGTGGGCCCAAAAAGGGGAGGCTTCAGCAGTACCTCTTCATTGCACAAACTTTCCTGAAGCATCAAAAATATATGTATGCGTATATATACATAGATATACGTGCTAGCAATTTGACTCTTTTTCTATCTGCTTCTGGACTTATAGAGGCCAAGGGAAACAGCTCCAGAACTGGGAATAACTGTGGTTTATGAACTGACTTGCAACACTTGAAACCATGCCACATTGAATGAGTCACAGTAATTCCAGTAAGCTATAGGAATGATTGTTCTTTCCTTTGCCCTTCCTGATGGGTATCACACTAGACAGTAGCCCTCCTTGGCTTGCAAGGACATGTTTGAGTTCAATCACAAGACAACAAAACGTGGTGACATAAGAACAGGAGTAAATCTCAAATGAGGTTGTTGTAACTCAGTGCAGGTACATTCCTATGGCACTTAAAGGCAAAATGAGTTCTGTGCTCAGACTTGTTTCTTTCAAAGCTACAAGGGAGCCAATGACTGTCTTGAGATTTTGGGTGTTTCCATTGTGCAGGGTGCCTTGAAATCCCACAGATATCAAAGCCACCGGTTATGAAAGACTTTGTGGCTTGTTTATCTCTCATTTCTATGGAAGGGACAGCATGACTTCTTCAAGAAAGACAGCAATTGACAAGTAGCACTGATATATAATCTTTAAGCTTTGTACCAATCAAATAAGGCATGATTATTTCTTACATACTTTCTCTGAACATCAGCTTGAGTGGGACTTGAGTATACAGTTAAATTTTAGAGGGTATTTAGTATCTCACAGAATGGAACATTGTTTTAGAAAAACATAATTATAGGGCTACAAAGTAAAATAAAGTATTTTTCTTACTGCATCATTCAGAAACCTGTTGATGCTAGTGCTGTACTGCACCAAAACTGTTTGACCCATTTTTCCTAGTTAACTTTGGGATACTTTTATTACAGCTAATAATATTAAGTTGCAAATAAAACAAATGAACAAACTAAACCCAAACAACACATTAAGAAAAGGGTAGAGATCTGAGTTTGGCTCATTCCCTTCCTAACAGCTTCTTCTAAAACAACAATACAATATCTTTTTATAAATTTTTTTTTATTTTATTTTTGAGCATATTAAGGAACTTGAAAGGTCATTTGTGAGCATCAGCCTTGCAGAAAAGGATGTGACTATACTGAAAGCAGGATTATGCAGTTTTTCCAAGTGCAATTAGAATAATAATTACATATTAAGATTTCTTCACTTTTAAAGCACTTAATGATCATTGCTCTGTAGATTGTTATTTTTTCCCAAGATTACTCAAATTGTTGTTTATGGCAAAGTATCTTGCTCAGTATGTTTCTGAGTCTCTGTTTATGCTAACGTTTTTCCAAAGTCCCATTGGTTTTGTCTTTGGTGTAATCTAGCTCTGAGAGCATTAGTACAGAAAACAAGACCAGGATGGGACACAATTCTAGTTTTGCATAGCTTAATAATATTGTTCCAAAAAACAAACAAACAAAAAAATCATACTGAGGACCTAAATACAAAATTTAAAAAATGTAAAAGTACCAGAGAGAAGAGAAAATTCGAATAAGTGATGATATTTGTGAAATTACTTGCTGAAAAACTTAAGGAGGAAATATGTTCATGTAATAACTACCAGAAATTGCAGTTGAGACTCTTGGGGCTTTTTGAGATGTAATCAGTGGGGTGTTTGCAAGATCTGGATTTGATGCTCTTCATGTGCAAATCACATGGAGAAGAACAATTGTACCAGGCATAGAGGAACCTAATTACAATGAAAAATTATTGTTGAGGGTAAGGCAGAAAAAGAATTAAAAAAACCCAACCCTTTTACCTGTTCTAACTACTGGCTGCTTAAATTGATAACCAGCTATTCTTCCACTAGAAAAGATGGCAGAATAAAAGAACAATCAGAAAAGATCATTTCAGGTGAATTGTTTCAAATGATGAATAGGTGAAAGGAAATTAAAAATGTTATCTAATTAAGGATTTTTTTTTCAGTTATACAGCTGTAAATAGAAGAGAATTATGATAATGATAATCACTGCAGAAATGAAAGAGATCTGGTTATTTTTAAGTATCACATTTATATGAATAAATTTAATACTGTTCTGTACACATTTTGTAATTTCATGTTGGAAATATATTCTACCATTTTGATGCAGTTACGGACATTGAGTCATGACTGTTCTTCACTAAGGCTTCAGAGGAAGATCTCTGATGCTATAAGATTTATGAGGAAAGACTTATTTCAACAAAATTACTTTTACTCAAACATATTTCAAGCATATCAGGCTTAGAGAAGACAAAAAGCATTCCCATTCTTTTCTTTCTTTCATACTTTCCTATGCAAATTAGCATACTTTAGAAAATACAGCATTATTGTCACTCTTTTGAGGGCTGCCTATGCATGTGTGTGTGCATGTCTGTGTGTTTTACGAAACAGTCTTATAAACTTGAGTGGATCTTATTAGTTGAACTTAAGTTTTTAGAGGTCACTTTTCTTTGAGGGTAATGAAAGTTTAAGCATTGACATAAAGTTTTCTCCTTACATTCCAGACAAGGTGTTTGTAGCAGTTTGTCAATGTAAATGAGCTGTGAATGAGAAAGGATTCTCAATGAAAACATTTCTTGAAGATCTTGGTACCAGTGTTCTTTAGATTTTTACCAGTGCTCTGACAAAGACCAGTGTCTTGGGACAGATGCTTTTTAAAATCATTATCATGACCTAGACAGCAAGATAGAACACCCTCTGCAATTTTGCAGATGACAGGAAGCTGAGTAGTGCAGATGACACAATAGAAGGAAGGGATCTCATCCAGAGGGACCTGGAAAAGCTTGAGAAGAGAAGTGGACATACAAGAATCTCATGAAGTTCAACAAGTCCAAGTGCAAAGTGCTGCACCAGGGTTGGGGCAATCCCAGATATGGGTACAGAGTTGGAGAAGAACTCACACAGAGCAGCTCTGCAGAGAAGGACTTGTGGGTTCTATCGGTAAAAAAGCTTGACATGATTCAGCAATGTGCACTTGCAGCACAGATGGCCAACTGTGTCCTGGGCTTCATCAAAAGTAGTGAGATGAGCGGGTTAAGGGAGATGATTCTACTGCTCCACTCCATCCTTGAGAGACCTCCCACCTGGAGTGCTGCATCTGCGTCTGGTGTCCTCAGTGCAAGAGAGATGTGGCTTATTGGAGCAAGTTCAGAGAAGGGAAACAAAGATGATCAAGGGTATGGAGCACCTCTCCTATAAAGACAGGCTGAGATAGTTGGGATTGTTCAGCTTGGAGAAGATAAAGCTCTGGAGTGAAATTATTGTGGCCCTCCAGTATTTAAAGGTGACTTTTTAAAAAGAGTGAGATTGACTTCCTACACAGGCAAATAGTGATAAAACAAGGGGCAATGGTTTTAAATTAAAAGATAAGAGATTTAGATTAGACATTGAATGGAATTCTTTACTCAAAGGATAGTGAGGCAGTAAAACAGGTTGCCCAGAGACGCTGTGAATGGTCTATGCCTGGAAGTGCTCCAAGCCAGGCTGGATGGGGCCCTGAGCAACCCAACCAGACTAGTGAGTGTCATGGCCAAGGAGGTTGGAATTAGATGACCTTTAAGGTCCTTTCCAATCCAAATCACTATAAGACTCTGATTCCATGATTTTATTTATTTCTTTAATGATGAAGACAGAGATTCTGTTAAAGAATTTGGACCTATTTCCCCATTCTCTTTTTTTTCCTCCAAACATGGAAAAGGTTCAATTATAATACTGTTTCATACGGTTTGGGTTTGTTTTTTTTTTTTTTTTTTTCCTCCTGAATACTGTGTTTTTAAGGCCATGACTTACACCACAGTCAAAATTGTGATTGTAGTTTATGTTCAGTCTAGTTTATAATTATTCCATACTCATCTGAAAAAGTGATTGGGGCTGAATAGACTGTCTAGTAATTGATTCCTTATGTGTACCTGAAACATCCTTAGACAAAGGCTGCTCTCCAGTTTTCTTCAAGTTGTTTTAAGGAGACAAAGCAAGTAAAAGCTAGGTGGGGGTAATTCTGAAATAGGAAGGTTCACTTTGCACATGCTTTTAATGTTCCTGAGGTTGCATTTGTGGACATAGAGAGCTGCACAAGTAGATTTGAGTCATGGGCTCAGCCTTGGGAATGCTTTTAAAAGGAGTATAGGAACCATAAAACAAATGTTTAGCTAGTAATACATCTTTAACAGTACATAGGTCAGCACCAGCTAGCCACTTTTTAGATGGGTTTTTCAGCCTGTGTTGGCTTGGAATGTCATGCAAATAAATGGCAGTTGTACATTGGCTCCATAGTAGGCACTTTAAAAATACAGCCACATGCTTTAGAAAGATTCTTGAAAAGTTCATTGAAGAAAGATGAGCAAGAAGAGGTTCATGGGTGGACAGATATGATTTATTTTCAGGTTAAACATTTCCACTAACCAAAACAAAACCTGAGGCAAATAAAATGTTTGCAATTAAATCTGCTGCTACTCCTTTTCAAAACAGCAGCATATTGGTAGTTGTTATCTTGTATTTAAGCTTTTTTTTAAAAAAAAAAAAAAGTAAAAAAAAGTATTCCTTCTTTCAAATTCACTATAAGACAGTGAAAAATAATTTAAAGGTGGTTGGTGTTGTAGACAGTGCCTTTTTGAAGATTTAAAATAATATAATTAACATATACCATAAAAATTGTACTTCCAGCCACAAAGGAGCAAGGCCACTGGAGACAGGCATTGTTAATCTAGAGATACAATATGGGCTGCTGATTTTTTTTTGTTTCTGTATACAACTATAGAGTTGCAGAGGAGTAAGCCTTCAATCCACTTGAATCATTTTGGCTTTCACTCTTTTAATATTATGATCTTAGTTAAAGCTGGTTGCTTTACAACAGACAAATTTCTCTAATTTTACTCATCTACTTTCAGCTGTTTCTGAGGTTAGACTTAAAAATACCACTAGGAACTTGAGAAAGGAATCTTTAGGAAATTTTAGTGTTTACTTTTGTCTAACACATTCAGAAGAGGTATAGGAGAGAACAGAATAAATTCTGGATCTCAGAATTTGTCATACTTGAAAGTTATTGAACTTGTTTTCCGCTGCAAGTATTTTTCTGGGAATCTGGAAAGATCTCACCAGTGTGTCTGCAGTCAACTATGGGAAAAAGCAGTGTGAGAAAGACTGTTTTTGAGAACCATAAGAACACAGTAGTGTGCTAATGCTATGGGGGAATAGTGGAAGAATAGCTTTGTGTTTCTCCTGTCCTTTCTTTCTCTTGCCCCTTTTCCTGCCTGTATGTTCTGGTAGGGCCAATCACTAACTAATCTTCAATGTATTACTAACAGCACAGTGTAAATGTGCGGGATGAGGATTATGTAGAAGATTTTGAAGTGGCAACATTTCTCTAGGAGTGAAGTAATGATATGACTCATAGAAGCATTTCAAAGTCAATGCAGCTGTCAGTGGATGTCCATCTTGTCATTATGTGGTTTGAGTGATGACACATGAACAGACAAAATTCCAAGCCCATACACCTGTAAGCTGCTAGCTGCAGAAAACAGCGCCCATGACGTGTGTGCAAGCTAGAATAGATGCATGCCACTAAAGAAGGCTTCATGTTTAGTAATGCAAAGCAGTTTGGTTTTCAGATCTTGTCTCTGTTCCAGAAATGTGTTGGCAGTTTTAAAGCAGGGCTGAATGCTTATCAGAAGTTGGAAAACTTCAATTCTTACTTCAAAAGAGAGACAGATTGTTACCAGAGGTATCTTACTAAATCAAGGCAATAGGTGTCTACCTAGCGAAGCAGCTATAATGTATAAACAGGTAATGACTGATAATTAGCAATGGCCACAAGAGAAAAAGTGATCTTTGTCTGCTCTACCTTAAAAAGAGAGGGAGGTGTGGAGAGTAGAGAGTAATGAAAAGAAAAATCAGCCAGCTCTCTGAAGGAGTAAACAAATTTTCTCCATTCTGATGTCTGAGAGCACCTGAATGGCAGGAAAGAATATAGCATTAGTGAAAAACAAAAGTGACCCATCTTAAATATTATTATGGATGACTGTTGAAATAAGCTAATTTTTTTAAGTAACAAATTGTTCAGTTAAATCAGTGTCCTTCACAAGTAAATCTCTCTGGTTTCCATGGAGAGGACTCATCCTCTAATCCAACTAAAAAGACCCAATTAATTCTTGTGACAAGGGCATGATAGAACTTTTACCGGAGCCTTCCCCACAACAGTCCCTGGGGCTCCAGCATGCCATTAAAGGATTAGGGATTTCTAAATTGCATGAAAGGAAGGCTGTTTCATACTTTTCTTTAGCCTGTATATTAGCCAGTGGAATGAGACTTTCACGGTGACGTGATCCAGCCTAATGAACATAGTTTCTGGTGAACCTTCATCAATAATGTTTCCCCCCAGTCATACCATTTTTGTTTGGAGGCAAAAGAGGAGGAGACACTCTGTAGGGTTTTTTTCCCTCTGACCCTCCTAAGGCTACCTAAAAAACACAATGAGTGCAGTCTCTAATATCTGTTAATGTTGAGAATGAGTAATATAGCTTGATGGCAGAGAGCAATGCTTGATCATTCTGACAGCTTCCTGATGCACCTGAGATTTAGAGAGCAGTGTGATTAATTAAAAATGTGTCCTTAAAAAACATAAATTTAGAAATTAATTAAATATATTTATCTTCTCAGTCTGGCTTTTCTGCTATGTGCACCAGATGTAGAAGTAGTGCTGTGATGTGTCAGGAAGCAGTAAGGATTCTAATAAGACAGCTGGTTTGGGAGATCTCCAAAATAAAGTGGAGTAGTACTAAATAAACCCAAGATTCTAAATCTTTCTTGTATTGTAGGGGGACTGCTAGACATGAGCAGTACATCCTTGGCCAAATATCCAACTTTGTATCTCTATATTTGTCGCTATTTTTAAGTGCCAAAATAAAAGTAGTCTCATGTACTGAAGGTAGAATATTTTCAAAAATACTAAGTCAGCTATGTGTAAAGGTACATATGAGAACTCAGGTGCCTGTCTTGAGGCACCCAGCTGTTAACAAATAGAAGAACAGTCTGGATCTCTCCTTTTTCTGTAGCTACACTTGAGGCACACTGTCTTTCTAGTATTTTTGTGGGGTTTTCCAGTGAGGGAAATAATTGCTGAAACTACATTAGTAAACTAGATATATGAGAGGTCTGAACAACACTATGCCTATCTAATGGGTTTCTGTCATCTCTTTCTTAAGAAAGCACAGAATTTACCAGAAAGGTAAAGGAAATGTCATACATTAATGGATATTTCATCAAGTATGCTGGACTAGATGGAAATTGGGTTAAGGAAGCTGACAAGCAGAATGCCTGGATTGAACTTCTTCAAACATATAATAAAACCTGTGTTTGCTGGTTGATAAAATTGTACAAGAATAATTTCAATAAAATCTTCATTTGTAAGCTTTGAAAACTTTTCTTTTTGTGCGTTATGCAATTAAAATACATGACTCACTTTTCTATCAGTCATTATACTGAGATTTTAAGATTTATTTGCCTAGATTTCATCCTGTGTAATGACATATTATTGCACAGACAGAATTTAGGTCCTGTGATAGCTGTTTGAAATTGATGGCTGGAATTATCTGAATGTATTCCACCTGGAAAAACAGCTTATAAGTCATAACCCAAAAATATATTGTTATAATAGCCAAAAGTTTATGTAATTTTTGCACATTCTATAAGACAAGAATTGTATTTTTACAGTGACAATTTATGTCACTGGTAAAGGTATAATGTTATGATCATATATTTCAGTTTTTCTGAAAAGTGTTCTTTTCTCATTTTTCTGATATTATAATTCCTTCCACTGTTTTAATTTAATTCATCACTGCCTTTGATATGTATATTTGTCATTTGCATGAAAAATAGTAAAACTTTATTAAGAAATATTTAAAATAATGATCAAGTACCTTTTTTTCTTTTTCTATTTGTTAAACTATTCATAAAACATTATTTGAATTGTAACTGGTAAATTATGTTCTTGCTCTGCACAGAGTTCTGCAGTATCTGAAATTCTAGACTCATCTCAAGTACCACCAATTCTACCTTCAATGCAGCCTCTGTGACTATGTTAAATACGACACTGGACACAAGGAAACACACGAGCATGTTATCCTTCCTGATGTGTATCCATATCCCCCATCCTTGTAAAGTCTTTGAATGTTTTACCGTCACTGTGCTCTAAAACCAAAATATTATACACATACATTCTGTTAAGTCAGCTAGCTTTGGCTGGGTGATGACAGCATAAAACTAGTGGGACAGGAGGAGAGACCTAAACTGAACTTGGAGTTCCATCCTGTCTTCTTTCTGCTAGAGTAGGAACCCACTCATGGTTTTGCTAGCAAAAATAATGATCTCAAGATTTTTCTTACAGTCAAAAAAGAATTAGTCTCGATGAGGGGTTCATGCATGATCTTAGGCCCATTCTTGAAAGATAATCTTGATGTCATAATAACATCTATCTTTCTTCACAGGATTTAAAACTGAAAGTCTGACTGTCACTAGCATAAATAAATGATGTTGTAACAGCAGGAATATTAAGAAATTTCTGTAATATACTGACTCTGAGTTCTGTTGGTCTGTCCACTTACTCAGATCTAAATGATCACTTTCTCTCAAAACATTTTTTACTGTCTTTTTAGAACTTTAAAGAATTGCTGAGATAGTTTAGAAAGGGATATACATGAGCTTTGACCAGATGCAACTCAATAACAAATTAGATTTTAACATTTACATTGCCTTTTATTTTTTTAAGAATTTATTTTTCACTTCTTTACTGAGGCATAATAAAGATTTCCTATTTTGTGTACTTGAAGGTGTGGCTCCATTAACTAAGGTTTTGATAAAAATCCAGAAAGAAATTGAATTAAAGAACAGGGTAAATGATTTTGTAACATTCTGCACAACTTTTTCTTAAAAATATTTTCTGAAACTAGAAATGGAAAACCACATTAAAATATATTTTTTTATTACATCCTATGTTATTATATTAAGGTATTATCCTTCATCTTTTATCTCCCCTTCTTTTAATCAGCTGGTATTTCCTGTATAAGATAAGAAATAAAGAGGCTGAGATAGCTTGCAGCTGTTCAAATTAAGATATGTTGAAGTGTCCATGATGGAATTCCAGGATAGCTTCATTACATGTTCTTCAGTAGCATAAGTATTGGTTTACCTGTCCTGCTTTTGCATTTTCACAAACAAATGTTTCATAGTAGTTGGCAAACTCTGGTGCATGATCATTTATGTCTAAAATCCGGACGAAGACAGGTATCTGGCTACTTTGTTTAGGATTATCTGAAAAAAGAAAATTATTTCTATTACAGCAGAAAAAGGTATGTCTATGAAAATAATCCAATGTATTTTTTCAAATAGACATTAGAAATGTTAATTTTTCTTGATTATACTAAAATAATTATATTTCATTTTCTACTGACAAATATTCCATATATATATAAAAGACCAATTTATATCCAAACCAATTTTTTTATTATAGCACATAAGTTTTGAAATAATATAAACTATGCTTAAATTGATTTGCATTAAAAACAGGTGACTGATTTCTTATTTCTGTGTATTCCATACATCAGTAGAGCAAATGGTTCATTGCAAATGTTGCTTTATGAGGTAGAGCTGTCAAGAACATTTACCTTTTCAAATCCATAACACAGTGAAGCAGTGTCGTCAGTCAAAAACAACAAACACACACAAAATCCCCCCCCCCCCCCCCCCCCCAATTGTTGTCTTTTCTCCCCAAAATGTAAAAACCAAAACAATAAAAGAAGATATATAGGATGTGATAATCAATCACTCTTCACAAACTTGACTTCCAAGCTAATGCCAGAAAAGATTCTCACACTACACATATTGAAAATGGAACATGTTTGACCAAACAATGAAAGGCGTTTATGAGGAAAAGATATCAGTCTTTCTGAAAATGGGGATATGATTCATCTCTCCATATTACCCGAATCCCAGGCTGTTAAGCACATTGACTCCTGGGGAATCTATAGGGAGAATGAAGGAAGGGAGAAAAGGTTTTCACTAAAATTAGTATATCTGTTTCCCCTTTGATGACTGTTGTCTGGAAAGAAAGGTAGGCAAGAGACATCCATATCTATTAGCGTCTAGCAGAATAGTAATGGATCCAGGTAAAAGACTTAGGCCCAGGGTTTGCTTCAGATGTGGAAGGAAAGTAATTTTCTGAAATAGGTTAGAGCAGTTGAGGTAAAGCATAACTTCCTCCCATTTACAATAGTCATTCTGACAGTGTGACAGTGTGTTGTTTGTATGTTGTGGACAACTTTCCTTCCCACCCCTCCACATGATTTTCCCAAAGACTTAACTTGGGGTATAGCCAGTGCATCACACCTGCATATAATTATTTTCTGCAAATTTTTAGGGAACCAGTTAATGTCTTATATATATTGCACATGGTTTTGTTGAGCCTGGGAATTATAAATCATCTTTTCAAAAATGGGCAAAACCAATCTTAAAGTAATAAACTGAACTTTTAGATGTGCATCTAAAGGTGTTCTGTATATTGATAATATCTGAACAAGGGCAAAACTAATGAAACAAGTCAGAATTTAATTATTTTGTCAGTTGTAATATTCCCCTGAGATAAATTATCTTCAACTTACTGATTTCAGTTGCTATGACAGTGATATTGTGCCAGGGAGTTTCTTCTCGATCAAGTGGCTTTGAGATGAATAAGGATCCATTTCCTGAATAGATGTTGAATATTCTGTCAAGGTCAGTGTGTCGATCCACAGAATATCTGTCAAGATATAGCAGAACTGATCATCACTATCTCCTGTTGCAGTCTCCAGCTTAGCTCACAGTCACCTCTAAAAATTTTCTAATTTTAACTGTGGTTAATCAAGAATGTCTTCTTTACAGTTAATCTAAGCTTTCCTGTGGCTATCTGTCTATTCCAAATACTGAGAAACAAGGTTTTAAGACTAGTGAGCAGGAGGAAGAGCAAATTATTATGTGGGTGGTTTGTGATATTTCAAATTACATTTCAGCTCATAAAGTGAATTCTGGAAGAGCAACTAAAAGTGAACACTCTTAGATAAGATATTATGCAAATTAATTGTTTCTTAGAGAGCTCTGTCACCAAAAGACATAATTGCAGATATACGTAAGTATCAATTTACTAAAAAATGTTTTTGAGGTGTCACAAGGACCATCTCATTCACCAGAAAAATCTTCAAATTAGTTGTTTTAGATGAAATTTCTTAAAATCTGGTTTATGATACTTGCTTTTGCTTTGCTTATCCAGTAAGGATAAACTTATTTTACAGATTTTTTTTTTTTTTAAATTAGCCTAGTAGTTATGAGTCACTATCAGGTTAAAATGTGTTTTTATACATAGTTTACTTGAAAATATTTTATTCTTTTCCTCCTCTCACACCTCCTACGTCAAAGCGTACTGCTGCAGGACAGTTTGTTCAGAAATGCAGAGATCAGTTTTCATAATGACTTGCACAAATTTAGTACAAAACTTAATACACAAGTTTAAGTGCTGGATTTGTCACTGCAGATAATAATAGCAGATGGGTAATAATTACAGCAATTTCACAGTGCTAAACCCTCACCTCTAATTGTTATGACTTTCTTGTAATCATTTCTTATGCAATAAACTGTGATCATTAAATGTTAAGCTATAGAACATGGTAGACAATGTTACATACAGAAGGTAGACTGCTATCAAGCATCAGAGAGCATAGAAATACACCCTTTTTACTGTTATATATGGTATAAAAGCATAACTTTACGAACAGTTTGATGAAAGTGCTGACAGTTCAATGCTGACCTCTCTTTTTACCTGGTGCCTATAGGCTGTTCTTCAAAAGCATTTTCTGCACTGCTAATTGTGCTAATTGTATTTGCCTTCACAAGCTCCCATAGATATTTCTCTGTTCAATGCTTTTGAAGGTCACATCTGTGCTTAATTACTCAAATAGCCTCCTAATATATTTTGGTCTCATCACTCTCTGTGCAGGAGACTTGACCCACATCTAAAGCATTTTATATTGTGTAATGGCTTACTTTATTGCATTCTTTGCTATATCTGGATCCTGGGCTACAACTTGCCCAATAATGCTTCCTTCCTTGGCATCTTCATCTACCTCTATTAAATACCAGGGTCTGCTGAACACTGGAGGTTCATCAATGTCTTCAACAGAAATTTTTACCAAAGCCGTGTCTTTGAATGGCCCCAGCTGAAGAAAACGAGGATCAGGATGAGTGTTGGTTGCTTCCACTCTTAAGGTATATAACACCTTGTTTTCAAAATCCAGATGCTGAGGATAAAATAATAAGAAAATTATGTTACCTTATAAAAAATGTGAGTTTTACAACGCTTAATTAAAAGTGGAAATATTTTTAGGAACAAAAGCTCTAAATTTTAATGCATCTTGAGGAAGATGAAGCATATTAGGCCTTTTTCTAAGCATAAGAAAAATAAGGATTATTGTAGGACAGCAAGGCAAATATGATCCCTCTGCCTACTCCTTGTTAAGTTTCCTGAAAAAAACAGAAGAGTTTAACATATATGAAAACAGAAAGAGGAAAATGGAGTAGTTTTACTCAGTCCACAAGTAGGAGTTGTTTAAAATCTTTTTTTGTCTCATCTCCTTGATAGGAACAAGAGCAATTTTCTCATTTCTTAAATGCTCTCTATTCTATTTACCTTTTCTTTACTCCTCTTCCATTACCATCTACTCTTGCCTGTTTGGCATCAGGAGCAGCCCAGACTTGTCCCTGGCCTCCATATTCCACAGTGAAAAGAAAAACTGTGAAATCTAATTTCCAATGTGACATTTGTGGTATGCAAATCCATATATAAGTATGTATATAGACATTCATATATACACATATATACATACATAAATATACATGTTTCCAAATATTAGATCTATATATTTATGTAGACAACAATTAATTTTTACTGATATATTCAGTAACAATAGAACTTGAAAGAGTGCTCAGAGTTTAACAGGCTGAAATCTGGAAAACAACCAATAAATCTGTCAGAGATTTTATTTTGAATTTAGTTTCTACCAGTGTCTTTGCCCTTTGAACTTTCATTGACATAATATGTAACAACTGAAGTTTCACCAGGGTTGGACTTAAACCATGACAGATTTTAGCTACTGGAGATAACTGGTTGTTGGACAAACTAAGGAGAGAAAGTTTACCCTTGGAGATGTAAGTTCATCAAACTTCAGGTGAGCCTCCCACCCTTGTGAGTCTTACCACAGTAATCAGCTGGCAAACCTCACTGTGAACTGAACCCCTCCAGGTTTTCACAGCCCTAATTTGAAAGTACCCTGTGTGAGACTATATATATTGAACAGGCAGCAGCCACTGAAATATTGCTTTATGTGAAGTGACATGCCAGTAAATTTCCCTCGAGACTTGAAAAATAACAGATATCTGCTGAAGAAAGAGAAGAACAAAACTAATACAACAGCTCCTTGGCAGCCTGACCCCTTGTGAGATATACCTTCCCTTCCCCTAGAAAAAGAAAAATAACCATAACACTTGGAGAGCTAAGTACATATAAAAGACAGGGAGGAAAAAAATAAACCTTTTTGACAGTTATAATCCCTTCCTGTGTGTCCTTGTCAGTGATGATATCAAACATGTCTGATCCATCCCCACTGGAAATGCTATATTCAATCTCTGCATTTTCTCCCACATCGGGGTCATTGGCTTTAATTCTGCCAAGAGAAGTCCCAGGTGGTGCAGATTCAGGAGAGCTGAATTGGTAGGTTCCTGGAAGACCAAAATCAAGCATTTATTGTTTTGAGAAACCTTTTCTGCTGAATAAAAAACACCTCAAATTTCACCTGGATTTTTTAAGTAACTTGAAGTTCCAAATACTTTAAGAAAAGTACTGTTAGTCATCATACTAAACTTTAAAACAGAGTTCAGAGTTGATTGACAAACTGTCACAAAAATTTCAAGTTATTTTTCATAGCCATTTAGTACTGTGATTTTTGTGGTTTTTTTCCCTTCATCTTTAAGGGGCAAAGGAGATAACAAGGTACCAGTTCTTACCTTGATTATTTAACACTATATATATATATATATAGAGAGAGAGAGACATATATATAGACACACACATATGTATATTCTCTCAGTTCTCTAGAAATGTTCTTAGATATATTTAGAACTAGGAGGGGGTTTTATTTTGTTTTCTCAAGGCATAACTGTTGCAGATGTCACTGAGGATTTTAGAAAGAAACTAAAATAGAATAGTGCTTTTTTATTTATTCTTTTGAAATATGTATTCAAGTAGGTGTTCTGTGTGAAAGTAATTCACTCATCTGTTATTGGCAATACATACTAAAGAGTCATGGTAAAAGGCATTTGGATACATGTTCATGTTAATTGCTGTAGTTAATTGAAATGCAGATACATTCAGATTTTCCTTGATTTACTCTGCATATACTTTTTGTGCTCTTTCAATGGTTGGTTTCATTTAATGTTTTATAATCAGGGTTTTCTAAAAGAAATCTCATTACAAAGACATTTTAATCTTGTCCATGTATATGAAAAGTAAATTTATATGCATTTTCTGACAATACTGGCAATAAAAATCTAATTATAAAGACATACTGTTGCAGAAAAAGTATCAATCAGATGGATTCTTGACCAGTCAGAAGATATTGAAGACCTTTCATGTCTAGCAACACACAAAAAAATCTAATTCAATATTTTCAGTTACCAAGAAAATGTGAAAAAAAACCCTGGTATGTTCAGATTTTGTATATGAGATGCCAGAATCTGAAGTTTCTTTTGATCTGTTTTTTCATGTAAATTCATGTTAATTTATTTGAGTGAGGTAGTAGCATTGGAAAAATACCTCAATGGTATGACAAAATTAGCACCTGATAAAATGTACAATCCTTATTCAAAGGGTCCAATAAGAAGCCACATTTGTAATGACTTTCAGTGAAGTACAGTCAACTATCTTTCTTGCAACTACCCTAACTCCTATATTGACATGCCCTTTGCTGTCTTTTAAGACACCTAAAGAGCTCTGAATATTCCATTTAATACATGGAATATATCAAACTTCTGAGTTCTGAATGAGTTTCTGTCCCCAATTGTACAAAGTGCAAAAGAGAATCAGTGCAAATCTGTTACATTTATATAGAGGTGCAACAAAATGGAATCTAATTATGCCAAACTGTTACAAATTCAAGGTTGTAAGTGAAAGCTCAGCAGTAATCTGTTTGGCTATGATCCACACAGACCAAAATGCATATTGTTTCCTTAAAACAGTCTGAAAATGGGAAAAAAAGGTAAGATTCCTGGCAGCTAAACCAAGAGTTTGAAGCCTTGAACCCTTGACAAATTCAAGGGTTTGGCAGGTGAGGCAGAAATACCATAAGAACAGATTTAATCATGCCAGGTATTACTCCTTCCAAACCAATAACTCTCTTTCATGCTTTTTCATTTAGAAGCATTCCTTATTTTTGTGATCCTGTGTGAATGTTTCACAGTTTTGGTGTGTGCGATGGATATTTGGGTTAGAGTACAATAGAATTCAAATTGTGTAAGATTTTCATTATGGTGCCATTCAAATTGTGTTTATGCCTCTGTCTTCTAACTGTCCAGGATTCCTTTCAGGAAACAAAACAAAACAAAATCTGTTTGTTCTTAATGCAGTCTGAAAAACCAGTACTTCACAATGCCATTTTACTTTCTTCTGTCCCTCTGAGAAATTAATCTTTAGTTCTTAAATACCCTGGCATTGCTTGCACTTGTCATTCACCCTCTGTTCTGGGCAACATTTTCACTTATTGTTGCCTCACACAGGAGAAAATGAAAGACATGTTTTTATAATAAGCAAACTTCCAGAACTATATAGTTCTTTGAAGGTATGCCCTGCTTCATAACTATCCAAGAAGAAATAAAATCCTCCAGATGTTTCTCTATGTTTGATTTCCTGGGAAGTGTGGAAAACCACTCTCCTGAGGAGAAAGAAAATGACAGGGAAGGGTCATCAGCAAAATTAAAATTCCACCACCAAACAGATCCTACAGCAGGCCTTCTATAGGCTATCTAATGTGTTTCAGTGATGTCCAAAGTAGAAGGGCACAGAAAATATTGTATGAGGTGTCAAACTGTGTAAATTTTTCTATAAAGTACCAAACCCAAAGCTTATTGAAATAATGAATTTCCACAGACTTGAGTCTTCAGTTAATCTTTAAAGAAGTGCATCATAAGGATCACAGGCTGAGGAGACTGGAAACTTTAAGATATTTTGCAGTCCTATATAGTCTTAATTCCTTATTTTATTGTAGTTTAGTTTAGTTAGCAGCAAGCCTTGAAATCCAGTGTGTTATACTAAATTATAGTTTAGGTTCAAGAATCCCCATTTGCCAAAATATTATAGTCTATATCATGCTATATACTTTTAAAAAGTATCCCCTCATAAACTCAAACAGGAAATGTGACTAAAAATTGTTGTTTGAGTTTTCCATGTGGAGTTGACTCTCAGCAAGTGAATTCCGAATGTGAATTCAATTTATCTTTTGAGTGTCACTGTACATTTTCTCCTCTTTTTTAAAAAAGTGTTATCATGGATAGAGATTAAAAAAGGTAATTTGGAATTCCAAGAATTCATTCTTCCATAGTCAAAGTTTTTCAATAATTTTCTTAAAAATCTGCTCTGGGTTGACCTGTTTGTAGTGCTCTGGGTGTACTTATTGCCATGGTACTGAAGTGTTTTTCAAGTTTCTTCAGTTCTGGGAGAGCATTTTCTAAATCAGCTTGGTTTGTTCAGTCCTTAGTGAATCTGTTAGAGAGCCAGGTCCCTCATCAGTGTGAACAAACAATTCAAATTTTATAATGTGGATATTTTTCTGGCAGGCACTGAACTGAGGCTGTAAATTTCTCCTATCTGCAGCCTTTCAAACAGTTATCAGACACTGACTTTAACAGTTTGAGATTGGATTTAAACCAGTGGCCTAGGATGAAAAGATCTGTAGTGTGCTACTGTGAAGCTTCCTGTATTGTGCAGCTTTCTGTTATTTTGCCATTTTTTATTCCATAAACTTATTAAAAAAAACCCCAAAACCAACTTTATTATGTCAAACTGGCCTAGATTTTCAAAATCACTTAACATCAAGAACTGAACACAGATTACAAGTACCTAAAGCAAATTCTGAGACTGCCAGCAGAGCATGCCACCTGATCAACTCTGCCTCAGCAAGGCAGTGCATTAAAAATTTGCTGACCTATTTGCCTGCCTGCCTAAACACGTGGAAGTAAAAGTGTCTCCAAAACCTGAACCCTATATTTTGTAGTTAAATTCCTCTAAAGGCTTTCAAGTTCCTGCAATTAGCCTAAGTTATTGTTACATTTTATATTTCTGTAAGCAGAATAAGAATGAGAAACAAGTTTATTGTTCCAAGAAATAATTTGCTATTAGAAAAATGTAGGCAGAGATTCCCATTTGCCTTAAAAAAGCTGCAGTGTAAACAGACACAGCAGTGAGCTAGTATTTATACTAGGAATATAATGAAAAAAAGTTTCCAGATGGTCAAAGCAAACAAATTGATTTTCAAGAGGCTCTTTAGAAAACAGATTTATTAGGTGCTCCATACTCTGGGGGAAGCGAGGCGGATTGTCATTGACATCAGTCAGTGTGATGTTCACGGTGGTGGTCCCTGATAGTCCTCCCATCTGGCCTCCCATGTCTTTGGCCTGGATGACCACTTGGTATTGTTCCCTGTTCTCTCTGCTCATGTCCGGTAAAGCAGTCTTGATTATGCCTTGAAGAAGTAAGAAAAAGGAGAGACAGAGAGGTGAAGAAAAAGCACCACCCACTTTGATCTCAGTCTTTAAACAGATTCATATAAGATATACTGTGCAGATGGTAGTCCATAGCAATCACATGGTATACAGCAATAAGCCATTAATTCTATGTCGGATTTAAAAAAAAAAAAAAAAAAAAAAAAAAAAAAAAGAGAGAGAGAAATAAATGTAACAGAAACATTAGTCACTGTTTCTGCTATGCTAAAGCAATTTAATTATTCTTGCAATGACAAAAATATCAATATACCTGTTGAATTGACATTTTTCAGTTACTATCCCCAGTTATTATTTTAATACATTCTGATGTGTCCAATCCTCGAACATTTGATATTATAACACAGGGCTAACTCTAAAATGCCCTTGATTCTTTATTCTAGGCTGTAAAAGATCATAGATTGTAATGCTCAGTGGTGGACCCTATAAGTCAGCTAGGGCTGTAGCTAATGAAAGAATTGAACAAGATTGTAAATTAGTGTTGGAAAGTCTTGTTTTTTTGGTATCCAGTTTCAAGAATTTCGTAACTGAAATGTAAATGTCTCAGACTCTTTATGGCACACAAAAAGAGCAGGGGTCTCAAAAAGATGATTTTTTTAAAGTGGGCATCCACATGTTGTCGTTTAGAAAACCAAGCCGAGCTTTTTTTGTTGTTTTTTTTTGGGGGGTCGGGTTTTTCCCCTCTTATTTTTATTTAGAAGGGTGGTGGATTTGCAGGGCTGGAGTGATGAGAGTTTTCTCTTGTGAAATTGAAAAAGTTAAATATAGTGTCTCTTTCTGCTTGGAGGATTCACACCCCTGCCCTTCCATTCTCAGAAGAAGGCTCTCATTATAGGCTGTTTGACATTATGCAAAAAAGAAAAAGCAAACCTGGAAAATATCTACATCTAGAAAGAGTGAAACAGAAAAAAAACCTTTGGACTTTAGTGGTTATTTATGTCTGATGCAGGATTACCAGGTTCTGATTACCATACCTAGGCTTGTTAATATATGTAACATTAAAAAGCAAATTGGTTTAAAATGAAAAATTAATCCCTGAACCAAAGACAAGAGTCCAGGTCTCCCCCCAAGTGTCTGCCTGTCTAACCACCTGTTATCATCAGTTACTGTCCAAGTGTTACTAGTCTTCTTTCCCTGATCATGCTTAGTAAAGGTGTTGGAGAAAAGGACTGGAGAAAAGAAAAAAAGAAGGGAGATTGGAAAAGGTAGGAAAAACCAAACACTTATCCAAGGCAAAACTGCTGTGCTCCCTTTTAAAACTGTAACCTTGTGGCTCATTATCTTTTTCATACTATGTCTTTGCTGTATTTTAAAACAAGAAGCTATTTCAAAAGGAAGTTAGCCATCCTTTGAGCATGCTCAATGGGTTAGGAACTTCAGGGATTCTGGGCACAGTTGCTCTTAAATTCTCAATTGTCAAACCAGAACAATTTTGATAACATGGAGGAACAAGATAATACAATGCCTGCTGAGTCTTGAGTCCCTTAGGATTAGGTATCTAGAGGAAGAGAGGTTGTGGTTGAATGTTTCTTTTTTGAACTCCAATTTTGAATTATAGATATCCAAAGTTCACACCTTTTTGTGTTGTTTTTAGCTTGTGTTTGTCTCTTATTCAATTTTCTGCAGAAAAGAGTGAAAACAGTGAAACAAGTGTTCATTCATGCTTTACAACTTGAAAGCATTAATGATTCTTGCTTCAATTCTAACAACTGTTGGAATTAGAATACAGTTTTCAAAAAGCATCTTCAGTTAAAAATTGTCAGTGGCCAGGAATCTATTAAAAACTTCTAGAAATAATGAATTATCTATGAGATTTTTCTTCCTCCCCTGCCCCCACCCCCCTCCCCGGTGTGAAATTGTCCATTTTCTATTTCCTTTTCTTGACAAACAGATGAGATTCCCAGAAATTGGTGTAAAATATGTTTGTGACTCATTTTGATTATTCTTTGGACCCTTTATAATATTCTACACATTTATTGAACTGCTGATCTTTACAGTTAAGAGTCATCTTCTGGAAATCTTACTCATGCCAAGTAAAGCAGTTCTTCTGCAATACTTTTATTTTAACAGAAAAAGCATATTTTTATTGTGATTTCAGTTTTCATTTAATAAAAGGGTATCAGCTTTGTGTCAAGTCATATGATGCCATATGTCTGTTCCAGTATTGAAATGGAAGTGAAAAGTGTGTTGATCCCTGCATCCTGTCTCTGTTATTGCAAAAAGTAAGACTAAAGGAATAGCTAACCTGTTTCTGGATCCACTGAGAAATATGGCTGTCCCTGGAGGATGCTGTACACCACTTTAGCACTGTTTCCATAGTTGGCATCATCAGCATCTGTGGCTGTCACCTGAATAACAGATGTACCTAAATGGGTACCAAACAAGGAGTCAGCAGATTTTTAGGAAGGCATCTACTTATAAACCGCATCCAGTTGTTGCAGTATAGAAGTCAGTAAGAAACCAAGCAGCATCCTGTGGAAAACCCCAGTTACCCTACCCCAGAAACAGTAAAATAAAATCAAATCTCATCTCCTATGGGATTAAGAGCAATGTGAGTCAATACAATTGGTGTAGTTTATGGATTAGAAGCAAATGAAAGGTTCTGTAAAGCATTTTTATAAGATATATAGAAGGACAAAGCTGTTCATCACAAGCTTTTATTTCTTAGCACTTTTCAAGATGTCAGAATGCAATTGGCTAACAAAATCTAGAGCTGACAAGGGTCTAGATAAATGCAGGCAGTCCAATAGCTAGAAGTGTAATGGTCCTTCACTCCTTCCCAGGGGATGAAGGCTGACTGAGTAGAAGCTCTTTACCCTATTTTTGGCTTGGTAGTTTTTATGTATCTCACTTTCCTTGAAAGAAAAATGTCTAGTGAGCACTGTTCACT
This sequence comes from Acropternis orthonyx, assembly GCA_035583155.1. Classification (NCBI taxonomy): domain Eukaryota; kingdom Metazoa; phylum Chordata; class Aves; order Passeriformes; family Rhinocryptidae; genus Acropternis; species Acropternis orthonyx. The sequence continues at coordinate 72,498,804 of JAWWEU010000081.1, read as the reverse complement.
TAAATGAATATCATTCCCTATTCCTTTTTTTTTTTTTTTCAACATCTTCAGCCTCTCTAGATTGAAGTTCACCCAGATAATTTGCAACTTGACTAGAAATTTAGAAGACACTCATTTACCTGGGACTAATGCAATTGAAGCAAATTGTCTCTGCTGTTGCTTTTGAGCATATACCAGGGATGGGCAAAAGTAGAAAACCAGAGTAACCAAAACAGATTTGTGAGAGCACATTATTATTAGGTCCTGTTAGATGCAACTATTTTTTCATAGTACATAATACAGCTTTGCAAATAATAATTTTACCTACATAGCAACAATTTCAACTATTTCAGGTTATCTGAAGAGCATGTCAAGAGAGGAGGAATACTTCTTTCTCTGCAACAAACCAGCAGATCAAAGCTGTAAAAATGCTCTGTCACAAGTCATCAAACTCTAAAGAGGATTTTTGCCATCAGCTATCTGGATTACTTTTTGCCTGGTTAAACAATTAGAGGTCATCTGTGTGCCAAGCAGAGCTATAAAGATAATCCCAAAGAATATTTAAGGACATTTTTATCACTAACTGTTCAGCAAAACTGCTCATCTGGACAAAAAATGAAGACAGGTTTTTTTGAGAATGGCAAAGTTCCATTACTCTTATCTATTTTCAGAAGAGCAAGCAAGTTAAATGCCATGCCTCCTCAAGACTAACAGTGAAAGAAGAGTCAATATCCCTTGTTAACCTATAAAAACCCACAAAGGAAATCAGTAGAATCAAATGTTTATACTGTGCTCTGTTATAGAATCTAGAATTTAAGAATCAAGAGAAACGTAGATGTCCATCCTACCCTACCCAAAAAAAAAAAAAAAAAAAAAAAAAAAAAAAAAAAAAAAAAAGAGAGAGAGAGAGAAAACCAATGAAAATACCTTCATCAGGAAAAGGTATTGTTTGGCCTCCTGATGTAGCAACTGTCATGGGACAGAAGTTTGAGTATGGTTATAACAAATGAATGCACATTAATGTTCTTTCTTGCTTTTTCTAGGGTACTGTTTTGATGAAAAACCCTGAACAACCCTGTTGAATGTATTTTGGACTTTTTTTTTTTTTTTTTTTTTTTTTTTTAAAGAGAAGTATTTTACACAGCTCATGGCAGTCTTGGAAAATTTCTGTCTTTGTCTCATTGGAATGTCTATCTTTGTTTCCTGAGGCTCAAGTGCCATATAATTGTGGTTGCTGGGGAGAGTACAGAAGATGTAACCCTACAGAAACTTTTGAGGTGGTGAAAAAATAGTGTTACAAAGCTCCTTCTTACTAGTAAACTAATAGTACAACTGTGAAAAATGATTAAGAAAAGTATATTCTCAGAAAACTCAATGTCAGCCTGCAGTCAACTTTCTTCTCTGACAACAATCTGTTGTGTCATAAAAGAGTATGCTCACAAATGATAGGCAATACTTGTGCAACTTTCTTTCATGAGGAAAGAAACTTCTCCTAGCTTTTTGGGTTTGAAATGAGAGTGAAATAAAGGCAGTGAAATAATGGAACTCAACACTATTTATGAAATAATTGGTAATGAGGCAAAAAGAATCTGGAATTTTTTGATTAAAGAAAAGTATACCATTTCTTTATCTCAGTTGAATGGTACCCATAGAATTATCTATTTATTCATTTGTTTATTTATAGCCTAGATAACCTCACAAGCAGCTTCTTACCATATTTGTGAACAGATTCAAAGTATGAATCAGGCTGTATTGAAGAATACAACAGAAATGAAGGAAGGAAGAGGAGCCTGGGAAGAACTGGGGTGAAGGAAGATATCTTAGTGCTTTTCTTTTTTCTCACTATCCAACTATTTTTAATGGGCAATAAATTATATTGATTTTCCCAAGTGAAATCTGTTTTGGCCCTGATGATAATTGTTAAGCAGTCACTCATTCTGTATTTCAACAGATGAACTTTTCCATTTTCCTTTCTCCCCCTGTTTTTTTTGTTTGTTTGTTTGTTTTTGTTTTGTTTTTGTTTTGGTTGGTTGGTTGATTGGTTGGTTGGTTGGTTAGTTGGTTGGTTGGGTTTTTTTGAGCAGGAAGAGTGAGAGATCACCTGGGTGGGCTTCTGGCAGCCAGTTAAGATCAAATACACCACATGAGCAAATCTGTGTGAAAGATTACAGAGAAATGTGAGAATGACTACAACAGCAGTCTAAAAACTGATGGCATCATTTGTCCATGAAACAAAGTCCACTTGAACCCAACCCAACCCAGGAAACCTATTCCATCTCAGGATGATAAATAAATCTCAGAGGTCTCAAGAGGTGTGCCTTTTTTTTCTTTCTTTTTCTTTTTTCCTCTTTTTTGTTTGTTTGTTTCTTTTGTTTTGATGAATTCTCAATACTTCTTTAACACAGCTTACTGATTATTTTACTGGCTTTTTCTCTCAAAGATTCACTATCTGCACACAGTGGACAAGAAATAGCAGTTTGCTATATGTGCTGAATTTACCAAGCTTCATTAGTGCTATAGCTTCACTATTTTTTCCTCCTTTTTTCCTTTGAGTCTGGAAGCTTAAGCACTTTGATAGCATATCTGTGATGTATGAGGTCCCACTGTAAGTGCAGAAAAATGCAGAAGGATAATTGTCAAGGTAACTTGAGAGAAGACAAATCTATACTAAATCTGTGAAAGCTCTGTGTGTGTGCATATGTATGCATGTAAGAATGTGGAGTCCAAAAAGGAAAACTGAGTTAGAGAGAGCATCACTCCATATCTAGAACAATGTAATTCAAGTGTGAGAACTGAGTGTCACTAACACAGACTACTAGAACTCATGAGGAGTGAGACATAAATTTGAAAAAAGCTTGCAACATTTGAAATGAGAATGCTTTTATGAATTATGTTTAAAATGCTTTCTATTCCTTTGTGCTGTTTAGTGTTTGAAAGAGTCCCACTAGTATAATTAGGTCTCCCAGCATGACACCAGAGTGCATTGCAAAACTGAAGTAAATAGCCTGAAAAGGATTGCTGTAGTGCAAAAGAGGTCTTCCACTAGATGAGAGGCATATATTTTGCTACATTTTCATGTGAAGTTGTGCTGTTCGGCATGCAACTCTTGTTCCTACTTGGCTCCTTTGGTTGGCATGAATTACAATGGCTTCTGCCAGTCAGGAGAATATATCTGCATCTATAGAAAAATGCTATTTTTACTGATAACTTGTTCTGTAACCTTAATTTTTAAGAGTATTCTCAATCTTGGGTGAAGAAAATGAGCAGATTATGTTGTTAGTAATGTATGTTTCAAGATTCCACCATGAATGTTGGAACAAAAAATGACAGTGATTTAAACATCTTTCAGAACCATGTCATTTTTTTACAAAATGGAGTTCTGTAACTTAAAAAAGTACTTAGATTTTCTTTTTTTTTTATTTAAATAAAATAGGACTTTGGGACAATTCAAACTTCTGATTTTAAGAAAAAATAATAAGGCTTAGACTTTGGCCTTCTAATATAAAACATTCAAAAAGTAATCTGAAAAAACAAAACTCTGAAAATGCTGAAACAGGATGTTTTTTCATTATGAGACATCTTAATTTCTATTTTTTTAATGTCATCTTCTGTCAAAATTGGCAATTATTGAAAAGTTTTGATTTTTACAGAGAAGTTTTGTCTGTGTATGTGCATCAAGTCTGTTTCATTTTCAGAAATAGAAGACCAGCTGGGGTAAGTGAAGAGGCAGGAAGGACTTTATCTCCCTAAAGGAGAAGCTCTTGTGCTTGCTTCCTGTTTTCAAGCACAGTGACAATCTGCTGTTTGTCAAGTTTATTTGCAGAGAGAAGATTTTAGAAGATGATTCCTTCTACAAGCAAAAAAAGATTTGGATGAGCTCTGGAAAACCTCTGGAATTAGGAACTTTGTATGGCTAGAAGACTAAAGATGAGTGCACAGGTAGTTTGCTCAGACAGCATGGCTCCAAGGATTATACAGACATACTGTGGAGATGCCCCTGCTGAAGACATGAGTGAAATTTTAAGTGAGCTACAGAAACTTTGAGAGGTGTTAAACTACTTTTTTCTTTGAGAGCAGGTTGTTTTCTCTGTCTGTGTTTAGGCAATGAACTGGACAAATTATGCTGTAGGAGCTATATGATAGTAACCAAGCCTAAAAAGTTTAGGAACACGTTGGGTTCACCACCAAGAATCTCATTACCACATCAGTTGGATGACATAATTTCTGACTACTTTGTATACAAAAGGCAGTGCTAAAGAAGGTTGATCAACAACTCTTAGATTTTGATTGGAAGACAAATCTACCTAGAAAGCTGAAGGAACAGAAAGCTGCAAACTGAACTTTGTACTTTTGTGCATGACCAAAATGTAGTGGAGCTTTCACTAGACTGCTCTTCAGAATTCAGATGCAGAAAAGAATTAGCGGTTGATAGCATGAAAGATTTTATAGAGCATAAGAAAAGAAAGAGTAAAAACAGAAAAGGAGCAAATGGCAACAGATAAATAGATCCAGTGTAGAGGAGGAGTAAAGGGGAATGACCAAGAAAAAAATAAATGAAGCCAACTTAGAATAAATAAGAAACTTGAGGAACCAGACTCAAAAGAGCAATAATATAACAATGGAAAATTAAAATGAACTTAAAATGTAGTTCAGATATATATATCGAGAAGAAATTTCCAAAATAGAAAAAAAAAGAGAGGAGACAAAAAGGTGGCATTAAAAAGGACATATAATAAATAATTAATAAACAATTAACAATTTTTATTAGTCAACTGCATAGATATGAGGCAAAACTTAGTTTCACTTGAAAACATGCTGTCTTATTTTTGTGTGTATTATCTCACAAATGTTTGATTGAGAAGTTAGCTGATATACTAGCTCCTGTGTGTGAGTACTCTGCCTTGGTTTTCAATGCCCACCGTTCTCCCATACAGGAATCACAAACTTTGCACCACTGTGGTGCACGTAAACAGTCACTGCAATCCCTGCTAATTTGACTAAAAGTAATTTGTGAGAGATGTAAGGAAACCAAGCAGCTAAAACAGATGGACCTTACCATCCATTTCAGAAATGCAAGATACCATTTTTATGCAACTTTGTTTCAGGAACAATCTCTTGTATTTTATAAACGTTATGAGGAAACAATGTTCATAATTTCTTGTGTTGCATTTTGAAGATTTTAGGTTTTGTTTAGTCCTTCCTTTTCTATGACAAAAAGAAGACCCATTTCAGACTGTGTTATCAGAATTTGCATTAAAGAAGTAACTACCTGCTAATGATTGTCTTACCACAGAGAAAGATGCAATGTGACTAAAGTACTCTGTCTATAATCTGCCTGAAGTGATGCATTTGGCAGTGAATACAATACATATACTATTGTAACATAATGTCAGCCATTGAACTAGAAAACAATGGCTAAAGCGGAACAAAGCCTCTAGCCCTCACCCTCCTGCTGTTCAATACCTTTATACAGTAACTAGGTTTTCTTTCGTAGTAATTGTAATTGTGAAGTGCATCAGATACCCTGCATGAGAATTTGAAAAGCATTATATATGCAGTAACAAATGAAAAACAGTAAAAAGAATGAGGAATAATTTGAAGGATTGGTGGGTGAACAACTCTCTAAGTTTATTCTTTTGTGAAACTCCTTTTTTGTCTTCTCAACATAAAGTCACTTCTGAAACAATAATACTGGTGCAATCAAGTGGCAGGGACGAGACAGAGAAAAGGGTAGTCACACTCTTTCAAATGTTAATGTACATTGCTTTACATTGCATTTTCTAGTGAATAAAGCGGTACAATATAAAGTGATCTGCCATTCATAATAAATGAACTGCAACCTAGAAGTTGTCTAAATTTTTTAACATATTCTGTACATACATACAGTTAGAAAACACACTTCTTTTAAGCAGAATAAGTGTCTACAGTCCATGTTTAAAAATAAACTAAACCCCAAGCTAAAATAATTACTGAATTATCCCCAAAATTTCCATTCAAAATAATGATGAAAGTCATCAGTAGTATGTTTCTGGGCCTGGAGCTGCTCTACATATAGTAGGGTTGTTCCAACTAGAAATAGTGGCTAATGAAATCGACATGTTGAAGGAGCAACAAAAAATGCTATGATATGGCAGTTAGTCACCTTGGTTACTCCTAATCTGACCACGATGCTTTTGCAGACTATGTGGAAACAGGCCAACTGTGTGAACTGACATCTGCACTCCATGACAAGTTATTCACAACAACTGCACCACTTGTTTACTTTTAAGAGTTGAGAGCTGGTAATTTTCACCCTTTGCTCCATCTTAATTTCTGGAATGCTTCAAGGGAGAAAAAACTTTCAGCTTTTTTTATGATAAACATAGGAAGAGCTTGTCCCTGTTGATCCTATTAGAAGAAACAGTGGTTCGTAAGGGTTGCAGCACGGTTACCTGTTGGTTAAAAATCTCTATTCACAGCCAAGAGTTCAAGAGAAAGTTTTAGCTCTTAATAATTTTTAATTTAGAAAATAATGAATTAATCATAGGAATATTACTTCTTTACTACTATTAGCTACCTTTGTTCATGTAGCACAGCTTTAAAACCCTTTCTGCTTTCCCTTTTTCTTTTCTCAAAAGAAACTACTTGTGGGCCTCCATACAATCTTTAAATGTCTCACTTAAAAATAAAATGACAAACTTGAAAGAAGCAGTTTTCAAACTTTGAGTTCCTGATGTCCATGCCTGTACTGTTCTTTATTTTGCAATGCAACGCATACAAGTTTATGATTTTTTTTTATTATTTGTTTTTATTGGGGGGAAGGAGCAAGTTATTAACTTTCTGTATTTATTTTCCATTTGCTCCTTTTTTGAGCTCAGCTTATGTTGTTTTTATTGGTTTTTGGATTTCTGTTTATGAATTTGAACTAGAATCTTACTCTCATTTGCATCTTCAAAATTTGTCTGTAATACAAGTTAATAAAAATATTTACAGAGTTTCTGCCTTTTGCCAGATCTTCAAACAAATGCATTTTAGAACCATATGTGAATGTCTATTATGACCATGAAAATGCATATGATTATTTTTAAGACTACAGGCTAGTCCCATATTTATTTTACTTGGGGTAATTTTTGTCATCTGTGGGAAATCCTGCTTGGATAATAATCATGTTTGTCTCTTTAAACATTAACACAGCTGTGGAAAATAGTAATTTTCCATAAAAATGTAGTTAATGAAGTTAGGACGGTAACCCCAAATTTACACTACTTTATAACATGTGATTCATGAAAATCTCTTGCTTATCTCATGTTTAGACACTGTAACGTTGTCTGTGAAAATAGCAATGAAGATCTATAATTTTGAAGAGAAATGGAGTCTAAAGCAAAGAAAATGAATTGTATTTCAATTCAATATATGTATTGAATTCCAGGGTTATCTCAGTCATTAGTTTTTTAAAATTATATTAAAGTAGCATTTTTAGACAGTATCAAAACACTTCTGGTGCTTGCATGGGTAAGTAAAATAAGCAAATACAGATGTAATTATGTATATGTGTGGGTTTAGGTACATATGTGGAGATAGAATATTAACTAGAGTCACTCAAGGCACTTACCTATTATTATTTCTAGACATTTAATTTATTGTCAAAAATGTTCAAAGGTCTTGAGAATAATCTGTTAAATGATTCACAGGCAGAAGTGTTCTGCTAAAGACTGCTGAGTTTTCACAATGTTTGCAAATTAATTATAAGTGCATTGGCTAGTAATTGCAAGATTATGGTCACAGTAAATGATTCATATAATGAGTACAACCTCATTTGGACATATCTTACAGATTTGAAAAAAATTAAAGGTGTTGATTACAAATTACTTGCTTAGGAACTACTCTTAAAAATGCCTGAGCCAATTTCAAAAGGTTTTAACACTGGGGTGATCGGGTCTCAGTGACAATTGATTTCACATATGTATTTAAGCAGTTGTTTATCTTCCTCAGGTAGACATCAGTTCCCAATAGTCAAGGTGTCTTTTAAAATTGTAGTCATGAAGCCAGTAAATACTAGTCTTTCCCTTTCCTCTCTCTTTTAACCACCTCTGTGTGCTAAAAGGTGTCTATACTTTAAGTGTTGGTTTGGGTTTCTTTCACAACTGTAACATATTTTGACTTTATGAGGAAATAAACCTTTCAATTTATTGTTTACATCTCCAGTATACTGTGTACATAGCCTTATTTATCACAGGTTATTTATCATTTGCCTTGGAGCAAAATGAAATAACTGTTATTGTGTTGGCTTTCTGACAGGAAGTTTTGATGAGAATTTGGGGTTTATTGGCAGTTAAATACAAGATATTCATGCATGTGCACATATTTCAGAGGACACTAGCTTAGGTATATTTTGTTCTGGCTTGTTAGAGGTGGGGTTTGTTTGTGTCAATTATGTGTGACCAATGTATTTTAAATATGAAGATATGAACAACTTCCATAAGGAATAAAAATAATACTTGTACAGATCTTAATCATACTTGATTATTAATTTCACAGTGTCACACATGTGTGAGGTTGTAAGCAAAAACTATTCTGAAAAGTCTTCTCAGGCACCTGGTTAGATAGTAAATGTGAGCTTCAGGATTGCTGTTATTGTGAAAACTTGCAGATGTGCATTTTGCAAGATACTGAGAAAAATATAATTATTTCCATGAGAAATGTTGTAACCCAATCTTGTTCCACATATTTAATAAAAGATGAGTATCAGTGGAACTGGTTTTCAAATAGGCAGGAGTTAGACAAGGTAGTCCAGGATAAGACTTTTCTTACCTTCATTTTCTTGACTGTGAAAGGTGTGGATAGTACAGAAAATTTCCAAAATTACTTTGGCAAGAAAGAAAAATATTGTTGTATAACAGAATTCAAGCTGATTGTTAACTGGACTAAGAAAACAACACATGCAGTCACTGCCATTTCTAAATATCCATGTTGCTAAAAAATTGTAATAAATGCTCATTTTTAAATAATTTATTTTTAAATGTCATATTTATGTAATATATAAACACACACACACATATATATGCATATATATCTGTGTATATATATGTGTGCATGTGTGTATATAGACACATTTTAAGTGAGAAATTTACTTATTTATTAATACTGTATCCATTATGGGCAGACATTCATAGTCCTTCCATTCCAGTAAGAGCTATTTTATCATATGTGGTTAGGTGAATAGTGGACATCTTGGGGACTGGTAATGTTCTTTTTCTGAGCTTCTTAGTCTTAGGCTGCTGGTATGCTTCAACTAAATAATTTCTAATAAAAGTGGTGCTAATTATTTAGATTCACATGAAATAAAGCTTTCATTTCTCTGTGACTCTACTAAAACCGAGGATTAGGGTGAAGGGATAGCTCACAAAAAGACATATACAAGATAAAAAAAGATTTGAGTCTGGACCTTTGTTTTGTGACAATTTTATCTGTTTGATGAGACTGCTACCTCTTTGGAAGACTCAAAATTATGTCAAAGCATCTTTATGTACACACTACTCTGTGTGTGTGTATGATTAGTTACTTTAATTTCTATTATATTAGAAAAAAATGTGTTTTGTCTTGCACCCAAATATGATCCATTGTATCTTACTTCTATATTTTGGAGATATGTAAAAATTATAAAGAAATGTGCTACAGGAAAAAAAAAACAAACACAAAAAACCAAACCAAAACCACAGAAACCACTCTAACTTTGTGTTTTACTTTTAAAATAGATGCATGCATGTGTTAGCATGATTACAAAGAAAATAAAATAGTAAGTCCCTGGAATTTTATACTCAGCTGCATGTTAGCAACTAAAATGTACATTCAAGCATACAGAAAGCTGTTTTTCCTTTTTTTAAGCAACTGAAAATATTCTGTGTTCAGTATATTAGACTGTGAGCATCCAAGATGTGCTTTGATTTAGCAAAGTAAAAAAAAAAATTACTTCTCAACATAATTTGTAAATCTTTTTTATGACTACATATAAACAATACTTAAACAGATTAACAGATTTACCTTATATCTAGTTAATTACAATTCTTGACTTAGATCTGTGTGAACAGCCTTCCCAATCAACTGCAGAACTAACATTTGGGAAAACCCATTCTCAAAATCATTTAAATGAAGAAAATTACTTTTTTTCAGACAGCCAAAACTGCACAAAGAACTTATTTATGTGGTGTCAGAAAAAAAAAAAAAAAAAAAAAAAAAAAAAAAAAAAAAAAAAAGAACAAACAAAAAAAACCCTGTGCATTAGCATGATATAAATAGTGACATTAACATTAGCACTTTTAAGGCAAAATCTTTTCTTAGACAACAGATTACCTCCCCTCTACTACTAACCTGTTTAGTTCAATGTCTTCCATGTTTTAGTTTTAATGAAGGTTATAACATGCGTACCTCTACTTGACATATTTCTTTTAATAAAGGCACAGGTATCCTAATACTAGTACTGTTAAATAGTGCCACTCCTTGCTACTAGTGGTACAATTGCTTCAATATGGTCCCATAAATGTGAGAAGGGGCTCACTGCAACTTCTATATTATAGCCTGCCTTAAAACAAGCAAAATTATTTGGTGGCTGGTAGCTGCAAAGGCTATCTAGGGAATAAATTAGCTCCCTATAAACTAGCTACCTATAAACGGTCATCATGCATAGGAAGTCTGTTTACTGTGACTCTGAAAACAGGTTGCACATGGCTGTGAATTGTAACATGTTTATATAAAAGGACGCAAAACAGGGTGGATATTCATATCAAGAGATATACATAGTGTCTGAAGCAACATGGCTGTTCCTATTAATTTCAGAATGTCAGTGAGATTGTTAATTTTCAGATGTGAAGTCGTGAAAGATGAAAGGACCTTATTTAACATCATATCAGAGGGACAGCACCTCTAACAATGCAGAACATAACCCATTGTATTGCACTGCAGTGTGAGCAAAAGTGTCGGTGTAAAGAATCCAGGCCCATTATGCTTCTGTTCAGAGATTATAGTGTTACAGCTGAAAAACCTAATGAAACAAAAGTAAGGAAAATTGATACATCCAACAGTGTTAAGTGTAAGTATGAGACAGGAACATTTAATGCTAATTTCAAGCTCTAATTTAGAGGAGTGCAGGTCTCTGGTTATATTGTTGTTGGAGGGTTTTTTGTTAGTTTGTTTTCTTTTGTTTTCAATGTACACAGATAATGGAAAATGATAAATTTGTTGCAGTAAAGTAGCCAAGCAAACAGTATCGCACTGAATCATTTCAGAGAGGTATAAAGGGGAGCCACCTTTACCATAGCCGAGGCATCAAAATTCTGCTTGACAAGAAGACTGTCACTCCAAGGTACTGCAATATCCATTGCTGCAGTAGCTGAACACATTAAGACATATCTGTGGAGCAGAACCTTTCCAGTTTTCTAGTAATTGGTGGGAAATTGAGAGTTTGTGGTCAGCTTAAAGATGCATTTCCAAAGTTTACACCTAGCAGCTGACAAATCCCAAAGTCTCATATAATGCTTTAAAAGTCACCCATCCTGCTTACTAGTTGCTGCATTTGAACCGCTGTCATGTTATTTCTTCCTATTGGAAATACTTTCAACCAGAACATCAGGAAGGGTCAGCAGGTCTAAGGGAGTTCAGAGGAGGTCACAGACTGACAATGAGTTGACAGTGGCTCAATTCTCACAGGACAGAAGTATGAAAATTATTTATACTTTCTTGTGTTAACAACAAGCACTAGCTACTTCTAGTTGCTGACAACCATTCAAAAACAAATGACAAAACCCCAATTTCTTATAGCACCAAGAACGAGTTTACACAATGGGTGAATAAATGTTTCTGGTTTTCCCATTGCACTGTCTCAGAATTGTGGTGTTTTTACACAAAACCAAACTTTCCCCACACCCTGAAGAAAAAAAAAAAAAAAAGTGTGGAAAAAAGTGAGGAATCCTGTCAGGATTAGAGGGATTTTGTAGCTGAAGAAAAATTTGGATGTTAAGTGATCCTTTAGTTGATGTTTGATACTGCTAGATGAAAGAACCTCTCCTGCTTTTACCTACTCTACGTTGTATACTCCTGACTCTTTGCTAGCACCAGCTCTGGCACATAACCTCATGTGACCTGAACCATGGAACAAGATTAGCAGAAAAGGAATATTGACCTTGAACAATCAAATTTTATGATGATTTAGCTCCTTAAACTTTCTTCTATTGGGTGTAGAGGGACAGTGGGAAAGGCATATGACAGCACACTTGGGAGCAGAGAAACCAAAAGGAGAACAAGAGCACCACTCATTTTGTCTGTAGCTGTAATGTTAAAATGTTCTGTAAATTTTAAATTGGTGAATAATTTCAATTCTTCAGAAGCACTATGTTGAATCTTGTTAAATCTTATGTCCCCTCACTTTTCTGAATGTGCAGTGGCTCAGCTTTTTCAAGTGTGAAATTAATATACTCTGCATAAACTTTAAAGAACATGGTATTTCTGGCGACTTCTCAAGAAATTTCCCACATTTTATAAATATGATTTATTTATTTAAGTTTCCTCTTTACATTCACATGTATCAGGTTTGCCTCTGACAAGCTGTGGGGTGAGATGCAAAGGTTAAAGGGACAGGGTTCTCTGTTGCTGACTCTGAAATGTGCCAGCTACACTAGAGCACACTTGCAGTCCTATGGAGATGAGACAGGGACTCTGGAGGTTACAGAAGCCAACATCAGGGAAATACCTCAAAGGAATTCAGGGATGTTGCCCTAAGAAGGCAGCGTACTCTATAGCCCAGCTGAGGTGCTTTTACAACAATGCAGGCAGCATGAGCATGAAACAGGAGGAGGTGGAAGCCACCTTGCTGCTCAAACCTAGTTGTTACTACTGAAACTTGGTAGGACAAGTCCCATGACTAGAGAGCAACTCTTGATGGCTACAGGCTGCTCAAAAGAGACAGGGGAGGAAGGAGAGGGGGAGGTGGTGTGCTCTACAGCAAGAGGTAGATTGAGTTTGAAGAGCTGTCTCTGAAGAACAGCTATGTGCAGGTTGAAAGCCTGGGTGAAAAATCAGAGACAGAGGCCACAAAGGGAACCTTGTGGCTCATGTCTATTACTGCCCACCTGATCAAGTGGAGCCTGTTGAAGAAGTCTGCTTTCCCAGCTACAGGAGCCATTGCACTCACAGGTTCTTGTCCTTCTGAAGAACTTCAACCACCCTGACATCTGCTGGGAAATTAGCATGGGAAGTCGTAGGCAATCCAGGAGACTCCTGGAATGCACGAAGGATAACTTCCTGAGCCAGGTAATAGTCAACCCTACCAGAGTGGATGTGTTACGAGTTCTGTTGTACATCAAGGCAAGTGAGCTAACTGGGGACACCAAACTCAAAGGGAGTATGGGATTCAGTGATCATGCATTGTCAGTTTATAGTCCTGAGGGATATAGGACAGGTAAAGAGTAAACTTTGACCTCTGAACTTTAGGAAAGCATGCTTTCAGCTCTTCAGGAAGATAATCAATGGGATCCCCTGAGAGACTGCCTTCAGGGACAAGGGAATAGAACTGTCAGATCTTTAGGGAAATCTTCCATAGAGCACAAGACCTAGCAATTGCCAGGAGCAAGAATTGAGCAAGGGAAGCAAGAGACTGGCATGGCTAAGTAGGGAACTGCTGGTCAAACTAAAGAGAAAGAAGCAAATGCACATGCAATAGACATAAGGACAGGTAACTTGGGAAGAGTATAGTAATGAAATACAGTTGTGCAGGGATACGGTTGGGAAGCTGAAGCTGGAACTGAACTTTGCAAAGGACACAAAGAATAACAAGTAGGGCTTCTACATGTATGTTAACTGGAAAAGAAAGGTCAAAGAAGGTGCACCCCTGCTGATAAACAACATTGGTTGACTGGTAACAATGGATGAGGAAAAGGCTGAGGTACTCAGCAATTTTTTTGCCTCAGTCTTCAAGGACAAACTTTCTTCCCACATGTATTGAGAAGATGGACAGCAGAATGGGGATTAGGGAAATATTTTTATTTTTTTAAAGGGATTTTTTTCATGTAAGAACATAATAAAGAACACAAATTGAGATTAAAAATTCTGCTTTTAAAAAAGTTAACCCTATGCAGATTCTGACAGTTATAGAGGTTTTGAAATTCTTTAATTATAGTGGCAAATACAAAAAGAAATATAGGAAGTATCCTAGCTACAGGATTTCTGCTGTCATGCTTATTTTGACTAAAAGGAATTCTAATTCTGTATTTTAGTGACATAATGTAAAATATGAACCTGTGGATAAAATATTTATTTGAAATGTATCTTTCTCTTAAAGCTACTCAATAATTCATTTTAAAATAGAGTGCACATTAGCAATTAGCATTCTGAAATTTTGCATGTTAGCAAAGTACTTTTTGTAAGCTTGTGTCAAAGTCAAGACAGTCATTCATAGCTTCTTTTTATAAACATCTGAAACCAGGGAAAATATGCAGAGGAGAAAATATAATTATTTCCTGCTGAAATATGAAAGATGAGAGCTGCCTCCCTTTAGTTGTTTATACACATCTGTAGATTAATGGTTACTGACATAAGCAAATTCAAAAATAGAAAATGTGTTGGTTACTGCATTTGGTTCAAAGTTTCTTTTTTCTTTTCTTTTCTTTTTTTAATTCTTTTACTGTATGACCTACTTGTTCATGTAAGAGCTTCCTTTACAGAATAAGAAACTGTTCTTGAGAAATATATTTGTGACTATGTGATGTTTAAAACATGATATAACTAAAAACAATATCAGAATGGAGTGAAGTCTTACTTAACTGCAGTAGTAGTTGTGATGATTATAGATTCCTAACAGATACTACAGAAAAAAAAAGAATTCTGATAACGGAACTTCTAAGAAAATCTTTGTATAATTGGTGTTTCAGTATATACTATTGCACTCAGTAACAAAAATGGTAATGTTAATGCATATTACCCTGTTGTTTTATAGCTATTTCATCTCTCTTTGTCTGTATGTCTCTTATGTATATATATATATATATATATATATATATATTTTATTTAGAGTAGTTGTTAAATACAAGGTATGTTTAGTCATGCTATAATCCTCTATGTCTGGGTTGAAAATGCCCATATTTACATTTCATTTATAACATTCTTCTATCAAGTCTCACTGATTAACTAAAGAAAACCTCTTGTATTCTATTTTCAATAAAAGTAGTATAATGGGAAAGTTATATGTTCTAAATTTGACCATTTAAAATATTCTCCTGTATACTTATACAAACCTTGTCATGTAGAAATCCTGGACTATGTTAGGTGTCTTTGGTTAGGTCCACACAATCTAGAAGAAACAGTTAAGTTTGAAGAAATGACTGCTAAGTTAAATTAGGCATTGTACGTTCTCTTGATAGGATCAATGCAAAGGATTAAAAGTATGCCACTAAGTACTCATCAGTTGCATGCTAAAGGTGCTTAATGAGACAAAAAGTAGCAAAGAAAGCATGGGGGATTTAATACTGATCCAGGTGCCAAAAGGGATTGAACTCTAGAGGACATTTCATTGTTAGCCTCCCTTTTTCAAAATTTCTTAATAACAGGTTTTCACAATGAGGTGTAGTGTTAGTTTTGATTTAATTTTATTATGTTTTTTTTTTAGCAATCATGTTTCACTTGGAAAAATACTTGAACCATAGCTTTGAAGATGCAAGATGTAAGCCTTGAAAAAGAAATTAGTAGATTTTAAGTGTGATCATGGCTATACTTTTCCTTCTACATGAAGAGAAAATGAAAAAAATTATTCTCGTGATGCATAATATGTATTTAACTTCAGAGAAGTTTTCAGGTTTTTTAATAGACAAATCAAAATTGGTCATGCTTCAAAACCACCTGTTCTTCCTTGTGACCAGGGTTGTACCTTAGAGTTTTGGTATTCCATCTAGTTAAAATGTTGAATGCCTTTTATGTATTTACTTTATGTATTATGATTTGATTAACCTTTATGGGTTTTTCTAACCTATTCTTCTCAGTATTTGCAATTATTTTTTATTGATTCAATTTACCAAGTCTGACATAAATCTCAGGACTCTATCAGTCAACTCTACTATTCTTCAAAAATATAGTTACAGCAGTTATTACCCTCCAGTTCTTCAGTAGAGTAGATAATAATTTTAATGAGAAATTCCTTGTTATTGAGTTTTAGTATCTTTTAAACTAACTTTCACATTTAACTTCTCAAGTTAATATCACTGAGAACATTTAGCATGAGAATTTCCATAAAATTTTTCTGAAATGACACTGCAGTCAGTTCACTTCAGTGGCTTTGATTGTTTCCAGTACTAACTTTGCTATGCAGCATTTTAGGTATGCCCATAATACTGTTGGACTGGGTCCCATTTAGACATAGCAAGGCTAATTTATGTATAGTTTAATGGCTGCACAAACCAGTGCACAAATAAGCATTCATATTTCCCCCAGGCTTGAATAGGTTGTGCTGAAAATCCATGCTATGCTTTCACTCTTCTTACTACCAAACTAGTTAAACATGACTGAGATTTGCTCACTGGTACTGAAAATCACACATTCTGTCAGAGGTGTTGACTTACCATTTTCCCTTGTGTGCTCTAGACATAGTTATTCCAAGAAATAATCATTAACACACTGAGAAATGCATGGTACGATGTGCAATTTGAATAGCAGATATAAACGCAGCTGGAAACATTGATAGTGATGATTCCTCTTCAATTTCTCAATCTTAGTGACATTTTCTTGAGCTTTCATAAATATCTGCTGTCATATTTGTTGGACTTGACAAACATAATAAATATAGTAGTTAAGAAAAAAATTGTATTTTGGGACCTTTTAGTTATGCAAGAATCTCTGCATATATTGTTCTAAAAAAAAAGAGCCCTCATAATCTGAAGTATTTATGAAGGTAATGCAGGAATATGTTGACTTTTTCATTTGAGATAACATTAGTAAAGATGGTAAATCACTTTGTTTAATTTTATTATTCTTATTTTCATTCATTTATTATAGAGGAACATAGAGAATTAAGAAGCATTTAATTTTTTTTCCTGAAATTTGTTTTTCTGAAGTGAACACCTGTGATTTGATTTTCTTCCTTTCTTTCTTTCTTTCTCTCTTTTTTTTCTTTTTCTTTTTCTTTTTCTTTTTCTTTTTCTTTTTCTTTTTCTTTTTTTTTCTTTCTTTCTTTCTTTCTTTCTTTCTTTCTTTCTTTTCTTTCTTTCTTTCTTTCTTTTCTTTCTTTCTTTCTTTCTTTCTTTCTTTCTTTCTTTCTTTCTTTCTTTCTTTCT
>JAWWEU010000081.1:72442121-72467880 GCA_035583155.1 Acropternis orthonyx | reverse complement strand
GCCAGGAGGCTGGCGAGCCCATCCTGCCCGTGGACACACTTTGTCTGACCCTTCAGCTGAGACCTGACTAGCATGGGAGACCCTACTGGAGACACAAACCACCGTCAGAATAGCTCACAACTTCATAAAGGCACGCAAGCTTCTCCTCCGCTACAAGGCGGTGCCCGTGGAGAAGTGTATATATATATATATATATATATATATATGTCTACAGATCAAGACTGCATGAATTTTAGAAATTCATACAACATAATAGAATAGTAAGATTTTGAGATGTAAGCCAATATGACCAGCATCTTTTTGGCCCTAAATATGTAAACAGACTTCCAGGTTTGCAGCAATAAATAAATAAAACTAGACCGTAGTCCTGCTGACTCAAAGGAAGCAGATTCCAGAATGTATAGTTTTCCTAAGCTGTTCAGCTATATATAGTTTCCAGAAATATTCAAAACATTTTAAGTAATTTACCATATCTAAAACATATTTTCTTTCACATGAATGCATTTCAAACCTAGAAGATTAGTATGTTGAGTTATTGATTCACAATGACCACTGTCACAAAGTTTCAATTTAAAATGATGTATTTTTCCTAAGGTCCTGCTTTACAAACGTAAACTAAATACTATGTGGACACTGTACGCACCTCACAAGAAGAAATACATTCATTCCTCAATATTAATTTCAAAATGCTGTTCTTAAGTGGTTACACTTTAAATTCCTTAAATGTTTACCTAAAACTGAATTTTCAAATGAACAGCACTAGAAAGTATGTCAGGTCATTGCCTGACCTAAAGCATCACTAGGGTCCTGTGCTATTGCTTATTTATTGGCAAAGTCTACCAAGAAAAAAAAAACAAACAACAAAACAAAAAAGACACAGACTGAAACTAAAGTGTTGTACTGTTTCTCTATCCTGCTGACTGTATTGAAAATGTGAACTGTCGTACCAACTGAAGAGTAGTCAGTGAAAGTACACTGTAGGGTTATCTATGTCATGCCTTCATCAGCCTGAGTGCAATTTTCTTGTCCCATGTCCGTTGCAAGATACATAGACATATGCTCAACTCTTGGTAAAATCTGGGAAGCAGATTCTCAAAGGTAGGCATATGCAAAAAAGAAGTTTCTAATCAGGACAGGACTTAATAAACACCAAGCCTCAAATTTGTGTTGAATACTGCAGCTTCCTAAGCGAAGCTATGGTTTCAAGAACAGCATGATGAAAACCAGTAGTTAGGAAAGAAGTCTTAAGGGTTTGGGTTTTTTTTTTTTTGTTTTTTGGTTTTTTTTGGTTGTTTGTTTGTTTGGTTTTTTTTGGGGTTTTTTTTTGTGTGTTTTTTTTTTTTTTTTGTTCCCCTTTTATTATTTGTCACTGATTTTGTATTTATTGAAATTTGCATTACTTACATGTATGGTTCTTCTAAATCTTGTTTCAAAATACCATCTTTGGAAGGTCATAACTGTAACGAGGGCAATGACAAGGTGGTGGCTGGAGGAGTTAACAAAACTACTTCATGAGTTTCATGGCACAACAGAAACTGGTAAGTGTAACTCCATTTGGAGAGGGCCTGAGATGCACTTCAGGTTCTGCATTAGCCACAGGCTGATTGTACCCATCTGAATAAACATGAAGACTATGAAGACTGTGGCTTAGAGGAGGGCCAGGATAAGGCTACCTGGGGCTTCAGATGAAAACTCTATGAAAGAGAAGTAGTGCCTAGAGAAATCAAAGAATAAGGCCCAAACCAAGCACAAAGCCCTGCAGACAAACACGTTGCTTCATCGAAAGCTTGTTTATTTTAATAGCTGAATCTTCAAGGTGATCAGATGCAGTGATATTAATATGGAGATATTAAACAATGCAGGAGTTACTTAGAAGGGATTTTTTTTTTTAATTCATAATGCAAATATTAATGAAAAAGAAGCCCAGCAGGAAGTGCGCAAGAGAATAGTTAAGCTATTGTTAGTTTAACAGCAAGGATAGTGAAAGTTTTGCATCTATTTAAACAAGATAAAAATCTGAATCTTTTGATGATTATTTTCTATTAAATTTTTGAATTTTTTTTTTTTTTTTTTTTTTTTTTTTTTGGTGGGGAACTGGAGTCTTCAATGCTATTTCCATTCTTTGCTGAAATCTTTTTTTTTTTTCCTGTAGAATTACTCTGTACATTGGAGAAGCACACAGCACATGAAGTAAAACTGATTGTTTTACTAATTATTCTATGACTTCCTTTGGAGTCAAATGTTGACCCTGGTCATCTTAATTGTTTGGAGACAGGTTTTAATATAGAACTTGAGATTTTGTTAATATTCAAAATAAGGGATCAGGAATGTTGTTGGGATTTGTTTTTTTTTCTTTTCTTTTTTTTTTCCAAATGGTTTTTATTGTTGATGAGTGTCATCCTTTCTGTCTTGACCTCTACAAGTAGATAAACCTTGCCATTATGCTAAATTTGTCCCTATACAGTGGCTATTCAATTCTGCACTTAACTGTTGTAATTGACTTACTCTGTGACCTCAAATCACTGTTTCAGCAACTTTGTTGCAGTTTTCTCCCTGGGAGAACAGATGTTATGGAATTGCCTGCCTCACAAGAGGTGCTGCTCATTTAATGTAAAATACTTTGGTATATGGAAATGGAAATTATTAGAAATAATCCTAGCATCATCATTATAACACTTTACTTATCCTGTTCTCTTTTATCCTCATCAAAGTGATCAACATAAATTTTTTCTTTATCCCGAAGGTAAAACATTGTTATATATAGATATACACAGACATTCTCATAGCTTTTTAGAAGCATACACTAACTTTAAACTCGGGGTGAGGGGGAGGGTTGCTGTTCCTTTTTCTTTTACACACTTCGAAGTTAGACCATATTTAGCCTCTGAAAAGCAAAGAAAATTAATTGCAGTACCTCTAATGGGATGAAAACAGAGAGCGTGATTCCTGTTTCCATCACTACTTTTGAAGGACTAAAGAATTTCCTCTGCTCTAGATTCACATTTTGCCCTTCACTTCATGCCTTTTTGCATGTGATTCTAAATTTTTCATATGAAATGGGTGGGAATCAGACAGTGACCTCATCAATTTCATAATTACTAGCCTTTACAGAGATAAATGTGTTTGCATGTTCTGTGAAACTTAGTTAAAAAAACCCTCAAACATTTTCATAATTGATTTTGCTTTCTTGCAAGAACCCTGGTTTCGTTTACGTCAGTGACAATATATACAGAAGTATTTGCTCCCATGCCAAATTTCTCTTTAATTTTATTTTCCACACCACTTGTTTATATCTAATTAATATAGGTTTAAAATTAAAAGTAAATATACATGATTATTTCTTTTAGTCTTGTTTTATACAGAACATACAGTATTTTCCCATTTTTTTTAATTTTTTTTTGTTAAGTAACTTTAGTCTCAACATTTTAAATGCAAATGCTGAAGTGCTGGAGAGACAGGGTAAAGAAATACTTTCAATAGTTTATCTTTCATTTGTCAGTTTGGTCCTATCAGTCAGCTACCTGACCCAGTTATACATGAACATTTAATGTTCTGTTCCCTCCTGGTATTTGACAGTATTTATTCATCACAAATGCTTATTAAAAAGAAAAATATGTTTACTTCCACAATCCCTGTAAGACTGCACTATCAGAGAAGCACATTTTTTAAAGGTTGCATCAGTA
Source organism: Acropternis orthonyx (assembly GCA_035583155.1). Classification (NCBI taxonomy): domain Eukaryota; kingdom Metazoa; phylum Chordata; class Aves; order Passeriformes; family Rhinocryptidae; genus Acropternis; species Acropternis orthonyx. The sequence goes on along the minus strand of JAWWEU010000081.1, from coordinate 72,464,197 downwards.
CTTGCAATATTTGTGTCAGTTTGATATATTAGTGTTAATTCCACTTAAGCTGCATAGAAGTTGTAAACCAGAACTTTTTTATAAGAAACAAATTTATTCTAAGTATTTGGAAACTTAATTTATTCAGCTCTTAATCAGAAATATGTAGCAGCAGCTGAAAGTTCAAGGGGCAAAAATGGCTACAGGTGGTGACAACAATCACAAATTTTAAGTTGGGTGGATGCATTTTATGAATGCTTGAGTAGAAGTATAACAATATCCCACTCAGTATTTCTATCGTTCTCATTGTTACACGTTAGGAAAAGTTAAAGCAGTCATTTATATTACAAATTCAAGCATTCAAGCACTGTTCATCAAGTAAGCAGCTATTAAATATTTGGTTCTCTATTTCCTTCTTTTCATAGTGTGTCCTCATATATTGTTCAACCCAATATCAGTGGCTGTTTTCATTATATTTCAGAGCTTTTTTCGTAATATTGTGTGGGAACATCTCATACACAGACACATTAAGTAGAAAAGCTTCATTAGAGAAGCATTGGCAATTACATTTTACAGATGGAAAAAATAAAACAAAATTTGTATAAAGCAAACATTTAATAACATTTTATTAATAATTATTTCCAGCACTACCAATTATTTATTATACCAATTATTATTTTTATGGCAGGACCTAGGGCTAAAAATTTATTCTTGTAGCTTAATCAACTATTCCAAATACCTCTCTGAGAATTTATTAAGAGTTTTACAACTAAAACAAGAGATAATTGGTTTAATTTCTCCTTAGGTTCCTTCTATGGAAATGGAGAATACATAACAGAAATTTCTCTTCAGTTAAAGAACTCATTTAGTATTATCAGCCTGGTTGTCATTTCCTCACACTCACAATTTGAAAAAAATGGTGTAGTGGTTTGCATCTGAAATGGGCATACCTCCCTAAAATGTGAAGCAAGTCAGGAAGGAATTTGTAACTTTTGACAAGTTCATGGAGGCTGTAATGCTTTCTTATTATTTTTATTACAGTCTGCTGTGTAAAAACTCAGAAGAGAGATTTCAGCAGTTTCTTGACCATAGATTGATGTAAGAGTTAGCAGAGTTAGCTCAGTGTGTTTGTACTGCTACAGCAATACACACAGCAATAATATGTCGGTAGTTACGTATTTCTGTAACTGATGAGAGATCACAGGTTCCTCTCTTGATTGATGCCCAGCACAATGTTAAATTGACTGATTACATGGACTAGACTAACTTTTTTTTTTTTTCATTTTCCAGAAGACGAAAATGTGTGATGATTCCTGCAATAGACAAGATTTGGTGTATCAGGCACATACAGGAAGAAAAGACTTGCTTTTCTTGGCAGTTGCTTGTTGACAGCTTCGTCATCAAGGTAACTGTTCACAAACCTATGTCCAACAGACAAGACACGGCACAATACCATCCTCTGATGCAGTCAAATTGACCTCTTTAGGTAGTCACATATAGTTTCACTCTGATGGGTTTTGTGCTATTTTTATCACCAGGCTGGTGGATACCAGTAAACCATAATAAAGTAAAACCACTTCCCCTCTTCAGAATCGCACCCCTAATGTAATCAATGGAATAAATAAATAAGATAATGAAAAATATCTTATGAAACACATTTGCCTCACCCTCCCACCTTTTCATGCACAATAAATGATTGCCTGATAATGATAGGTCTGCAGATTGCCACTAGTCTAATCTTCTCTTCCCAGGCTTAAAGCTGCAAGGCAGACAAATACCAGCTGATGAAGTTGTAAAAAGATAGGGCTATTCTATGAATTACAATTGCATATTGTGCCAAATTCCTGAACCAGCCAGATCTTCAAGGCAGACCTTCTTAGGCCTTTTAACATGAGGAGCTTGATAAGAACAAGAGACTTTTAAGCTCAGAAAAGCCATTATTTTAATTAAAATGAAAATTATATTTAAAATGGCAGCTGGAAATTGCCACCAGAGACAGAAGATAATTCCATTCTCCGTGCTCACTGTGTCTTTAAATCATGTTCTTTTACTTCAAGCCTTGTTTTTATTAGTTAGTCAGCATCCTCCATCCCAGTAAACCCCCCAGGGGGTCCTCCACTGTACAGGCTCTGGACTTCCACTACTGTTGGCCTGTGCCTTAGTGCTCCGAGCACACTCAGGAGATTCCCAGAGAAGGGAAGCTGCAACTAAGACAAAAACAAGCATTGTAGTGAACTATAAACTAGACTCCACACAATAGCCTTGGTTGCTATGTTGGGTATCAGGTGAGCATAATTTTTTTACATACCTAAGTGAAGGAGCATGGAGGGAGAGAGGAAAAAGGGACAAGAATTGGAGAATTACTGTTGTTTTGCCTTTGTTGAATTGTCTTGCACTGGCTTTAAAAGTGGCTCAGCAATTTTTTAGATGTATTTATGACATGGGTGAAGTTATCAGTTAAATTTTCAAAAATTACCTTGATTAATTTGTTTTTTCCATTAAGTGCAAAGCATCTATAAAGACATGTATTTGGCAGGAATTTCTTTTTTTTAAATGGAAGGTTGTCCCAGAAGAGGATAGGGAAGGAGAATGGACAAGGAAATGGTAAAAATAATGAATATGACTAAGGGAAAAGTTTACAATAAAAGGCTTGAGGATTTCCTCATTTCTTAAGTCTTTGGCTTTATTTTTAGGTTTAAGTTTTGGGTTTTTGTTGTTGTTGTTTGTTGTTGTTTTTACCCACAACCAGTCCCACTGATTTAGCAATTGAACTTGAAAAACACAACACAGAATCCTTGAGAGCAAAACAGACAGGACCCAAAGAAATACCCATCCTCCTGCCTCCAGGTAGGATCAGTGTCAACTTTCTGGGATTTATTTTTTTTTAGTTTGTCATGAAAACATCTAGTATCAAGATAATTCTGTCTCTCTGAGCATTCTTTACCTAGTACTTCACTGTATTGACTGTATTTAGCACCAAAAACTTTACTGATGGTGAATGTAAATCAGCCTTGTGACAACATGAACCCAGCTTCTTGCCCTGAACATGACAAGAACTTCAGATTTTTTTTAGCAGTCTTTTATGTAGTTGAAGAAACAGAAGCTGTCAGATCTCATGACAGCTGCTCCATCTGTACCAAACAATGCCAACTCACTCTTGTTATTCTTGTCTTTGAAGTTTCTGATCATTGCAGTTGTTTTCAGAAATAATTCTTTATTTTATGAAATATGATGTTCAAATTGACAGCAAAATTCTAGCTTAAGCCTATCATTGTAATATAACATTCAAGATTATTCGTATTTAAACTGTTTACACTTGGGTTATGCATGATGTGATAAGATCTCATCAATATTTTTGAATCTTCAATTAAAAATGTATTTAGGTTGTCAGAAGTGAGCTGCTGTCTTTTCTCCTAAACAAAAGAGTCCTATTGTGATTGGAAGATGTAACATTTTTCTTTCATCATTTTCTTCCCTGGCACTCCAGCCTTCTTTTTAAAAGCAACAATGACATTTTACTGAAAACTTTGGTTTTTACTATTTTTTGACACAAAGAAGCTTTGCTCCCAGAAATTTTTCGATAAGGTTTTTGTTGGAAGCCTTCAAAAATACATTATTTTAAACAAGTAAAGCTATGTCTCTCTAATGGTATTTTCAGTTAAGTTATGCATGTATCTAACACAGGAACTTGTTATGGCACTTTTTTAAAGCTTTTTTTTCTTTGTTAGCCTGTTTCAATTTTGGTGTTATTTAGGAGACACATCTGCCTGGGGACATAGTTGCTTGAGAATAGATCAAATATTTGTTGAAAAAATGTACTAACTGAAGAATGCAATATAAGTGGAGATACTTATTAATTTATTAATCAAATAGGTTTTCTGGTTTGTATTTTTTTAAATATTAGTCACAATCTTTTTCTTATTCCTTTGATATTTTCCGTCCTTATTTTTTATTCCTCTCTGTTTTAATACATCATTATTTCCTTGTATTTATTAAAATGCAAGACAAAACTTGAAGACTGAGAGAGAAAAGTAAAGACAAAAAGAGGAGACAAAGGAGATCCCACTAATTTTTCTTCTTTTATTTAATCTTAAAATATTGATTTCACTTTAAGAGCAAAGATTCTAATTAAAATATATTATTGAATCTTCAAAAATTGTAATTTATAAGATGGCTTTGGAATTTAGATGGAACATATTAAGAATGTGATGAAATCTTTCCCCACATGAATTATGCTTATAAATGATTGTGTGACAAGAGCATATGATTGTTTATGATTCTGTTGTTTTTTTGAAACTTGTCATACTGCTAAGTAAAAAGATATCAAAAAACGTGTTGTTTTTACCATAATTTATGTGCTGTACTCATTGCAACAGTTTTACAAGTGGGAAAAGTAGGATGCACCTATAACAAAGTAGAGGGCTCACTTGAAAGACTGAAAGGATAATGCACCCGCATGTTCTCTCATCCTAATAATAGGTGGTTCTTAAATCAACTCTGTGGAGGGAAAATAGCAACTGCTGCAAAAGTTGATTAAAATCACAAGCAAAAAAGTTATCTCCCATATTCTAAGAGCAAGACTAAGATAAAAATTCAGCACATAACGAAAATAATATGAGATAATTAATAATAACTATTATGGATGAGAACATTATGCTTCAGGATGGAGCAACTAAGGTTACTGCCAATTTGGGCACTGCAGTGTTACCAAGAGCCAGCTCAGTGAGTCACCTCTTTGGGCCATAAGCTTCTTCCTTCCAAACTGCTCAAAGCAGAGGCTGAGTATGGCCTTGGCCTCGGCAACAGGTTGAGAGGATGTGAATGAATGGGGTAAGAATAATGAAGGACATGCTTTGCCGATCCTGTTTTATGACTACTTGGCTGCTTTGCATATTAAGAAGGAGCCTACTCTCAAATTCTGTGGTGTACCAAAGGCAGACAGCAAACTAATGTGAAATAATATTTGCATTCTTTGTTTACAAGGAAATACTACCCAATGCCATTAAATAATTAAAAAAAAAAAAAAACCCACAAACCCAAAAAACCAAAAACAATACAAAGGGAAAATTCACTGAAATTTTCTATTGAAAAACAGCAAGTCTGGTGAGGTTGGCAATTCGGTGACACTTCTTTGGTTTTTACAATAAGTTCTTTTGGCTTTGTCTTTCTTTTTTCTATAAGGCAGAGTACTCTAGCATACAACCTCATTTGTAGATGTCTGAATATTTTTACCTGCAGATTACAAGAAATAAATGGTGGCATTTAATATATATGTTATATTCTGCCCCCCAAAATCTAAACCAAACCAAAAAAAACACTCCCTCCAAAAATACCCACCCTCTGATTATTTTTTTTTAACTTTGTGTTTCTTATTAAGATACACAGTCAGATATCATGAATCAAATTCATTGGTTAGCTGGAGGTAGAACAGAGATTTTTCTTCAGTTTGCATAGAATTTAAATGATGCTCATAACATGCAAAACCTACTTAATTAATTTTTATGGAAGTTATTAAACAGTCTATTCATGAAGGAGATAATGTTGAGCAGTATCTGGGTTTTTTGTTTGTTTGTTTGTTTTAATTGATTTTGTATTTTCCCCCCTTAAATGAGAAAAACGGTTGCAGGTGGTGTACAAAAAATGTTTTTATTTTTGTTTGGTTTTTCTTTTTAAAATTCTGGGATATAGCAGATTGTGAAGTTTATGATTGGGTTCAATATATATGGCATGGAACTTCAAGTATTATCTGACCATCAAAATTAGAAGCCTTTGATTAGCAAAGTGCCTGTTTAATACATAGAGAGACTAGCTTCCCTGTAAAAAATGTCACTGAGTCACTTAAAGAAAGGAAAATCTTGTCTCTTGAAATCACTTCAGTATATTGTTGCAAAGCATAAAGGACTGTGTTATCCAAAATGGCTGATGATTTTGATTAGGCCAATTTCTTCTTGTCCGGGGATATTTCATAATGACTGGAGCTAAAGGTATTTGTCATTTTGCACAACTGATGTCCATTCACTGGGTAGCAGGTATGTCATTTAGAAATGCAGACACATAAAATCAATATTATCTTTGGAAAATAGAACTAATTGTGCCTCAAGAGCTACCTGGTTGGAGCCTTCTGTGCATTTTTTTAGTTTTTTTCTTTAATTAATGAACATCATCCTCATCAACATTTTAACACTTTCTGAATTGCGTGTCCTTTTTTTAGACGGTTATCTCTTTGTATTGCTGTTAGAAAGTGAGTACAATTTGTAGGTTTTTCTCATAAAAGGTCAGTTTTAACTCTCTTAAGTTCTCCGTGGGGTTTAAAGTTAGGAACAGCTGAGAAGTTGGATCCATGGCCCCTCACTAGTGAAAGCAAAGGAGATTCCAGAAACCAAGGAATGCCACAGAATGATATACAGCCAGGTGTTTATATTCTCCACATCTTCATATTTCACAAAAATACTATCTATTTGTTTTTCTTCCCTTAGAAAGAAATTAATCTCATAAATTTAACTCTCAATGTTGTATTGTAATCCACTTTTTCTGTGAATTCTGGGTAGGAAGAATGAGTTTTACAGTTCCTCTCACTACATCCTCTGAAAATTTTTCACATTAATAATCTCACTGAGATATTCAGCATTCACATAGGTAATAGGCAAGAATATGGCCATTTTTACGTCTTAGAATTTATTTTTTCTTCTTGGCTAAGTGTTTTAACAGGACTCTGATACTGTTTATCTTACCTGAATATTTACCTGACTGAATATTTCAGTTTTGAACCCTCCAGAGCAATGTTTATCTCCCTGCACATTTAAAAAAAAAAATAAAAAATATCTAGCATGATGGATCTACTGTTTTCTCTAAGCATTTCCTGAATATAATTTAAAAGGATCATATATTGAAGGATACCATAAGCAGTTCTTGCATTTTTGCAGCTATGAGTAGTAGGACCCAACAAATTTAAAGACTTCCTATGCACTTATTTTTTATGCATTCACCTGTGTATGAGACAGATGGATCCTTTGAGTTGGGAGAAGGAGAGACATGAGATGTAAGTTGTCTATATTTACCTTGACTCCCACCACATTCACAAGGAAATTGTTCTGCATCTATCCCTTGTTCTTGAAGGGTGGCTATTCTTCAAGAAATTTCCTTACTAAAATTGCTCTAGGCATCAAGCCTTTTGGCAGCTGTTGAATGCTAACTTCCTGTGCTCATGAAACAATATTTTCAATTTCTGCTAAGTGTATTAGATGCACTTCCTGGCCTGTATTTTATGTCACTATCATATTATCATCACTATCACTGTCTTTATGTAAATGCTATCTAAATGTAATTAGGAAAATAAGCTCTGTTCTATCTGTTCAGGGTCCATTAACACTGTTAGCAGTCTGTGAGCCATGTGGCAGGTTTGCATGAAGCTGGGTTTTTCACCTACCTTACAAGTAGATCTCTTGTTTAGTTACTTCTTGTCACAGGGTGAGGCCTAACAACTCAGATAAATGAGACATGATTGCATTTGCCAGCTCTAACTGCTTCAATTAGTTCGGTATGTGCAGGGAAGAAACAAAAAATCATGTATGGAGCTGCTGATCACTTTCCATTCTTGGAAGATAGTTGGGAGGGAGACCAGAGGGTGAGAGTTGTCCCAGTGACAACTGCTCCTTGGCCTTACTTATGGGGGAAGAGATCCTGGGGCTACTGGGTGAGGGAGGCCATTGACTGCCAGCAATCTAACTTTAAAAAGTAATTTTTAAGATGATAACACCTGAGATATGAGGAATAAACTTCTCACTCCAGGGATCTTTGACATGGATTGCAGCCTGAGCACAAGAAGTCATCTCATAGGGACCAGACTGCCAGTAAGGATTTCAACAGTCCGGTGGTCAAAGCAAACATCCAGTTTCCCTGGATCCCTGGTGTTGGTCTAAACTGGGCTGGAGTCTGAGAAGTGAGAATGAGAGGTGTTTGGATGCCACAGAGTAGCTCCCCATCCCACGTATCCATCCTTCTTAGGAAACAAATTTTATCTCATTTTGTCATCCTGAAAGGTCCTCCTCCACTGCCAATAACAAAATGCTCTCATAATAAAATAAAACATCAATAAAGTAGCATTAGTAACAAAACACAATCAATGACACAACAGATAAAATTGTATGTGAATTGAACTCAAGTGGGAAAAATAATTTTTTAGTATTATGCCTAATAATACTAAGAAGTTTATTTCTTGATAATGTTTCTTAATTCAGTTTATTTAATTTTTAGTGCTACATTTATTATTCTGCCTCAGTAATCCCTGTGCCTCTGCATATCCATATTAGAGAAGGGCTAGATAAGAATACTTGCTATGAACTAGTCCCCAGAGGCTGGAATAAAAGTGTTCTTTCTTCACACATACCAGTTTGCTAATTATCATCACTTTGAGCAGGAGAATAGTAAACTTGAGATTTCAGCCTTCCTCAGAATAATGTTGTTCAAAGAAGATTTTTTTGTTTGTTTGTTTGTTTGTTTGGGAGTTTTTGTTTTTGTGTTTTGTTTGTTTGTTTCTTTTCTTTTAAAAAAAAAATCCTTATTTGACTTCTTGTATCACTCCCCCTCGGTGTTGTATGTCACATATAGCTAGGATAATTTGAACTAAGTCAAACAGATTTACCATGGTTTTATGCCATTGAGGACAGATCTTTTCATTGTGTTAAAGATTGTTATGAAATAAATGCAACCACATAGAGTTCATCACTTCAATGCAACTCCTTCTCTTTGGAAAACAGGGTAATATTTGGGTTGATGACCATCTGTTTAGAGAAACAGTGGTGTTGACCTCTCTCAGGATCTTTGTGTAATATTCTGCAGTCAAGTGTGAAAAATCTTACATTATCTGAGATGTAAGAAATTAAACATCTCAGATCCAACTGCTGTACAGCCATTTGTATTATGTCCTGGACTTAACTCTATGTTAATCCAATGGCTTTTAGCTAGTTTGGAATAAGTGCAGAGTAAGTTTGCATCTGTTGCAATACACCATGTAGGCATTCCTCGTGTGAAACAGAGATGGTGCTGATGTTACACAGAGTCTTGATGTAAGTTTAATTTATTTGAGTGTTAGAGTGGCTTGGAGCCATCCACCTACAGTAGTAGAACTGAATCCAGAATCAACTCTTATATTTGACACTTCTTCTCCACAACAGCTTTCTATTTTAAAAAAATAAAATAAAATTGTGTGAGTCTAGGTAGAACTTACAGCTATGGTGTTCTATATTACTTTGTACCTATTCCTTGGTAAGTCTATCTAATACCAAATTATACTTGCAAACAAAATTTCTTTTAGAAATATCTCTATGTAATTAGTGTACTCTTTATTGAAGACCCCTTTGCCTACAACAAACTTTTTTATTTCACACACTGATAAACAGATATAGCCACGGGATTATTTGCTTTGATCTTACTGCAAGTTAGAATTTGTTTGATTGAAAACAAAATTGTGTGGTGTAGTGTTGGTATAAATAAGGTCGGAATCAAGTTCATAGTTACTGTGGTTGGTTTTCTTGACATTTGCTTCTTAATAGAGAGAGATAATTTTCACATTTTCCAGATGACCATTTCTCCCATGACCAGAGATATTAGCTAATGTTCAAAAACATTTTGAAAATTTTAACTACAAATGTCTCAATCAATTTGTTAGCTAGACACCACAAAATTAGAGAGCTACCTGACAAGAAAAGCTAGTGACAGCACTGGGGATAAATAAGAGAAACTGGAAAGGACATTTATTAACTTAAGCTATTAAGATAAACATTTTCTTAATTTGTAAGTAATTCTGGGTGTATTCTAGGTCTCTACCAAGATTGGTTATACCAGACCACAAGTCAGATCTGTGGATGGTGAGATGCCACAAAGGGTTAAATACCTGGAAATCTTTGAGTTGTGTGTTATCAGAAAAGGTAAGACTTAAGACAACTGTAATTCAGAGGTGCCATTTTTGGCAATAGTGGATGTAGATAGACCTCAAAGAATGTAAAGTCCTTTAAGTCATTAAGTAAAGTTATCAGTTTATTTCAGAAATTATGAAAAACACATTATTTTCCCTCCAACATTTAATCCATACTTGGAACTGTGGATAGACAGGAATTTTATTATTAATATAATTCTAAATTTTACTTGAGGAAGTACACAGTCCAGTATATTGGCAAACACCAAAAGGTAGATGAATGAAGGCATAACTTTCCTTTTCCCTTATCTAATATTTATGTTCAACAGTTGAAAAAGTGATAAAACTTACATGGACATACGTAGTAAGAAATTGGAACATTTTAGTCTGAACAGTTTCCTATTTCTTTTTCACTGAACTACTTAGTTTCTCTCACAACTTTCAACAATCGTGAAAGCCCCAGGTGGTCTGTGGCATGCTCGGACTTAATGAGAAATTGGGACCACTGCTGTATAAAAAGCAAAAAACTGTGGAGAAGGAGTGAAATTACCAAGTGTGTCAGATGCATCACCTTTAAAGAATCCTTTAAACACAAGGCTTACCTTGCCCACATATTGAGCATCTGGACCTGTGTACTCCTCCAGCAAGAAAAATTGATTCCACATCCAACCACGCTTGGTGCGGTGCAGTGTTTTTCCATCATTCTCTGACAATCCTGTTATCCTTTCACTGTGTGAGTGCTTGTTAGTCCTTTTTTGGGATGGCATCATGTGAATCATAGGAAACATACAGCTCCAAAGCAAAACTGTCAGGAAGGAGTAAGTCCTCATCACTCACAGAGATGTTGTTAGCCTTCACTCCTCTAATAATTCATCAGAACAATTTTTTTCAAATGTTATATTCCTCTTAAGTAGAACCTAGGGGATGGACAAAAGTATTTGGGTAAGTTGAAATAACTTTTTTTCCCTGAGGAAACAGGAACACAATCTGTTGATCACAACAATAACTCATGGGAGTGACAAATAACCATAAAAATTACTCAGAGAGTTTTAAGTCAAGTTCTTTAATGTCTTTTTCATCTTTTTCTAGTGCACTCTATCACTTGGCATATAGACATTAATTTAAAACACAATCTGAATAAAATGCTTCATCTGAAAACTTTAGCTACCAGCAACCTGACACAAGGAAACAGCCCGAATAATAAGAAACTTTCAAACTTAATCTCTCCCAATTCAGTCTGATGCTATCTTCCCTTACTGTCTATTCAGAATTATCTGCAAATATGCATTTTATGTTACTTCATGATTAATAAAACCCGTTCTTCCACTTTGCTAGCCCCTAGTTGTCCAGAGGATCTTTGATTTCTGCAGAAAGGAACTCATAAAATGAAATTTATAAAGTATGATTAATGTTTTTAACAGATTCTTTGAACAAGAAAGAAAAGTACTTTTCAGATAAGTGTGGGTTCATAGGAATCCTTCTGGGGTTAACAAAACTCTTCATTTGGAATGGAATTCTCCATTTGGAATGTATTTATTTTTTCCTGAATCCTGGATGAATGAATGGGAATTTTCATGATATACAACCTTATTGTAATTACTATTTTTCTGAAAATGGCTCTGATGTTTTATGTGGAAGTTTGTAAGCAAGATTTAATCAAATCAAACTTATACTCTTAATTTGGCAGTACAGCTTAGGTTCCTGATGTCCCAATCTTATCTATAAACTTTTTCATGTTGTCTGTTTTAGCTTTAGGATATCTTTTACTGAGCTGTCATTGTATATTACAGAAATCATAAGAAAATAATTCAGCAGCAAAAATACATTTTCTTTGAGAATCTTAGTCCATTAACAGTGATAGTAACATGAGGCCACAAGACTAACAAATTTTAGAATAATGAAATCTTGAAATTAAAAAATCCCACTATCCTTTCTTCTGCAACCCAATATTACCAACAGCTACTTTCATTCCTTTGTTTGTTCAGTTATTTTTTAGTGGTAGAGAAGGGGGAATATTTTTTTTTTTTGTACAAAGAGATAATTTTGAAAATAAGACTTTTTGTGAAAATTATTACTAATTTGAAAACCAAAACCGTTTAATGGAAAACATTAAGTGAATTGTACTCTAAAGGCATAATAATTAAATTAATAGAATTGTGCCCTTGTGTGAAGCTTTCTTGAAACGATAATATCCTGTATGGACTCAGGAATTTAACTAGCGATCCTGAAGGAGGATCAAAGTCTTAGAATTTTAGTAACTTCAAAAAGAGTTTTAGCTGAGAAAGAGGTGAAGGTTTCAAATATTTATCACTTTCTAAGATCATGTTTAAAACCAAAAAAAAAAAAACAAAACAATTTAATAGGTGTCAGATTTATGCAGAAGATCATGTATATAATTCAGGAAAACTTGTTTTCTTTTGCTTTTTATTTTAGTTGAAGAATCAAAGCACAATGTAAATTAACTCTATTTGCATAAAACCATGAATGTACATAGATAGATCTTGGCACACATTTGTGTCTGCATTTTCTTTGAATTCTTGTTTTCTCCCTTGTAATGCTCAGTATGTTCCTGTTGCAGGCAGAGGGGTAAAGAGCAACTCTCCTGTGGCTAATTTAACACCAGTAAATTTTGACATTAAATGGAAAACATTTGAGTACATGATTATCTTGCCTTGTGATTGAAATTTCCTGGACACAGATCAAAAGAAAAAAAAAACCTTCAGCCAATCTTTTATCCATGTTTAAGTTTGATGTTTTGAAGTCCCTGTATAATATAGACTGAAGCAGTTTTTATCACTGAATAAAACTATTTATCAATGTAGGACGTAGGAAGTTATCAATTGTACTTCAAATCCATCCCATCACAACATCTGAGGCAGATTGTAGGGTCTCTTCATGCTTCATAAATTAGATCCTGCTTAAAGTCTTGCAAAATGAAAGTAGACTTGTTGGAAATACTGTATTAGAAAGGCAAACTATCAAGGTTGTCCAATGACAGAAAATGACGGGCTTGGTCACACACAATATTTTTAAAATCCAAAGCTGTGACTTTGGCTTTAGAGTGCAATTCCAATATGAAGAGAGACGCTTTCAAACAATGGCATGCTCTGTGGCTCTCATCGAGTCTCTTATCTCTTCTGGAGATATTCTTGCTTGATGTGTCCTCAAATAGTGCTATTTCATAGCTGCATCACAACACTTTTTGTTGGACTGTAGTTCAAGAATTCATCTCTACATTCTGAATGATAATGTACAAATGTTCATATTGATTAAATTTTGGATTTGATTACTTCTGCTTTAATATTAATTATGTTTTGCTACTCAGCTATTCTGATAAATAATTTTATATGTTTATATTTTTATAGATTTAAGGTCATGACTGATTTACTTCTCTGATTTCTTGGAACATATCAGCTTTTCTGGATTAAAACATAACAAACCATGAAATAGACAAAATGTTCTGAAAATGACAAACATATTTGGCAAAATTTTAATAAATAGTGAATCTAGAAAGCCACTAAAAGTCCTAAAGATATGCTTCACAAAACCTCTAAGCTTTGAAAGACTACTGTCAAAGACAAGTTTGCAAAAATGTCAGTTTGAATTTTCTCTTCAAAAGCTCCTCATTTCAAAACTTAGACAAATCTAACAGATGATTTAGTTTGGTTTTACTCTTCTTTTTTTTTTTTTTAAAAGGGGAAATGCAGGTTACATCAATATATTTCATCTGGCCATTTGGAGATGTGTGATTACATGTTCAGTTTGGTGGTAATTAAAAATGCCAATAAATTTCAAATGCTTCACTTTTTCAAAAAAACTCACATTTTTAATTTCCCAAAATTGTCCTCATTCCTTGCAGTCCAAACACTGTTTACCATATTATGTTTATACTAGGCTTTTTTTTTTTTTTTTTTTTTTTTTTTGTACTCAAAGAAATACTGTAAGGTGGCCATTGGCTTAATCCATCTTGTCTCACAATCAGCTGTTCAAGTGGGTCAGGAGCTACGTTTGGTAGATTCAGAAGGTGTATTTTAACACTGAAACAGGATTCTGATGTACTCTGGAAAGGGAAGACCAGCTGTTCGAAAGAACTCAAGGTACTGTAGACAGGTGTTCTGACCCTGCTAGAAGAAATTATGTCTGTGCGAACACCAGTTTTTCTCACAGGTTTTTTTTTTCGGAGGTTCCCACAGTTTGTCCCAGCCAGGGCAAAAGTTAAACTGAGATTGCCGAAAACGTGTTGTTTTCTGTGTAGCGCTGCCCGCTACTGATTTCCTTGACAATTAACAGAAGGACTTACTAGTACCGAGAGCAAAGGTAGAATCCTTAATGTCAAGAAGAATAAAAAACCCCAAACAAATAAGAAAAGAAGTTACAGCCCTTTTTTTCCTGTTTGTTTGTTTGTTTGTTTGTGTTTTGTGGTTTTTTTGTTTTTATATATATATATACATTAGTTGGACCTACTAGGTGTAAAGAGAGAGCTATTAGTCTGGATCAGTGGGTCTGCTGAACATTATGATAAACATCTAAATTGATTTCTTCTAAGAGAAACAGAGGTCTTTAGTTTGAAAACAGAGAAAACTTATTTTTTTCTAAACAACCCACCAATATTCTATATGTAATCTGTCTCACTCTGTTTCTACTTCCATCATTTAATCAATAAAATGTCAACTTACTGTTCTTGTCAAAAAATGGAAAATGGTTTTCTTCCTAGTTGTGTTGGAAACATCTCTTCAGATTGGGTATTCATGTGTTAACAGTTTTAACACCAAAAATTTTGGAGAAGCTGCATTTCTTCCCTATTGTCCAAATTAGTGGATCTGAGTGGAGGTAATAAGTGTTTCTGTCATTTGTATGGTTTGAGCTTTATATGGTGGTAGCCTAGAACCATTTTAGTGTCTCCTTCAAGTAAGGACTCTTATATCAGAATCCTTCAACAATTCCAGGTAAATGAATTATCTCTGTATGAAAATTATTGTCCTGAGCACAGTAACAACTGGAAAAAATTATCTTTTAAAGTCCTTTTGAATGCAAAATATTCTATTTAGATTCTTCACATGTAGTGTGAAATAAGCCTTACTGGGATCAATAGCAGGGATTTGTTACTGATGATGCCAATTTAAATGTTTCTATAGCAATTGTCATGGCAATGTTTTTAATTAGTGCAGCACCGTCACTCACAAGCATGCCATGAAGAAAAGCTAACCTTCGGCAACTTGATAATGTATCCCACATTAGTTTGTTTCATTTGTTAACAATGAAGTAGAATTCTGTTCTAAAAGGAAAAGGATGTGGTGCTTGTGTATAGCTAAAAATAGCAGTTAACTGCAGCAGCAGCACTTCACATTGCACTGCAATCTCTAAATAAGAAAAATGAAACTAATGTTCAGGATGATCCAAATAATCTGTAAAACTAAACTATGTATTTTAACAGGATATAGCAAATATAAATCTTGTGTAGCCTGCGTGCATGGAAGCAGTCTCACTGGGAAGAATTCTAATTGGCTTTGTCTGCCTTTCTTTTGAAAACAAAATATCTGAATGTGACTTTAATCTACCTGGACAGAACACTAAGAATGGTGAACCTGCAGCAACAAAAGGCTGTGCTATAAACTGCACACTTCTACTGACAATACCAAGACTTAAGTAGAGGCTAGATCTGTGTTACTGTAGGTTCACTTTCATCACTTCCCTCACTAACGATAGCCCAGGTATGCATACACATGCTTCCCTCTGGCTGCAGCACTCAAATATTCCCTGAGTGCAGTCATCCTACAAGCATGAATATAGACTCTGGATGTATCATTGATGGATGACTTTCTAAAAACAATCTTCTTCCTAAAGTTTTTTATTTCCCTCTCTCCTTTTCATGGCTAAAGATGGAGTTGGGGCTAAGATAGAAATGATTAAAAGAAAAGAACCAATGTGCATATAGACTGAACCCGAGGTAACCAAGAAAGGTGTTGTTATTTATTTCTGTGAGGGAACCCCAAAACTTAAGGGACAGTTTTTTTGACTGATGAACAGCCATTCTTTGAGTGCTACAGGTACTCAGATCCTGTTCAGTCACAGAAGTATGTGTCACACAAATTAAGAAACACTTTTCCACTTAGCAGCTCCTACTGCAAATCTTTCAGAACAGATTTTCAGAACTGTTTTTTGCCCATTGGGTTGCTGATCTGTCCAGCACTACATACAGTAGAGATAAGCTCATCAGAAAATTTTGCTAGGAAACAGCTGAAGGCAAATACTGCCTTGGACAGCAATACAGGTTTCCTTAGCTACATAACTAAAGGAGTCACACTAATACAAAGTTTTACATAATGTGAAATAATAGCAATTTATATTGGAATGCCTGTTGAACTAATGCCTTTAGGCAAATGACTCTATGGTTTGCAGGTGCATTATCAGAAACATTTATCTTGCTGTGACAAAAGAGAGTTACTTTAGAGTTTTATCAGCCTCTTGGATATGTGCATTGGAAATACAGGTCCAAATTCACCTCATCACAGACTCAGTCACCCTCTCTATAGCGCTCACAGGGAGTAACGCCAGTCCCCAAGGTGTGTGGATCTGCCAAGAGAATGTGTTGCTTCATATTTGGACCATCCCCACTGGCAGAATTGTGTAGAGACACAGCTGTGATTTAAAGTAACTGTCCCTGGGCAGTGAAAATACCATCTGCCCTTTTCTGGAGCAAGTATCTTCTGAGGAGCAGATGACACTGTTTCTGGACTGTTTGACCTCCAACCATCCTCCCATCAGCTAGTGAATGAAGCCTGCAGCACTTCCAGCCCATTCTGTACAAGGGTCTCTCAATTCAATGAAGCTAAAAAGAGAGTTTTAAAATATTTACTTGTGAGGCAGCCGATCACTGTATTACAACCATGAAATGTGCATTTTCAAACTGGGGAAAAAAAAAAAAAACACTACAATTATTTTTCTCCAATAATGAACATTTTTACAGGATCTGCTTTCCATCAACATGAGGGGAACTAGAAAATATATCACTTGTAAACCTCTAAAGCATGGCCTTTTGAAGATATTCCTTTGATCTTTAGTATTGATTTATCTCTACAGGGAGCACATTTCACTCTTATCGTATAATGAAGCTGCATTATAAGTTTTTATGCCACACCTTATTTACAAATGCAACACATTCATTGCATTCATGGTTTTAAAGAATAGCCTTCAGACACATGAGGAAAAATAAATGCTCTCATCAAAGCAAAATTCTTCTCTCTGCTTCCCCTTTAAGATTGTCTCATGTTCTGTCATTCATAAGCAGATTGTCTGTACTTTGATATTGATACTCTGCAGTTGAAAAAAATTAAGGCATTTATTTTTGTGGGACTTTGGGGGGATTGCTTTTTTTTCAGTTGGTTGGTTGCTTTTTTTTTCATAAGCAGCATAGTTTTCTATCTACCAGATACAAAACCAAGACATATCTGGAGGCGTAGGCCCCTGTTTTCCAGACACATCAATTCTCATTAGTCTCTCTGCATGAAGCAGATGAGATTCACCTATGGTAGCACTGTTAATGACAGAAGTTACCAGTTCTCCTGATAACTGAGACTGCAACGTGCCTTTGCCACATGCCTCTTTCTTGTTGCTTCATTATGCAGCAATCTACTCTGGTCACACTACCAGCTACTAACTAGGTGTTCTGAGAGTCCACATCAGGTGACTCTTATCTCTGCATATTTCCTGAGCGTGGCATGTACCAGGATGAGAGCTTGCTAAACTTTCTAAGTCTACAGCTTGCACAATGGTCCAAGAAGATATTACAAGCCAGAATTTCACAGAATAAGGACATCTTCACACTAGTACCTCAAAGATTTTAAAAAAAACTTTAATCTCTGCCATCCCTTTTTTTTTTTTTTCCCTCATATGAATATGAGTCATTAGAAATCTTGTTTCTATAGAGAAGGACTTAATTACTGCCTGCAAGGGAACATACATTCACTTCTCTGGACTGGAAGAACTGAATTGCTGACCAATTTAAGGTAGTTAGCAAATTCGGAAGGTAATTGTAGCCCCTTGTTGCTGCTTCCTTCCTGAAGGAATTGAGCAGCTGCTGAATGCTGTCATTTATTAGAGTTCAACCTTCTTTATGTCCTTCTGCTGTCTACAAAGGGATCACAAGATCAAGAAAAGTCTCATTCTCAGAGCTGAGCAGGACTCTTGCAAGCATAGGGATTTGTGCACAGAAATAGTGCATAACTTTAACACAATTATTTTTGCTATTTGCTTACCTCAGGTAATCTGAAAGAAGAGCTGAGACTTCATCCTTTATTTCCATAATAAATACCTTAAAATACCTACAAATCATAGTTCTATCACTTGCAAAAATCATATGGATCTCAGAAATATAAATTACAATGACTTTTCTTTTCCTCTTTTTGAAGTCTGAATCTCTTAAAACTAAAAACATTACCCCAAAAAAACAAAAAACAAAAAAATCTTTCACTTGCATGCCATCTGACTTGATTAGTGAAAGATAAATGCAAAATATTAATAAATTCAAAAGAAGTGTAATAAAGTATTGCTTATTCTGTTAGTATCCTGACAGTACACAATGAGGATATCTTCAACAGACACCCATGACAGTGAATAAGTATGGAGAAGCATATAATGGTTTTTCTTGTGTATGTTTTCTCAGTCCCCAAATATTAGGTATTTAATAATCCTCAGTAGATTCTCTTTGCCATGACTGTCTCAGCCTTTGTTTTGAAAGCATGTGGGCTTCTCAAAGAAACAATATTCTGCAAGGAGACACATATTTCACACATTTTGTGAAAATGACCAACTCTTTTTGTTTGTTCTTGAATATTGTAACTGACATCTTCATTAGACAACTAGTACTGTCGTTGAAAACCACAGTAAATAGTTATTCCTTCTCCACTCTCTTTGCCACTGATGAATGTATTGACTTAAATCAATTTCTCCTTCAGCTGTCTCTTTTCCAAGATGGAAATCTCTGGGACTGCTGCCTTAATCATTCCTTGTGTGAAAGCTGTGCCAGACTTGATTGCACCTTTAGCCTTCCTCTGAATCTCTTCTGATTTTATGGTGTATATCTTGAGATTGGCAATCATAATTTGTTGCTTTGTGCATATAGAAACAGTAGCTTAATTGATTTCTCTACTTAATTTCATCATGATATATGGGCTTGCTTGCTTCTTTTTTTGACTACGGTAGAGCTCTGCACTTAGGTTTTCCTGCTATTATCTATTGTTACATTATATTGTTATTCCCTCATGGCAGTGGTCAGCCTTTGCTGTTTTAAATGTATAATCTGGGGTTTACCATGTGTGTGGCTTTACATAATTTCATAACAATTTCATCATGCATCATTTGGATGCCCACTCATTGTATTGAATGGATTTCAAATGTATATATGACAAACTAGACAAACTACTATATCTCCTAGACCGCTGTAAGGTAGAAATCAGTTGGCATGGCAAGGCTCAAACCCACATGGCTACAGTCTTTTTCTTCTCTACCCATCATTAGTCCAAAGTAGCATTACTGTGTCCATGCCAGCTATGAGAAATCACCCTAGGAATTTTCTTGCATAGTGATGGTTGGTACAAACTAAACTGAAGGAATAACATTGAAAAGTTATGGACAAGTAAATTATGAAGTTTGTTTGCCAGGTGAAGTATATTTCTCCCCACAGCTTTATGTGATGAGCATGATGCTGTATGGTCTGGAATATCCCTTGGGTAAGTTGGGGTCAGCTGTTCCAGGTGTTGTCCTCTCCCAATTCCTTGTGCAGCCAGAGCCTGCTCGCAGACAGGGTGCTGCTGTGAGGAGCAGAAAAGACCTTGACTCTGTGTAAGCACTGCTCACCAATAATGAAAGCATTTCTGTATTATCAGTGCTGTTTTCACCACAAATCCAAAAAACAGCCCCATGCTAGTCACTATGAAGAACATTAACTTTATCCCAACACATGTTGAATGTCACTTTCATTGACATTTCCATGTGAAAACTCGCTATTTACTTATTCTTGCTGGTTCCTTTAATTTAATCAATTTAATAAATGAAGTCGATTTATTATTTAAATATTTTAATTTATTTAAATTAAATTATAGTAGTATTAATTAAAACTGTTTTTATTTAATCAATTACTAATATATGCAGGGACCTTCACTTCTAGTTCATGGATGCTTAAGAGCTTTTGGTGACTGGCCTGTCCAGAGCCTTCTAGGACAAGTAGATCGTATTAAAGAGATCAAAGCTATCCATATACTTGATGACTCTTTCAGAGGACCTGACTAAGTCTGAAGCTATTGTGTTCTTTACAGTTTTATTCATTTGGACCTCAGACTTTCTTCCTGCAACTTGTTCATGGTAGAATTGGAACTGTTTTTTAAAACTTAGTATTGCTCTTGATACCTTGAAACTCTCAAGTATCAAGGAAATTTAAGTGAAAGGTTAGAGAAAATAATTAATATTTCAGCAGTTTCAATATTGAAATTTTTAAGATTCCTGATAGTATGCATGAAGTCACTGCCATTCACTGCAACTTGAAATCCCTCTGTACTGAAATGAGATCTTCTGCTGAGTCTCTGGACAAATAAATAAATAAACAAACAAATAAACAAACTGATGCGGTGTCTATTCCTTAATGGTTTATAACTCCTCTATTTTCCTGAAAACTGTGACAAATGAACCACAAAACACTGGGTATTCACAAGCACAGCACTGATTATAGTTTTTCATAGAACTTCCAAATCAAGTTTTTGGTTTTTAATCATAGCAGTTTGTTAAAATGTTTCCTCATCCTCTGATGAAATGACAGAAAGTGTATCACACTGATACGCACAGCCCTGGATGTTGGGTGTATATGCTTTTTTAGCGAAGACCTGGTCTGCTATTTGCTTCTTAAGGGTTTATACTTGTTCCCAAGAGCTAGTAGCCTTGATGTGGCTAGTCAAACTCCCCCTGTTGTTTGACAGTCCTCCAGAGAAGTCCACCAAGAACTCTAAACAGCAGCTCAGTTGGGCTTTAATGTTCAATTTCACAGTGAAGTTTTGTTTATAATTTTTTCCCTGATGAGGTTTCAAGATTTCCTGTAATATATCCTGAATTTCCCTTCCTCAAATTTCTACCATTAGTGAAGACTTCCTATGTTGGTTTATTGTTGCTCCCATGACAGGCAACTTCAGAAGACTTCAGACCAACTTGGAGCTGAACCTAAAAGTAGAGAAATATGTCATCTGCATATGTATTTAATTATTTAGTTGTTAATCATCTATTGTTATTGCTGATACCAACTGTTTTGCTATGTCTTTTACTATTTTGTTCCTTTGTTTCTAGTTACCGGAGAAGGCAATAACTATTTATCTTTAAAATAACAGTTAGCTTTAAAATGGCATGTGACATACTTCCTTTAGTAAAAACAGAATCAGACTTGAGAGTTTAATAATCTGTATCTTAGCAGGAATTCCCAGAATATGCAGATTTTCATGTGATTTATTTTGATTAATTCAAAACACACAGAATACTTTACAGATAACATTCTAGAATTATTCCTTATATTTTTCTTGTCCTTTTTGTTAAGTCAGTAAAAAGCAAAACATATAACTGCATGAAACCATGTATATGGTTCCCATTTCACAGTGAAAAAAGAGTAGAAATATGATGGGAAAAAAAATTGATATAGCAAAGTATTTGCTTTATGTCTCCTGCTGTATTTCTGCTTTATGTTTTATCTAGCTTTGCCTCAAATGGAAGTGCATAGTCCAGCTTCAAAACTTTATTGAATGAACTCAAATACCTGTGACTGTATCCTTTCCTTCTTGCACTTGTAAAAAAATGAGGGAAATGGGTATATGAGGAGATATAGATTTGTGGGGGCTTCATAATGCTAAGTCAAAAATATATGACTTCATAGAGAACAAATTAGTCCAAGCACGTAACAGGAAGAAAGTGCATAGATAATCTAAACATTGGGACACATATGTGGGGCATCTTTTTTATAGGAACAGATATTTTACATGAAACAAACTTATACTCTCTACAAGTGAATTTCCTCCCTTTTTTTATCTTTGTGATTCTTCAGTCATTATTACAGCCAGTTTTGGTGTTGTGATAAAAAACACTTTAAAGAATAAAACTCTTGCCAAAGATGGAATATTAATTAGAATGAAGAGACAAATGCAAATGCCTTTTG
>JAWWEU010000081.1:72431764-72442021 GCA_035583155.1 Acropternis orthonyx | reverse complement strand
TTCTGTTGTTTTGAATTTTATGCTCTTGCTCAGTATATGCATCCTGAGTTAACTCTTCAGGCCTAGCTCTGCTTCAATGCAGTTAAATTAACTTCCTGAAGTGGTGGATTTAACTTGCTATTTTATTTCTTGTTACATTACTGCTTCACATTTTGAAATTGAGTTGTTGTATTTATGTTAATATTTTGTAAAAATGTAGAACTATGGAGTCTAGTAAAGAGGTTTGCCTTCATTGTAAAACCCAAACATTAGCAATAGACAAAAATGAACCAATTCTCTCTTTTCCTACAGTGGTGCTGTCAATTCTAATAGTCAGTAAGAGGTTATTGTTTCTTTATTGCTTCTCCAAAAGAAATCCCACAGCTCTGTGACATCTCCAGTTTATTATCAGTTCATGCAAATATTAACAAATATTTTTTTCTTTCCTAAATTGAAACTTTGGAGTGAGATTGATAGTTTAAGTAAAAGATCATTAGTCCAAGCTCTTTAGTCATTACTGTCCACTTTTTCCCAGGTCCTCAGGATAGAGTTCAGGTAATATTATTAAAGCAAATCAACAGAAATCTGAAAGACAAAATGAGTATTCCCAAAATGTTTATCCACATATGCGAGAAATCACATCTGTTTAGTTTTTATAAAAACAGCGGCTGATGAAATTAACAGATCTGCTGTGATTCATTGAAAACTACCTTATTTCACTGCTAAAATAGTTAATTAACTTCTGGTGATTTCCTGAAATATACTTTACTTTATTGGGAAATAAAGGAAAGCAGGAAGATTTTTTCAAAGTAAAAGCATCCAGGATATGAAAAACTCAACAAATCTGAGAGAAAGCCCAAGAAAATGTTTTGTTGTTATCATTCATAAATGCACTAGAAAGAAGGTCAACCAGATATTACAGATCATTAAAAAATATATAGGGCAAGTCACATATTTGCACACGGTTCAAAGATAGTATATTCTTTTCCACAGAGCTCAGGAAGCATTGTGAACAAATCCCTTTTCATTGTAAATTATTGTCTTGATTTATCAAACCCAGATATTTGGAAAACAAAGTGTTTCATCTTCTCTGAAGACAGATACTTGGTGACAGTATGTCAGAGTGAGATGTTATTGCTGATGGAACAGATAGTTAATTGGAATGTTATGGTTTACTGTCTTTTTTCATATTTACCTAAATGTCATTTAGAAGATACAGAGAGTAAGGTGAAAACGGTGCGGTAAATTTTTTAAACACATCCTGAGGGGAAAACACATAAATAACTTTGGAGAATTATCATATACAAAAGGCCAAGTTCTGACCTCTGGAAAGAAGAAGGGCAGATCTGTTCCTATAATATAATTTTTCTACTTAAAATGGAGCAGAGTTTGAGATGCATTGAGAGGAAGAGCTCATTTTTGTTAGAAGAGAATAGAATAGCATAGACTAGAATGGAACAGTTCAGTTGGAAGGAATGTACAATCACCCCGGCCCACTGTTCACATAGGATGTCTGCTGGACACTGACACACCAGAGTGGCACTTTTTAGAGTACTATGTATTGTTCTGTCTCAACGTTAGACTTATTCATGTATGACCAGCACTCCAGATAAGTGTGATACTCTTTGTAGAAAACTGAAATTTTGGTCACCCAATAGGAAAAGCAAAAATGCAAATGGTTTTTGTTTCATGCAAAACCATTCCCCTTCTAAGGTACGCTCCTGTTGTTTGTTTCTGGTTTTCAGTTTGGTAGGTTTCTTTTTCATTCTGGTGGTTTTGTGTTATCTTTTTTTTTTTTTTTTAATTAATTGCCTTTCTTATACTAATGTCACCTAAAATATGTCCTTAGTACTTCAGTCCTTTCATCATATTTTCTATTGATTTCAGCCTGTATATTTTCATGTATCTTTCTTTTATACAAGTTATATTTTCTCATTAGCTTTTATTAATTCTTTTTTTTCAAAAAATAATTCTTTTCATGTCCCTACTCTTTGCCTTTACCCATCTTACTTACCTTATTTCTGTTTGGGCTTTTATCTGTTCTTCCCTTTTTTTAGGTTACTTCTTTTTTTTTTTTTTTCTTTTTTTCCCCCTCAAAGGTTAGATCTCTCTCTCCTTGTCATATTCCTAAAGGGGAAAGTATTTCTTATCTATGTATCCCATTTCCTAGAAAATACCACTGCAGAAAAATCATAAAACAGAGACTTCTGTGCTATCTCTTGCCAGAAAGATACCCATTCTGGGTTATGTATGGGAAAAGTGCATAAAGACATAAGATTTATCACATCTGAAACAACAGCAAATTCCAGTGTTATGAGAAAGTTAAAGAGCATTTTGTAAAGGAGGAAATCATGTCTTGTTTGTTGCTTTATTAATACTGGGAGTTACATAAGGTCAGAGGCGGAAATGTATCATTTTATGTCAAATCTTTCGGAGATTTAACATTATATTCATTTTACAAGCATGAGAATAAGGCATTTGTAATATTGCACAGTGGTTGTACAGTGAGATTAGCACTGTTAGCGAATAGTATCAAATATTGCTCCAGAACCTTCTCAGAATTTCATTTGTGTTTCTGCAGAAAGGCATGTCTGCCAATAGTTTACCTCATTTGTATTCAGTGCTGGTGAATATACACTGGAGTATTACTGGAAGAAAAACATATAGAAAGCAGTTGACCAATTACAGACTCAACCAGTTCTGGTTTTGAAGTGTAGTGTGGAGGTGTATTTCATTAATGAAAGCTAATGCACTCAGCTCAGTCACTGAAAACTGTGTCATCATCTGCAGAGCTTAAGCAATGTGAAAATAATTAGCTTCGTGCCTTTAATAGAGCAGTTTTGGGGAAAATATGCTGTTTAATTTTTTTTCATTTTTCTTAAACTTGAAAGGAGATGAAATCTTTCCAGGGAGCTATTCGTTATGGATTTCATGAGCAGCTCTCATGTTCAGATCCTGCATTCTTCAAACAGTATATGTAATGAGATCATCCTGGGGGAAAACGCGTCTTGCAAACTCTTGCTTACTTCCAGTTGACATTTAGGGAGCCAGGGAGCCCAGATTGGTGGGAGCTATATCCATTTCACTTTGGTTGGAGACCTGGTTGATGCCATGCTGGTCAAAGGGCAAAGCCCCTGGCATGTAAAAGAATTTACAAATATTCGATGGAGAACATACCTTTCAGTTATCAAAAAAGTTTTATTTTTTTGTTTAAATCAAATTGTGTTTGCTCTTATTTAGAATACTACTTTTAATAAGCTGAAAAATATAGTAAGAACTGTCTTTCATCCAAGAAAAATGTGTCTTTTAAGATATTTTGTTATGATATTTATATTTTAGTGCCTTTACTTTTGAAAGTTGTAACCAACTGTGGTCTTTTGTGGCTGGTTGTCTCTGAACACATCAAAAATCTAGAGCTAAACCAGCCCAAGATCTTTTCCAACCTAAACATTTCTACAGTTCTATGATTCATATATATAGTGTGTGACTGTAACAAGTCATAAGCCCTAATTTCAGTATCATTCCTAAATCCTCAGCTCATCTTGCACCAGTAGCAAAGACTTGCCAGCATGTGGGGATTTGAAGATTGATGTGGTGCAAAAGCCGTGCTGCCTCTTGTTGAAAGGTCCAGCCACAGCTATTATTCTGTTCCCTCGAACAGTACTCCCTGTTTGCAGGAGCTGTGAAGAACCAGCAGGCTCTTAATACCCCTGCAGGCACTTATCTAAAGTTATATTATCATTTTATTTGTATTCCACTGAGGACAGACTCTTTACTGAGCTGTGTAATGCACACTATTGTAATAACTATCACTGCAATGAATAATTTTCAAAACACAGCATCTTCTGGCTGCTTCACAAATATTAGCTGATTCTTTCAATTCGTGGTGAGAAATATGAATGAATATTGTTGTCTGTATTTGCAGAGGTACTAACATC
Source organism: Acropternis orthonyx (assembly GCA_035583155.1). Classification (NCBI taxonomy): domain Eukaryota; kingdom Metazoa; phylum Chordata; class Aves; order Passeriformes; family Rhinocryptidae; genus Acropternis; species Acropternis orthonyx. The sequence goes on along the minus strand of JAWWEU010000081.1, from coordinate 72,438,104 downwards.
AAGAATATGAAAGCCAAAAAGGAAATCCCTTCTTTCCTAAAATCTTTGTGAAATTGTGGCTGTGCATCAAAGTCTTGCTGGCCTTTATATGTAAATGTCCCACCAAATACTAATGATAGGTGTTTTCAGATATTTGATCATATCCAGTGAATCTCCAAAAAGCTGAGTCAGGGGCATTCTGTGCACCCATCCTCAGCTCACACCCCGTTTTTGACAGGGGGTGGGCACCAGGGCAAATAAGTTATATCAAAATGTAAGTTGAAATCATCAGTGACCTGTTATAGTAGGGTATAAGTAGGGTTTAGATTTGGTTTGTTTTTTGGGTTTTTTTAAATTTTACTTCACCTTCTGTCCTCCAAGAAAAAAATCGTCTGAAAAGAAATGAAATTACAACAAAAATACATTTGTAAAAGAAATGTCTTTTTTGAGTCTTTCTCAATTGAATTGAAACAGAGATTACTGGATTCTCAGGTCCTCTTTTTATCTGTACATAGCATGGTAATGGTTTCAGAAAGTATACTTCATGTCTAAGCCATGGAATTAATACTTGAATGTGATGAAGGACATTTCTCTCATATAATTTTTCCTAAAGATAAAGAAAAATCTCTCTTGCTTTACATACAGTTCAGCTGTCCAGTTGGTACTGCATAGGATTCTTATACAGGAAAGCTCCAGTCATATACTTAAAGAGAAAATTTGTCTTAGTTTTTCATATATCTTATATTAAAAGTAGAGTTATTTATTATTAACAGTGAGTGTAAACTGGGGGTGTGTTAAAGTCGATAGAACAGCAGATGATGCAACAGTAGCGAGAAATATGTTGCTTCTCTGAATGAGACAGAGAATGTCATGTATATATGAATGTTCAATACAAAAGCCAGTTATTTTTTTATATTTGAGCACTAATACCCACTTTTCTGTTACTTTAGCTGGTTCTCTTTATATTGTGACAGTTCATTAATTTTAATCATTAAAGTTTTTTCCATTTGTTTGGTTTTCCTCTGTTTTTAAACTATATTTTGACATGTGGCATCTGTAAGTAGCTAAGACAACAAACAACTTTTCTGCATATATGGAGCCAAAACTCTAGCTCACCTATAATAACAGTAATTAGTGCACTAATAAAACCATAGTACTTTTCAACCTTGATATTTGAAATTGTTTAGTAGTTGCAGAATTCATCTTCCCAGCAGAGGGAGATTTTGATCCTTTTTGGAAGTTGAGTTTTCCCATCAGACTACTTAGTTCAAATGTTATTTTGTATATTCCATGAGAACTGGAACTTCTGCCAAACCCACAATTGTTACAGCTCTTTAATGGTCTCGTTTATTTAATTGGCTGTGCCACTTGGCTGTAGAAGTCATATACCCATGCACTTTTCTTACTTTCTGCTAGCCTGAGTCTCAGATTTTCTCAATGTTTGGCTGCAAAAATATACATATAGAATTCATTTTACAATCATTCATTCTTTAGAGATCCTATTTCTTTATTTCTGTAAGCCAGTGGAGGAAGGCCAGCTATCTGGACTTGGATTCAATTTTTCTAATGAAGTGTGTGTCAAAAATTTGGAGAGATTCCTTCCTAAGTTAGAACACCTTCACTGTGGCGGCTTTAGGGCAGTCAGTGAAAGAGAGTGTGTATGTAAGCATAAACAGACCTGGTGATCTCCCCCAGCTGTGCCAGCAGGAAAACTAATAAAACCTTGTTAAATTTATGATGCTGGGTGTGTTGGGTTTCAGTTTGTTGGAAATCACAAATGCTTTCGTCATTCTTTCTATAGGAGATACACTCTTTTCGAGTTTTCTTATTCTCTTTTGACTTCCTTTACTCTGGAATTTTGTTATCTATGAAGATGTTTTGAAGAAACATGCAGCATAACAGCAATTTACCCTGCTTTATATTCTCATTACAATATACCTATGTAGATTTTTTTTTATGTATTTTTTGTTTCTCATACATGTGTGGGGGTGTATGGGATTATAAAAATTGAGTTATGCTGTTTATATGCAAAAAAAAAAGCGCTTAAAATTTATCAAATATAAGGAAATATGTTACACATGCAGCTTGAATTTGGCACTCTGTTGTACAACTTTTGCATATACAATAAATTCTGTAAGATCTCCAATTTATCTGTTTGATGGATAAATGATAGGAAAAGAATGGCCATATTAGTTGATATATGTAAGTCTCATTTCCTTGTAAAAGAAGAGTTGCACAATTTACTTCCACCTGTCAGCAGTTATAGATTATGTTTGGCAGCACACACATCTATATGACTCATACCAGACTATATTTAGGATACTGAGGAAAACAGAGGTTATGATACTGTTGAAAATGTATTCACTGGAAACAAACAACCACTAGTTTTGTGCTCTTTAGTCAAGTAGTTTTAGCTAAATCATCCACGTTGCAGCCCTTTAACTTATTTGCTAACTACCATTAAAACTCTAATGTTCATGATCCATAATACCTGATCATCTCAAAACCACTAATTAAAAATATTTCTGAAAAAGTCCTTCTCACAAGGAGTGTGGAAGTTGCATTTGGAGAATAAAGCTGTGTTTCAGTCTTAGGAAGGGCTGTAGGGTATGGGAGTTTGAAGTTTTTACCTTGGATGCTAACACTGCAGGTGGCTTCCTTTTTTTTCCTTTGAGAGAATATTGCCTGATTTTCTCCAACACTTTTTCAAGTGTGTGACCTGGTTCCAATCAGCTGTGTTTGGGCTGCTCATTATAAAAATTAGGGTGTTTTAAGGTAAGAACATGTGAGGCCGAATAGCTGGAAAACGCATAGAGTTAGCAGCACTCAGAGTAGTGAAAGCAAACAAGGGCAAAACCAAAATGAACCTTGCAATTATAAGTCAATCTCCAATCCTAACTTCCACTTCACAGGCCCTTTTCCTTCCCAAAATGTTATCAGCTGTCAGGGCTCGTAATCTGTGGGTTGGATTTTCAAAAGCAATCGAACAGGACAGGATTGCGTAGGGTCAGGCAGGGCAGGGTGTGTTGTCAGCTATCTGCCAGCACCAGGAGGCTGATGAATCCTTGCAATTTCTGGTCCTGCTCCATATCCTGGAGGGAATACACGCTGCTGACACGGATCGTCTGTCCATTCACGCCCGCCTGGTTTGAAGTGAGGTTAGAACAGATGTACAGAGTTTGCTTTGAATGTGGAACACGTTTGTCGCAGATAGAGCATTCACTGAATTTAAGAGCTGCCCTGTAAAGGCTCTCTAATGTGATTTTCAGAGGCTTGTAACTCAATGAAACCTTAATGAATACCCTTGGATTGGAAGCAATATAAAACCCCTTAGATTCCAAGTACCAGTGCCAAAGTATTGTTAAAGGTTTTTAGAGGGAGAATGTAAAACTGGCAAAACATATTTCTCTTTCTCCCCATTTTCACTGATCCCTTCTTCTGAAATGATGTGATTTTTTTTTTTAGAAGCAGCTTCATTTAAAGTGATTAAAAGCCCAAGGTAGAGAGATAATACACAAATTTCCAGTGCAAAAGGTTAATCTTAGCCTTTTTTTATTTCTTTCTTGAGTCATTTTGTGTCTTTCTGACATATCAATTATATGTTATATCACTGCAGATATTTTTATGTCAGGCTATCTACTTTCAGGTTACAGAAAGCTTTTACAGTCTTTAAACTAGGTAGCATTTTGTGCTATATTTTTAAATCTTTTTGCTTCACTGAGACTTTAAGCTAAGATTTTTTTAAGGGGGCTGCTTTAGAAGTACTGTTAATAGTCTTTAAAATACTAAAAATGTCAGTGGCATTAAGTTGTGACACAGATTTAAAACCAGCCTTTGTAGAAGATTGTGTGTCATTTTCAAAATATTTTCACAAGGTGCTCTCTGAAGTTGCCATTGTAGTTTTCAACACAGCTTGAGTAAAGCTGAATGTTGTATCCTTGGATAGAAAATTATGGGCAGTGTGGAAGAGATATTATGGTAAGTTTGCTGTAGAGGAGGGCACTTTATAATCAAAATTTTTCAAATCCTGTTTTATGTTGTGTGAGCAAATGTTTTCTATTAAGTCCTTCCTAATTTGGATTCACCCAACACAACACAGGCAAAAGGTGTTATTTCAAGACACTTATTGCTTCATGTGGCTCATCTAAGCTGTTCAATTCTTGTGCTTTCTGTTGCTTTATAAAACACTGATACTGCAGTAACCTTTAGAAATGCACCCCTTAGTTGCAGAACAAACAGAGTATAAACTATGGTTCTTGACCCAGAGCTTCCAATTTCAGATTGCATTAATATTCATTTTTTTATCAGAGCAACCTCCAAATCCTATGTTGTGGAAGATATTCTTTAGGGTATGCCTTCTTTTTTTTTTTTTTTTTTTTGGAAGCCTCAAATGTGTAGGTTGAAGACTCAATTAGTCTTTCTCTTCCATTTTCTCAGATGTACAAAGTTGTTTCTCTGCCACAGTTCAGTTTGGTTTAGAATAAAATTAATTATCATTAATCAATCCAGAAAAATAAGCCTAAGGCTACATTTGTAGATAGCATATTCATTCTGTTGGACGTTTTCACTTTAATTTCTCTGATTTCTTGTACTGACCTCAAGTATTTTGTGTCCTTTTCTCCCAAATCCCTCATTTATGACTCTTTCATCTGTAAAAACATTGAGTCCCGTCCTACTTAACTGACACATAACTGATAATACAGCTCTGACTCAGCAATACTGTGATTTTTGGGGTATTCAGAAGAAACAGAAGAATGTGTCTTCCATTAAAGAGCTTTGTGTTTCTTGTATATCCAAGCATTACAGTTCCTTATCTGAAAATATCACATTTTCAATCCTGAGTTGACTTTGTCTGTACTTTTGCCTGCCAAAGAGCTAAGATAACTGAATTTGGTTTGCACATCAGTTGTCACAGCTAACTGCAATACACCCCTGAATCTGCCTAGGTTTACCTTTGAAGAGGAGGTTACATTTTTCTCATAAAGCCTTTAACTTTATTCAGCTGTGAAAGACATGTGAAATACTGTCAGACCAGTACAGTCTGTTGCAGAAATCATGCAAGCTTCCTTTTTTAAAAAGCCATGATCTAATCCTTTTTCTTCACCAGTGAATAGGAGGTCAGCTCTCAGCAAATAAATTTTCTGAAAGACAGAGGCAAATCCAATTTTATGATCACCACTTTTCTCTCTCAGCACTGTGCCCCCGTATCATTAGACTGTGCTCAGGAATTCCCACAGCTGATGGGATAAGCCTGTGATGTTTAACAGTGCCAGGTCATGCCAATTATTTCAGCTTTGCCAAAGACACACTATTTTCAAATTATTTTAACCATCTTGCACATGAATCTACATGTTTTAGGTAAGTAGCCATTTGTGGATCAGAAAGGGATGTTATAAAATTGAGTTAAATTAGAATGACATTGTGTCGATTTAGTGTAAGTCACAGTAGCCTTTTAGTTTTACTGTAGTTCTGACAGTTTACATAGTCTAAAGTTCTGTTCTGTTCTCTAGAAAAGGGGGTCAGAAAAAACAAGCTCTGAGTCATGTAAATTTGTGTTAATAAGTTTTTATTGAATCACAGCTAATGGTGTCTTTGTGATGTGAGCTGCACTACAGTGTGTGGGAAGGCTTTGGACACAAATTATAGTCTTACATTATTCAGCATGTTCACTGAAAGTGTGGTTATATTCAAGGAAAACAGTGATGTTGTAAAATGTACTTCTGTGACCTATTCCAGCAAACAAATCACAGACTCTTTAATGTAACATTTACATGCTATTATGTGGTATTCAGTGGTAACACTGCTCTGTGAAACAGGAGGTACGAGGCAGGCTTCAGACTGGTATGTTAAAGCTTAAGCCACCATGGGCTGTTGGCTTTGTCTGCTCTGCCATCCCTCACAACTGTACTGACTGCTATCCCTGCTGATCCTGCATAGCTCAGATATCCTTGTGTGACCCAAGATCAACATTTGTGCCTTTTTGTGCCAGAAAAAAAACCCCACTTATATTGTACAGTTTGTCAAGAAACATCCCAGGGAAGGTGTAAAATTTGAAAGAATAAAAAGCCTGATTTGCTGGTTTTGGGAAGCTAATAAATTCTTAAACCTTTAGATAGGAATTAACGTTTGTTCCTGATCCTTCTAGCACTTTGGAGGGATAGTTCCAAAAAGATGTATTCACAAATGTATACAAAGTAGATTTCGTGAGCTCTCACATTATGTTGGTGACTATATTCACACAGCAGTGTTACTGTTCAGAGATACTGTATCTCACTGTCTTTCTCATATTCAGGCTCTAACTTGCCAGAGTTGGTGGGTTTTTTTTTGTTTTTTTTTTTTTGTTTTGGTTTTTTTTTTTTTT
>JAWWEU010000081.1:72381940-72431754 GCA_035583155.1 Acropternis orthonyx | reverse complement strand
ATTCCAACCACCTGCCACATTGTGGGTGTTTTGTTTTTTTTTTTGTTTTTTTTTTTTTTTTTTTTTTGTTTTTTTTGTTGGTTTTTTTTTTTTTTTTTTTTTTTTTGTTTTGTTTTTTTTTTTTTTTTCCTGAATGAGAATATAACTAACAGATGTTTGTTTTTGGCTCCATTTCTACATTCTTTGAAAGCTGGAGAATTAAATTGCTGACATTCAGACAACACTAATTCACATATCCAGGGAGCCTAATTTGCCATCCCTGAGATTCTGATTCCTGGTGTTCATGGGTTTAAAAACCATTTCAGTGACACAATATAAGAATACGCTGGGGAGTTTCAATGGTATGCTCCTGCTAAACATAATCACATTTTATAAACATCTGCGTCATTACTGGTGTGATTCATCTCTAAGCTGTATACAGCTGTGTTTGCAGTTTCAATTAACAGTCCTCTAATTTCATATCCATCTCATGTTGCTAATTTAGTTAATTTATTCATAATTAAGAGTATTCTATTTTCTACGAAGGTTTGTGGAGCTTAGTGTATTATAAAATATAAAAAAAAACCTAAAGCCGAGGCATTTTGATTCTTACAATAGTCATATCAGAACAAAAATGTCATTAATGTACCTAGAGAGGAAGATAAGATACAAGAGACATTTTTACTTTTCTCACTGTGGAATGAGAAACCTTTGGAACATTATGGCTTTGTGTTTGAAAGCAAATGACAGTATGAATATGCTCTTTTCTCTTTTTTTTTTGCCCTTCTCCCTTTTGCCTAAAATCTAATATAACTCTATAGTTTAGACTGATACAGCTGGTTTCAATACGTAAGAAAAAATGATAACCCTAAAAAGGGTGTTACAAGAACAGAGGTGTGTGGGAGACATGAATCATCCAACCTCCTGCATTTTTGTCCTCTAACATTTATATCTTAGAGTACGATGTATTTAAAAGGACCTGTGTGATTAGGAACTGCAAGATAACTTGGAAAAATTAATCCTGACACATATTCAGGTGGAAGATAATAGTTGGACTTGATGATCCTCGTGGGTCCCTTCCGACTCAGAATATTCTGTGAAACCTTTGGAACAAGGACTGCCTTATTATTTATGAAAACAAGTGTTTGCTTAGTTTATCAGTACAAGAATATTTTGTGCAAGATAGAAATCCTAGGAACAAACTTTCTTGCAGTAGTCCACAATCTAATGGTGTTTTACCATTTTACCAGGTTTGGTCACAACCCTCCAGTACTTTGTAAATACAGAGGTGCTGTATTCTCCATTATTTTCATGAGCCCTACAGGGAGACTCATTCTAGGACGTGGCTACAATATTAAGGAGTATGTATGTATAAATGGTCCTCCTAAAAAAGAAAAAAAAGTAGAAAATAAGGAAACCTTAATCTTTAGCATGAAGGATATTTTGTTACTTGTGTGTTAGTGACCTGGTAAGCAGAACAATGGAAAAGAAAAGAGGGAGAAATATAGGACTGTCTTCCTTCTTTTTAAAAAGTAGCTGTTTGAGATAAGTATTATCCTGAGTATTGCTATAATTTGAGATAAACAGAGGGCTCTCTAGGTTGTACAGAAAACATTGAAATAGTGTGATCAATATGTCTCAAGCAGAGCTGCAGGTTTTTAATGACAGCTGCTGAATCCCATATAGCTGAAAATCACAGTTGTCTGCTGCTTTTTCCTTTAATCTTCCCCTGCCTACAATCTCCTTGATGCTCTTTTAAGTTTCTCTCATTGCTCTTTTTTCTCCTTGAAGCTTTCTTTCTTCCTCTTGATATAAGCTTCTCCTTGCCTATCATGCCATTAGCAATCATACCACTATTTATTAAAAAAAAAAAAAAGCCAGAAATAAAATCATTAAACAAACCAATAGAGAACACAGCTAGAAAATTTATAATCTAAAGTGGGAAGAAAAGAAAGGGATGGAGGGAAGAAAAGTGCAATGTAAGGTGAGGGAGGCTTTTAGTCATTGCAGTGGTATGAATCACTACCTTTTCTTTTCCCAAGAAATCTCTTAAGATCAGAGTTAGTGAAAGATACAGCCATGGTCTGAGCAGACCTCTAAAGCTCTTCAGAGCAGACCATCTCATAATTTTGTTTTCTTTTACTTGTCAAATGTTAATGCTGGAATGTAATATTCTGAAGATAATAGAAGTTTGAACCATTTCAACATTTTAGCTGCATATGCTGTGTATTTAGCAAATAGAATGACAGTTCTTGTTGTATGAATTCCAGCCTGCCCCACCTTTTTTTTATTATTATTAAAATGGTGGTCAGGGCTAAAGAAGACTATAGCAATTTGCCAGGGTCCTGTTCCACTGCAAGCTGAAAGTAAGAAAGGGTGATTCAAGAGCCCATAGAAAGATAGATTGTCACAGGTTGCTCAATCTTCAAGCTTCTATGGATTTTTACTCTCTTTTGTTACTTGTGTACCTTCTCCAAATTTTACTATGCAAGAAGGGGGACACATTCATTTTCTGTACACACACACACAAAGAATAGTTAATTATTTTTTCCCTCCAAGGAGAGATGGGTCTTCCAAAGGGAGCACATAGGCCTTTTAAATTTTACTGTATTGATATCATACTCTGGAGGTTTGTTTCTTTTTCTTTTCCTTTTTCTTACTCTTCATAAAATGATAGGACAATTGTGCCTTGAATTTCAGATGCTAAGTTTAAACCCCGTGGAAGTCTGTAAACCTATGTGAATTTGTATTTTAAAGAGAATTGCACACTGTTTGCATGTTTATCCAGAGGCATGTCTGTGCCACAAGCTGGAAACAAATATCCAGATCTTGAATCATCTTCCTGATTAAATTAAGCTTTTCAGATAAAGCTTTTGGGTTTCAGTTCTGAACCATCAATTTCATTACATTAGACATGGGATTCTCACCCGTTTCTCCCAAAAGAGGATTTAATGCATGTAGTATTACCAAAACCAAAAAATTGGTCAATTTTTTTCTTCTGCATGATTTTGCTGACAGAGAATAAAATAAATACCTGTCATGAAAATGTTCATACATTTTGAATGTTTCAGCTTTGTGTCTTTAACACCAGAGGATAATTTTACCTTTTGTATACTCTCAGAACTCCTGAAGGACCAGCCTATGTAAAGGTGATGTGGGTGGGATATGAATACTTCATTACTGTCCTCACAGGTGCTGGCACTCACAGAGTGAGCTGTTGAAATGACCAGCTCCCAGTTTGAGTTCTGAATGCCCCAGTGGTTTAGTCATCATTTGTTCTGCTACAACATATGCCTGTTTTAATAAAGAAATCAGTGTCATTTGCAATAAGTATTAGTCATGAACTGTACTTCAGTTAATACTCTTTCTTTTTTCCCCCCTCACAAAGAGTAATTCTTCAAAGACTGCTCTCTGATCCTAAGTAATGCAGTAATAGACCTCCCAGGTATCTGGGCATCTCTTTCTCTGGATCAGCCAAAACCTAAAATGTTTTTGTTAAATGTTTACTTGCTATGTAAAAGAAAGATGATTTTGAGTCACTCTCACCTGGGAAAATCGATCTGCATTTAACTGACCAATAAACCAGACCAGCCTTGGCCTGTCCAAGATGAAAATCAGTCAGTAGAAGGTCAAGAAGGGAAGAGGGATCATTTAGGCCACCAGAAGATCAGACATATTCCAGTTATGAAAAAGCAATTTTTCCGTCATCCAGGACACCATTATCTGCTCCTGGATAGAAGTGCAAGTGCTGTGTGCCTTACCTGTGCTGGTCCTGCTTGCTTCAGTGGAAGGCACATACGAAGTCAGCAGAATTTATCTCCCTGTTTCCTGGTCATGTCAATCTGTTACCTTTCACTTGCAGAAAATTTTCAAAGGTTCTTGGCCTGTTACACTACATGAAAAAGTCTGTGCAGATTTGAAAACCTAGATTTGTTTCTGAGGGGTTTTTGTGTGCTGTCCTCCCACTCCGAGGACTGTACAAATCCCATTAAAGCAGCAGCCTCTCAACCTACTTCAGAAGGTCTTGGTTGTGTTTTTGTTTTTTTGGTTTTTTTGGGTTTTGTTTTTTTTTTGTTTTTTTTTTTTTTTTTTTTTTTTTTTTTTTTGTTTTGTTTTTTTTTTTTTTTGGTTTTGTTTTAAATGTATTAGTAGTATGGCTGGGAGTCCATAGTATCAGTTAGTGAAACAGCTTAATTTCTGCTTTCAATAAGATGTGCTAAATTGCCCTTTTTTTTCTCCTAACTCTGAAAACTGTCATTATATGCACTGTCCACAGGCAGTTCTTCATGGAAGAGATGTACTTTCATCTAAAACTCAGTACTGCAGCATTGATTATATAATAAACATTTTATAGTAACTGTTACTAATAAATAGAGTAAATAATAATGACCCAGCATAGTCAAAAGCAGTTTTCCTATTGCAGTCTAGGTGCTGTGAAAGGAAAATATACTGCAATGGTCTAATAAAAATGAGCAATGTGATATAACTGTTTTAAGTTAGTTTTATAATTGTATAGCTCAGCATCTTAATGAATGTTCAGGAATGGCTATTTTTAGAAATAGAAATTGCTCAACAAAACCTGTAAACCAACATCAATACTTTACATAAAGGTAATAAGAAAGCAATAGGAAGGGGTTCTGAGTGAAAAAAAAAAAAAACCCCTGACTTCTAGCTGACACAGCTGAAGACACTGAATAATGCTACTAAATTTTTCATGGGCATTTTTTTTGAAAAATTTTATTCCTACTTGTCTCAGAGCAGCATACATGGATACAGGGAGAAAATTGAATCTGTTATGTAATGTGGAATTATGCCTAGATACTGACATAGGAGAATGGTGGTTTGCTTTCAATACTTGAGAAAGAAAAATCCAAATTCAGAATTAAATGTAACAATATCTATAAAGTCAACATTGCTTACTAGTCTTGCATTAGGAAAAAAATCTTAAACCATAGAAGTTTAGACTCTGTCAGGAGTCACTACTTTGTGTCAATTGACTCCTTTTAACAGTTTTACTCTTCACTCATCTTTTCCATTTAATAAAACATGCTTTATTTTACAGAATTTTTTTTTTTGAATTCTAAAAACATTATATGTCTTTTTATTCTTCAAAGGTAGTTCAAAAATTTCTTCAATGCATATAAATCTGTGGATTTTCAATTGGTTGTATATGCTGCAGATTTTAAGCAAAGAACCCAAGTGGTCATTTTATTTTTCACTCAAAATTATAAATGAAGTAATAATAGTGTAGGAATAAAATTTGTTCCTTTCTGGTCACTCGTCCAGAGGCTAAGTTAGATTAAGTACTTTCATCAGTCTTCCAATTACTGTTCTTTATTTTGTATCTATGGCACTGCTAAACTAAGGAGCAATCCATCAGAGAATTTCATGTTCCAGTTTTTATAGGTACTTGATAGACTAATGTATTTCAAAAATATTCTAACTACAATGCTATCTGGGAAATGTATATCTCTTTTTATATAATATAGAAATCTGCAATATTATTGCATTTTGCAAGAAACTTACAAAAAACTTGTTTATATTGACTACATTAATCACTGTTATGCAGGACATAGGAGTAAAATAGAGAGCCTGGAGTTATTTTTTGTTTTTGTTAAGGACATGATGAGTTTTCTTATTATTGGATACTAGATATCTGCTATCCAAAAGAGGGAGCCATAACATTATACTATATCATTCCACTTTTTGAGATGGTGAAACTGCATATATTCTTTTATTCCTTTTTTCTTAGAAATGATGCTTGCTCTGATGTGATTGTTTGTTTGTTTTAAATTGATAATCAATATAGCCCAGAACTGGACAATACATGCTAATAACCTTATTGGAGCTGAGTGAAATTGTTACACTAAAGCCAAATATGCTTTAACAAAACAATCTCTCATGGGAAAAAAAAAAAAAAAAAAAGGCTGGAATAATTTCTCTTGCTCTTGATTCCACCACATTCACTTTTACCAACTTTGAGAAAAGAGCTTAGTGTCTTTTTACTCATTTCCCATCTCTTGAGATGGAATATATACATATAACTATCAAAGGAAAGTGCCTAAGGTATTTTCTAAACATACTTTAATTGCTTATCTCTATAAAAAGTGACATAAAATATCACTCTTAGTAACAGATGAGACACCCAGTTATTTGCTTCATAGCTTAAAGGTCAGTGGACAAGAATGGATCTGAAAGAGTAGAATAGAAAAGTCCATAGTGATCGATAACATGTGCTTTACTTTCATAATTTCTTTACAGCACTCTCTTTTCGTGAGAGTTATCTGTTCCACACTGAACTTCCAGCACAGCCCAGTAAGCCTATTTGAGAAAGGACTTTTGGTATTCTTAGCATCAGAGGAGTATTGATAGCTGTTTCCAATACTTTTTAACTAAAGTATAGGTTTAATTTTCATGTGCATTTATAGATAAAAAGCTCTCCTGATAGTTTCTCTGTGATTGCATCTCATTGTTTTATAGCAATGTCATTGGCAGAAAATAACATAAATGTTGATGTTACAGACCTATTTGGTCAATGAAAAAGAAAGACCAAGTTAAAATCCTAGAGGTCCTAGAGATGGAAGTCCAAATACAAATTCTTTTGTTTTTTCTAGTATTTTTCTTCTTATTTCTAAGAAAAATTAAACACCATAGCCTGAATAGGCTATGTAATCTAAACCATTACAGTGGGGTTTAGGGTTTTTTTGTTTGGTTGATTGGTTGGTTGGTTTGGGGGTGTTTGGTGCTTTTGGTTGGTTGGTTTGTTTGTTTTGATTGGTTGGTTTGTTGTTGTTGTTTTTGTTTGTTTGTTTTGTGTGAAATGAATGCTGAGTAATTAAGAAGGAAGGAAAGGGCAGGTGTAACAAGGAGATGAGGAAAAAGGAGGAGAGATTACAAACACCTAAGAACAACAAAGCTGCAGGATAGGAGAATAACTGTTCTTCACAAAAATTTATAAAGTTAAACATGAACATTCCATCCATAGCATTTATTTGTTAGATAAATTTTGGCTGTCCATTAGAATCACTTTTTCCAGGTACTGAGCTGAAGAAACATGGATCTGACATTGTTTTCAGAGTTGCTAAGTATCAGCAGGTCCGGGAATTAAACTAGTTTTATAAATGCTCAGCAATTCTGTAACAGATCTGTTACACTGGATCTATGGTTTCATTTATTTTGAGATTTTCTCACTGGAAATATACATAATAGCAGAATTTTCTCCATGCATTTTAAGAGCCTTTGCTACTATTTGTGGAACTTTAAAGATATACATATCTGGGAATTAGCATCATTCACACAAATCAATATTTACCACAGTGGTATCTAAAGTCATCTAACAGTTTCTCCTGCAATAAAATATATAGATAAGTTTTAGGAAAACTTCTATGTTATTGGGGATTATTTTAAGCTTTAAGAGTGATTCCACTGCAAAGTAGACAAGAACGACTGCAGATTTTCTTGAGTAAAGCAAACAACCAAAAGCATGACAGAATAAATATTCCACCTTGAAATAATTTAGCTGAACAAAGCATCTAGGCAGCTTCCTCTCCACTCTGAATTCTTTAAAAATTTTTTTCTTATATCTCTTTCTGACATATGGTCTATCCAGTCTGTGATGTACCTTGTAACAGCTTGTGACTTGGCCTCCCAATAATTTGGTCCAGTAATACATTCAAACTCAAAACTTACAGAAAAGGGAAGTTAATTTACAGCTATTTATCTGCAACAAATTATTATTTGTTAAGAATTGTTCACCTCTCTTAATTTACTCTCATTGCCAGTATTTTTTCAAATTTCCTGTAAAAGACACATTCTTTAGTTGGCATGTTTTAAAATTTGTGCTTTTCAGTTTTTCTATTGATATCTCATTAGCTCTTATTGCCTCACAATATGAAAACACCTTTCCAAATCACCATTTCTGTTGTGACATAGAATGTTTTAGTAGTTTATATTAAATAATAAACTAATTTTAATTATTGAAGACCTTGTTATCTAATACAAATGAAATACTTTATCTTAACTTCCAGATTGAATTCCACTCCCATTTGTCATAATGAAAGTGAGTAATCTTGCATACTATCTAATTTTATACCATTAAAAACTATGCTCTCAGCTGATATTAAATAATCATAAAAGAAATTATGAACTTTAAGTTAAACCTATTTCTTGATCTTTAGCTTTCCCTTTAATCTTGATGAATACATAAGAAAATACCTTTGTTAACCCCAGCTTGCATGTTTTGAAATTATAAGGGACAATGCATTGAAAACTACACTGTATGTGAAACTCGTCATTTGGATGTGATCCTTGCAAATGTAATTAAAAGTTCTTACTGTAGCCATGTTTTTACTTTCTGTTTCCCCTGTTGGTATTTGAAAACATGTTCATGTTTTCTCCAATTGTATTCAATGAAGTTCTTTTATTTGTCATCAGACTTACTTTGAATATTCCACAATGAAGTCAAAAAACATTCACACTTTCTATTTATTTTCTTGTTTTAATCATGTAAGTCCTCTGTCATAGAGTGAACTATAATTACTTAATTACTGTCTATTTTTAATGCAGGTTTTATTTACACCTACACTAGAAAGTGATCTTAGTAAGAATTTAAGTAGTTACTTCATAGTTGGAATTCAAAATTTCTGGTGATTTCTCTGAGACACATAAAATTATAATTTTACATTTTCTTTCTGAAAGCATTCTGCAGTTTTCTGATGTGTTTATTTCAATGTCTTTATTTTGGCATGCATGCAAAGCTTAAGTGTGGTAAGGCACTCTTTATTTCCATTCTTTTTTGCTTCATCACTTACACACGACATTATTTCAATAAGTAATTAATCTTGGCAAGGCTATTTTGGGCTTTTTCTCTTTCCTATATGCACTGCATTTTCTCTGCTCAAGTGTGCATAATATTGTTCAGATTTTTCTCTGTTTTAGTGTTTGCAGGACATTCTAGAACTTTCTTCCAAGTCTTATAATTCAGTAAAAACATGCTACTAACTGCAGTGGCTTGCCATTAGGTTTCTGTTGCATTTCTATGGTTTTTCCTTGTTTTTTTTCTGTATCTATCTTTTAATGAAATTTTCTTCAGTGATATATACATTTTGATGCCTTCTAAAGCCATGGTTTCTTCAACACATTACTAATATATATGTTTGAATTTTATTTTTAAAACAAAGATTTTTAGCCCTGTGTATAATTTTAAAATCTGTACTGTGTTTCTGTATTGTTCCTACTGTGCAGTTCTCATGTATAGCTATTTATTTTATCTAATAAAAGATGTATTGCTTTTATAAGCAATATGTTCACAATATTCTACTTGTCTCAAATTATACTGAAATTATATTTCAATCTCATTTTGGTAGCTGAACAAAATATATTTTCCCTTTCTCTCACAGCCTATGCAGAAAGAAGTCTTTTTACGCTATCTGTATTTTTCTCTAACTTTATCCTCTTATGTATCAGTAATCACAATCTGTTGGCATTTTGCAATACTGTTTCCTCTGACATTTACCTTGAAAGGAACATGGATTTTATACCACTTATTTGTTTGAATACTGATTACTTCCGTGCAGAAGATAATACATTTAAAAAATATAATTATCCAAATAATTTTGTTCACATATTGTATTCTAATTGGCTTTGTAATGTAATGTTGTCTGTCTGCTCACATGCACATTATACAAATTAATGTGGATTCTGCACACATACCAACCCCTGTGCGGAGGGAACGATATGAAGAGACTGGAAAGAAAAATTTCTGATAATTTAACATTAGCCCTGACTGCACAACAGTTGACCATTTCCATCCTATTGCAACTGCCCAGAGTGCAGATCCTGGTGAGGGTCAAGTGCTTCAGGCATTCCTGAACAAGCTGATGCTCAGCTATATAGTCTATTCTGCCCTTCCTGTTCCTTTGCAGCTCTCAAGTCCTCTGCTCAGCCCGTTAAGGACTGTGACAGTATTTCCACGCCATGTATAAAGAATATGTCTAAATGTTACTGATGTCCATGGGAATATTCAGCTAGATCATGACGAGCTTTTCATCAGGGCTATGTGCATTTCTGTTGTTTACCTGAAGCTTATACTTGACTGCTGTCATAGAACGCTTTGAAATACTTTATTGTAATTATTGACTAGCAACTGGAAATTTCTGAGGGGCACAATGGGAATGCTAATTTACTTGGTCTCTAAGATAACAATGATCTTTCCGATCAGTGAGATAGAATCATATCTTTGCAAAGACACTGCAAATGATGTGCTAATAGTATTTGTATAATTTTCTTGTGTTCTAGTATTTCTTCTTCAAGATTTAATTTCAGTATTTTACTGTGTGGCTATGAAAAAGCCTGTTATTCCAGTCAGTGTTTTTGGTTTTTTTTTACTGAACAATAAGCTATGACTGTTTACACTATCCTGTTGTACCAGCAAATAAACAGAACTTCAAATTCAGAAGTAAAATTATTGGGTTATTCTTATCTCAGATGAAGTCAAAGGAAAAACTTGAACTTAAAAAGTGCAGCCTTCTGAATTTGTTAGTAGCTTCATATTCAAACTGGAATGGTTAAAACTTATCTTTTTTTAAACTACACTGTCCATGCATTCCTGATTATTCTCTTGTTCTTCAGATTTCTTTGTGATATCAAAATCAAAATGAAGTTTGAATAAAAAATTCTCCACTCCCAATCCTTTACCAGTCTCTCCTCTGTTTGCCTCCAGTATTTTCAGTCTATGAACACAAACAAGGTTGCTCAGGCCATATATCTTTTTTTATAAAGCTCTAATCTGTTGAAAATGCAGTAGACACATATTGTTCTAATTTTGATATCCTTTTTGATTACCACAGATTACAGACACTATAAATATTTTCCATTAGGAAAGTGGGATTCTGTATGACAAATTTCAAGTTGCTTGTAATTGGCCTATATACTTTTGTGTAGGGTCTTAAAAGTTTCCTTAAAAGTAGTTTCCTTAAAAGTTTGCAGACTCCCAGAGTAAGAAACACTCACTTGAACAGGTGTATCCCTAGTCATCTAGGTAGTTTTGTGCTGTTCTATGAGAACTAGATTCAATATCTTTAATGTACAAACAGTAAGTTGACTTTCACTTAAGTAATATGCAGTATTTTACATGTTGAGGGAATGCAGAAATATTAATATTTATATTAGTTAATTGTTATAATTTTTACCAGGCAGTGACTATCAGTGGACATATCAGTGGACATATAACTTACTGGTGGCCTGATCAATGACTGCCCCAATATCATAAGCTACAGATGTCCTGTGATGTGTGTGCATGTACTTGGGCCAGGTTGGATCCTGTACTTTAGTCCAGTTCTTGGCCTTTAGTAAAGTTCTCTCAATGATGGAGTACAGACTTTAGTGATTCTTAATTTTAACCTTCTCAGTCCTTCATTGTTTTAATATTATATAAGGTATTAAGACAAACATGATGATGACATTAATTTTTTTTGTACAAAAGATCAGAGAGACTTGGATTAAGAAGAAAGATCTTTTCCTACACTTGTTAAAAACCAGTTTGGTCTCCAGAAAAGGGGGAAAAGACTTTCTTGCAGATACATCACGCTACAGTGAAGTTGCCACCCTCTTTTTCCTCGCTTCCCTCAGGGTGAGGATCACTCACATACCTCCAAACCCTCTACTTTCCTCTCTTGCAATTAGCAAGCCTCTCTGCCCCCACAAAACTCAATAGTCCTCCATCTCAAACCACAGCACAGCGAAGCAAGTTGCTCTACGAGGCAGTGAGGCTAGACCCAAGGGAGTGGTACAGAGTATGAAAAGAGATAAATGGTGGAAATGTTATGATACTGCTGTCATTCTGTCAGATTTTGGTAACTGGCTTCATGTAAGTTAAGTTTCTACTGGGACCTTGTGGTCACTACCAGATGCACTCTATGAATCTGTAATGTACATGGCTCTTGAGTAAGTACTTCAACTGCAACTTTTAATTACACTTATTTATGCAAAAAATACATAGAAATATATATATATATTTGTTACCAAAGTAAAGCATATGTAAGTTTTTCGCATTTAAGTGCTTAGGTTTTTTACACCATATCTAAATTTCTTTTACATGTGCATTCATAGGACTATAGTCAATAAAACATATAAACATTGATAAATACTTATTAAATTCTCAGTGAGATAACCTACTAGTTTTAACATCCATTCCTACCATTAATGAATATGGCTTGCGAAGTATTAAGATAAATGAATTCCCAGTTACAACAGTTTAACATACCATATGGCAGTATCCCATTTCTTGAGGAAAAAAAATTACAATACATGCTGCCTTCAAAGATGAACACCATTATATTTCAGGGCAAATAACAGTTCTTAATTTTTTAAATGAGATTGGTGGTCCTGTTTGTTAGCCACACCTGAGAAAACAATTGCTTGTAAATGAAGGTATTGACTTTGTTCTATGACTACCTTCATATTTAAGTCATGACATCTTCAATTGTCTATTTTGTAAATAGGATTTAAAAATCTTGGATGCTCTGTGGTAATGCTGAAAACTTCATGCTTTATTCAGTGTACCTTAGAATTAACCACTACTGACTCCCTGCAAAAAACCAAAGAACATGTCTATATCTTCCTTGTCCTTCAGATACTTGATAGGTCACTGGGTTGGAAATTTCTGTTTAAGGGAGCATGATCATATCATTTGACCTGTCAGTTATCAGGATAAAACTATCCTTTGGGAAGAATTACATGAAGCAGGAATAAGAAGTCAACTTTCATTTGCATTGTAAAGGGATATTTAAACTCAAGTTATCAGAGATACTACTTTTTCTTCTGGGCGGCTGATCATTCAGATGACCACAGAGTAAGGCTGAAGATATTCCAAAACATACACTGTAGCAAAAAGATTCCAGGTTTCCTGAATCTTTGCTCCTTGAGGTGAGAAACAGTGATACAAGCTAAGAAGTTCATGTTTAAATAATTGCTTAAATTTTCTGAAGGTGCAAATTTTATCAATACATGTAATGAGGTAGAAAGTGTATGAATATTAAAGAGTTTCACTGAAAGTTATGAACCAGTAATGCCATGTAATTGTATTAATGTTATTTAGTCGGAAGTTCCTGTTTCATGAAATTTTTGCCTCAAACAATTTATTGAATGAAGTGGAATTTTTCAATCAAATGCGGCTGATTTGCTGGAGGACCCTGGGGACTACTGGTCAGTCAGCTTCACCTCTCTGTTTGGTATGATTATGAAACAGATCTTCCTGTTAAAGCATAAGGAGGACAAAAAAGTAATTAGAGACAGCCAACATGACTTTACCCAGGGTGAATCCTGCCTGACTAATCTGGTGGCCTTCAATGATGAACAGACTGACTGCATCAGTGGAGAAGAATCTACAGATGTCACGTACCTGGACTTCTGTACTTCTTTGACATGATCCTCCAGAACAGTCCTGCTGCTAAATTGGAGATATACAGGTTTGAAGGTTGGACTGTTAGATGGATAAGGAATTGGCTGGATGGCCTAATCTAAAGATTAAATGTCTCAATGTCCAAGTGGAAACCAGCAATGAGTGGTGTTCCTCAAGGCTCTTTACTGAGACCAATAATATTTAATGTCTTTAACATCTATACAGACAATTGGATTAAGTGTACACTCAGAAAGTTTTCAGATGACACCAAGATGAGTGGTACAGTTGATACACTTGAGGGAAGGGATACAATTCAGAGGGAATTTGACAGGTTTGAGGAGTGTGCCTGTGCAAATCTCATGAAGTTCAACAAGGTCAATTCCAATCTCCTGCACCTTGGTTGGGACAATTCCCAGTATCACTGCAGACTGTGGGATAAAAAGATTGAGAGCTGCCCTGCTGTGAAGGACTTGCAGGCACTGGAAGATAAAAAATTTCATGTGACACAATGATTTTAAACTGAAAGAGGGGAATGTTTAGATTGGACATAAGAAAGAAATATTTTACAGCAAAGGTGTTGAGACACTGGAATAGGTTGCCCTGAGAAGTTGTGGATGTTCCATTATGGAAAGAGATCAAGGCCAAGTTGGATGGGTGGGTCTTAGACCAACCTGACTTAGTGGAAGGTGTCCCTGCTCATGGCAGAGGAGTTGAACTAGATGTTCTTTAAAGTTCCCTTTCAACCCAAACCATTCTATGATTCTGGATTGATAATGTAGACAGAGCAGATGTTTTGTTGTGTTTTCCTCTGACATTTACCACTCTGGGTTTGATGTTATAGAATAGAAACTTGAAATGACCTGCAGAGTCCTCCTCAACTCAGAGCACATGAGCATCTTACCTCTTTGTTCCTGTCTAGAACATATACCACTGGAGACCTTACAATGCAAGTACATGCATGACTTTCATGACACAGATGCTGTGCAAATAAAAAAGAAAAAATATTAAAAAATTCTATATTAATGCCATTATACATATAAACATAGAGCTATATTTACATATATATATGTAGATATATGTAGATATAGATGTAGATATATCTAGATCTCTCGATCTCTTTATCTCACATCTGTCTCTAAAAATTATATCAATATTGATACAAGTACTGTTACAGATATAGATACATGTATACACTAATACATGTATGTTTTCATTACAAGCAATGAAATTTCAGGATTTTTTTTATTGACTACTAAACTCACAGGCTAACTAGCATGAAATTTAATTAGTGCCAATTAACTAGAGGTGAAAGAAGCAGAAAATTAATGTGACTCATTTATTTTCCATTCTACGGCAGTGTGCCCTTATTTATGTTCCTTAAGAGCTTTTTTTTTTTTTCCTTTTAAATTTCAGCTTTCAGTCTGTACAAATTACTGATTCTGATGCTCTCTGCACAGACAAACTGCAACATTCATTTTGGTCCTATTTGTAGTGTAGATACCTACAGTATTGCATTTTAAATTATTTCAAAACAAGTGATCCAGAATCTTGTTTACACAAATCTTTATGTTGCTTTAACTTTTTTAATCTACTCTTCTTGGAGACAAAGTCTTCCTCCCTTCCTTCCTTCCTTCCTTTCTTCCGTCCCAATGACAAATGGCAAATGACAAATAACTTATTAGAATGAATAACATTGTCAGAAGTGCTAAATCTTTCATTTTAGCAGTGCTAACAGTTACATTTCTGAGCATGCAATACTGAATTCCTAAAACATTATTCAGTAAATTTAACCTTTCAGTATGGATAAACATCTTTTATTTTAATTTTTTTTTTTTTTGAGAAAAACATTGATCTATGGTGCCATCTAATTACTTCCTAATTTACTCATCCTTTTGATTTCACTGGTGTTACTTTCCTGTTTCCTGAATGAAAGATTCAGGGACAAGTTCTCAACTAGTAGGTTTTTTTGGCCACTTGTAGCTGAGAGCAGCTGTACCAACATCTTTGAGAGTTCCTCCTCCTTAATACCCTTACAAAGTTGTTAGAAGAATATTAAACGCATGGCATATTTTTCTGATTTAAAAGTCCTTTTGTTTGCTTTAGGGATGACTTGCCATCATGAGTAGATTTTTCAGAAGGACAATAACTTGAAGAACAGACACTATCAAAGCTTGGATTTTATCTAAATGTGACAAATGTTATTAAAATTAGAAAATCATTACTTCAAGTGATATGTGAATTCTTGGCCTTGATGCTACTTACAACTACTACTAAGCAAAGAACAATATCTTCAGTATTATAGATAAAGTAGTTCTATCTTGATGAAGCAAATTGAAGAGATTCATTAATGTTATTTAGAATGCAAGAGTTTTGCTTATACTCTTACCCCTAGGAAAGGTATAAATATAATCCAGAAAGCTGTCTTGGTTAGGACAGAAGTCATGTATAACTTGAATTTAAAACTATTCAGAGCAAGATCTGGCCTAATTGTTAATCCATGGGATTCTATTAACAGACAGGAACAGAGAATCTACATTATATTTTAAATATATTTCCATTTTTTTCAACAAGTCTGAATTCTAATTAGAAGAAATTGCCTTTTACATTTGGGGAGCAAATGTAAGGATTATTGCAAATCTTCCAGGAAATGGGAAAATATTTTCTCTAACATAATATTTTTATGTTTACTCTGTGGGAAATAGAAATTTTCATCAGATAGGGTCATTATAAGAACACAGATTCAACATTCATTTTTACTCTGGGTAAGGGGAATGCACAAAAGCAATTTCACTGGCTTCAGTGGGACTACTCTTATTGCAAAATGTTAGTCATTCTGAATACAGGTTCCGGAATATGACACAAGTACAAACAGCTCTCCTGACAGATAGTTCAAACAACTACAAGAATTTCCCTTTGAAGTAAGTATGTTTTCCTGATTTTTTTTTCCTTTTTACTACACAGGCAAAATTACTTGCAGGAGTTTACACACAACCAGAACCTATGCCTTAAAAATCAGAACTTTTATGCAATAGCTTCCCACTGTAAAGTTTGATATTCAAATCTATCAGTATTAAAAAAAAATATGACAAAGAATAATGCAAACCATGTAAAAGCATTATGATAAACAACAAAGTAAGCAGGCAAATTCAGCCAGAAAGCAGCATTGCAAACTTAAACAAAACCATTTTACTATATCTTTTTTTTTTTTTAATACTTTATCATTCTTCTTAGAATTTGCATGAGTTATGCTTGGATTTACATCTCCATACATATCTATACATGTATAATTGTATGTATATGTATATATATAGAATAGTTCTGTTCATAAACTGGGGTTATTTTTATTTGTTAAAATCAGATATAAATAGTTTACTGATACTTTCCAATCATACAGAACTTATAACTGCTGGATTTCAAAATGTAATTTTCATTTGTACTGTGACTACCTTTTCTTTCAAAAGAGAAGCAATAGGATTAACTTCATTCTTATCCCCAACTCACACCTTTTTTGCTTTGCCTCTTCATTATCTCCTTCGGACCAAATATTGTATGATGGAATATAGAGGAAATAAAGAACAATTATTTTTGTAATATCTTGAACAGAGGTTGTTAAATCCCTATATTTTTAAAGTTTCCTTTATTGAACACACTTATACAACTTGATGTTTTATTGAATTCTTTTTTTAAAAGGTGTCAAATTCGACACCACTAATTATCAATATAATAGATCATACTTTTTTGAAAGTAATGGCTAAATCTAATTAAGCCTGTATATATTGCCAGTAGGCTTGTATGCATTATTAATTGACTTCAACTGAACTATTAAAAATATGTAAATTGAGATAATCTCCTTATGAAAGTTCTTGTGTAGTTTGACTAAAATGATGGAAAAGCCTACTGTTTCCATCTCCAAATGTAAAAGTATTATCAACAATTTTCTCTATTTCACAGAATCTTTTCTTGAATCTTTACAAAGATTACGTTTTGAATTTGGGCAAGTGGTTTAGGAGCTCATTCTCAACATACTTATATACAATGGGAAAATGCTGGAAGTATTTTTTGGAAATTGGATTTTTTAAGTACCAACATGCATGGCCTGAGGCTGTAATATCCTTCCAGGCAGAATTTCCATGAAGCTGGTGGTTATTTCCCTCAAATAGGTTTTGTGAGAGTAAATTAACCTGAATACCACCCAGCACCTAGAAAATTTGTACTTACATCAACCTCTCTGACATTTGCATTTTCATATCAGGTCTTAACTAATATGAAATCTATGTTTGTATGAGATAGGGAAACCAATCTAAAATGATGTTGTCCTGTTGCTATTACTCTTACTACTAAAAAGTGTGAAATTTAATTATAGAAGTTTGCATTTTACTAGCACTGGAATACACTAGCCATCACCTGAAGCATTCTACTTTGCAGTGGCAGAAATATATTTCCAGAGAAACATTATTGGTTGTTTATGGTGCCATTTAAGTATTCAAGGCACATGTAGTTTTATGAATATTGATGTATTCATACAGAGAAATTAGAGGGCTCTGAAAGTGGAGACCCCATTCCACCCCTGACTCTGACAAAGAGCTACTCTGTAACTGAGACCAAGTCAACTCTGTGCAATACTATCTGTGTATGGGATGAAGGCAGTGCTAGCCATGTCCTTTTATAGTCTTTCCAAGATTGCAGAACAGAGATTATAAATAGCATGCTTCACTTCCTGTCTTTTCTATACTAACTTTACATATTATGCTGTAAAAAAAATATTTCTTTCTAAAACATAATAATTTTAGAACTTTCTTTTGAGCTGCAGTATGCATCCAGTACTTTTACTATTTCCTGACGTTAGTAACAACATTTTGCTTGAAGTAACCAAGGCTCAGTTTTGCTAGGATTTTGCACTGAAAACACATAGTATGATCTGGTCAAGATATGCCTCTCCTGTTCGGTCATGCTTGGCAAGTAGTCCTTGATGCCACTGGGGCATTTTTATGACGATCAGTCACTGAAAGTCAGGAGAATAACTCGCCTTTTAGCATCCAGTAATTTTGTATGTGCTTAAAAGGCAAAAGGAGAAAGCTATTAAAATGATGACTACTTTTATAAAAATTCTCTTTGTTCATTTCCCTTTGCTTTATTTTCCTTCTACTCCCATCCCCTTTAGCAAAATTTTGGATGTATTCCTACAAATGACTTTTTGTAAACTCTCTCACTCACATACGGAATGCATTTAGCTTTCACTGAGGCACCCCTATTCATGTTCAAATATTAGTGATTCTGCAGATAACATTTGCATGTAACACCTGCTGCAAGCCTTAGAAATTCAGAAGGCATTCTGATATGAGTGGGAGCTGCATTATTCTCTAGGCTTTTGCTCCAGTTGTCTTGTGCAGTTAAATAGATCTGACTTCATGGAAGAAACACACAAAATTATACATATATATATATATAGAGTCTTACATCCCAGTGTATCTATTCCAGTTTTCTTAAAAGCATAAGATTTGTGCAGAAATTGGGAGAACTTTTAAACAGTGGTCATTATTGAGTTCTGATTTTCAGTAAGGTTTTAATGTAACTGCAGAACAGTTTACAAAATTGGGAAAAGACTGGAAAGGAGAAAGAGAAGAACAGTTCTGTGCCTCTGTCTATCTCTGAAAAGAGTTGCAAAAATCTGTGTGTAGGTGTGTCACCCTATAATAAATGAAATTCTGAAGTAATGGTTGTCCCTTCATGCGCCTTGCTATCATCATTCAACAGGAAACATTGGTCTACTTTATTTTATCTCCCAAACAAACTTGTCCTCAGAGGAAATTATAAGTCCTGTTACTTTCTGGCCCTCTCAAGCACTTCTGCCAGTAGATTCCCTGCAACCCATGCTGTACAGATTCAGAAATCATGTGCTGATTGCCAGGGCATAAATGAGTGTCAGAATTAAGTTGTACAGTTCTTTTTGCAGCACTGTGGATGATGAAATTTAAACTGGTGGATATGGGTTATTAAATTTTGTTTGGTGAATAAGTTGGGGAATGAAATCATCCTTATTGGCTGATCCCATGATGAGAGCGCATCTCTGCCAGCACCATGCAACTGCTGCTGAGATGAGCATCCTTGTGGAGCAACAGCCAGGTGAGGGTAGAGCACAAATCCCTGCACATGGACTGCTGTCTGGAGGAAAGGACAGTCTTTTCAGAATAGTCACTTCTGCAGAAAAGCATGCAAATGCTGAAAGCTTGAAGCACTTTATCCATGGAGCTGTACAAAACATATGGCAGAGTTGTTTCTCTCATTTTCTCTACAAACTGCATCACCAAACTGCTTTTTGTGTTTAGATGAGATGTACTGGTTGCATACAAAACATAATTTTCAATACTAATGGCTTCACGACAATCTCTTCTTCGTTCACAGGATAAACATGAAAAACTTTGATTGCTGAAATCACTCCATCAGGTTTAAAAAGACTTGGCAACAGTTTTAGGTACAAGATTCGTATGTAGTAGTAGTATTAATACAGTTACATTTCTCCATTTAAAATAAATGTTTTTTATCTAACATTAAAAAAAAAAAAACAAGAATTATTTCTTTCATAGACATTTGACTGTACAATGTGACCTTGTAAAAGTTTTATATTTTTAATAGAAAATCACATTACCTGTAAACATAGGTAATTCTGTCTTGAATTTACATTATTACATAGTGAAGTACAAATGACAGGGCAATGCATTTCACCTGATAAAAAAAGGTAATACACCTTAAAAAAAAAAAAAAAAACAACACACAAACCCAGTTCTTTTAACAGAGTTCTAAAGAATCATAGAAAAATTAAAACACAACACTTATAAATATTTAATTAGTCCACTCTCAATTTTTTGAATAGAAATTAATATTTCCAGTATGGGGAATGATTTGGAAACAATGATTTTTAAAGATCTGTCATTAGCAATTCTGATCACTACTACCAATATTATTTAATAAACAAATCTTTTGATCACATCACCAAAATATTGCAAGTATTACACTTGTTTTTTTATCCATATTTATCCTTACCATGAGTGGCTAGTGTAGTACTCAGCAATGAAGCATGATCCTGGCTGTGATTTCAGTAAAATATAAGTTTTATCACTGACTTTAATCAGAGCAAGACTGACACATTGGTTGTAAATTTGTCTACTGAAAATGGAAATTATCTTGAGAAAATACCATTTTATTTTCTGACCTACCACTTAAATCTGTGACAAGGTAAGTGGTTACTGTATGCACATTGCCTTACAACAGCAAATTAAATCAATTTCCTTTTAGTTCATATGCATCATTCTTTCTTTGAAACTTATACAGTGAAATTGAGTGGATGTGACAGTGCATTTCTTGCATGTCAGAAGAAAAGGCAAAATGTCATTCATCGGGCAATTGTTTTCTGATGGTTACTTTAGAATCAAGTGGTCAGTATGACCTTTTATGCTTTCTGCCTTGCTTTCTTGTGTGAATCTCTGATTATATATATTAGGTTGACAAGATTGTTTGGAAACACTTCTGGAAAGCATCCTTGCACTTTAAGCCTGTTGACTTTGACTTACTGCTATGGATTTCCAAAGGTACATCTCCCTCTGCTCTCAATCTTTGTGAACCCTGAGCTGCCACTTCTGTCTTTAACACGTATAAAACCCTCACTAATTTTGCTATTCCCGCTAAAGAGAAACAAACCAAAGCATTGGTACTTCATTCTTAGTAGTAGTAAAGACCTCCTATTTTTTCATCCTTCTTAGCTGGGTTTGTTTTAATTAGATGTGTCCAACAAAAACATATGTGAAAGAAAGAAAAAGAGGACAGCTTCTGTCTGGACAGGTGGAAAAGCATCCTGCACAAAAGTTAGGCTATATCATTAGTGCTGTATGGCAGTGAAGACTGAGTAATGTCTAATAGTGTTGCCAAATAGCATATGCATTGCTAGTTCTCTAATATGCACAAGCAGTTGTCATATATACAGCAACAGATGCTTAGACTTCAGCAATTTAGTGGGTTATTTTCCTGAATTGTGTTAGAGAAATATCACCAGTGTTCTACTGATACTGCCCCTCCACATCCCCCACCCTAAAAGTATCTGTAAGACATCTTTTAGACACTTCAAAAGAAAGCATCTGTTCTTTTGCTGTCAGCAATTCCCATGCTAAAGAAAGTTAATCTACTCACCAAGTCTGTCAGTGTGAGCCTAGCTCTGTCTGTTCAGTGCTGCGTCTCTACCTGCTTCCTCCCTTCTGCATGTTACCGTTATCTCCAGCGCTGAATGCACTTGCATCTCACTAGGGCTCCCTCTCTCCCAGCATCACTTTTAAGTCAGGCAGGCAGCGAGCAGAAGCCGAAGGGACTCTCTATCTGATTGGTTTCCATTCAGTGCCCCTGATTGATAAGAAACGTCCCTCACAGGGAGAGGTGTTGCTGCCTCTCACAGAGATATTGCTGCTGATAGAGCCGCAGTGCTCAGCATGAGAAGATTTGGGGCTGGGGGGGACAGGACGACGGCTTTGCCAGCCGAACAGTGATTTGCAACTGAAAGCAGTGGGAGGGTTCAGAGAGGAGGGCTTTGTTAAGGACCCTCTTATTAAGTGAGGCTTAAATACAGAGACTCATGCTACCAGCTCAGTTTAGTCTGTTTTAATAATAAGGGTAAAAGCATATCCATAATCTGTGAGTTATGTGGAGAAAAAAATTTACTCTAAATATCTGCGCTAGCAATACAGTGCTATCTGTGTGCAATACACATTGGAGAATGAAAATTATCCTCTAACACTACTACAGTGACAAATGACTAAGGTGAAAGAAAATAAGGTGTGTGAGATTTCCCCCTGTACTCAATAGCTTTACAGCTCCAGTCTCACTTACAGCTATTGCTAATGACGGGCTTGTCGCTGTACCTGAAAGTGGATATAATACAAAGTTGCAAGGGATGTCTTGGGAATTGTGACTAATATTGTTCAAGTCATTCACATAAGTATGCAGTTTTGCCAGCAACAGTAATGAATTTCCTGCTTTTTGGTGCAGCCTGTTTGGGTACAAGTAATCACTGCTCTGTACTATGACACCAGATGTTCTATATTACAGAATATTGTGGTTTGCTTGAACTAGCATTTTCAAGTGAAGCATAACATGTCACCTATTAAAATGAGAGAACTGAAGTATTGTCAGTTGTGGGTTTGGATTTGCTATTTGTGTGGGTTTTGTGGGTTTCTGGAGACTAATGACTATTTCAGTCAGTGACATAATATTAACATTTGCAATGGGACTTCTAGGAACTGGTTGCTGTCACTTTCTGTACTGACAAACCCTAAGGATAGTTTTCATCAAAAGTCTGGTGTGAGCCTGGATTAAATAACATGAAATACTCCAAAGCGTAATTTTCTGGTCTTGTAGCAAAATTTAATACCAAAATTTCCTCTTAGATGAATCATGAGGCTAGTTTGTAGTTATGAAATGTTATTAGGGCTGTGCTTTCAGTAGTTGGGTTGAAGGAAGATATCAGTTTATTCTGACAGTGAAACTGTACTATAACAAAAGGAAGGTTTAACATAAAATAGACAAGTGGGAAACGAAAGTAAATTATTTATTTTTTTCTTTAGGGTCTTATTGCTTTAATACTACTATTTATGAGCTCAACGGACTCATATTCTCTGAACACTATTCTTGGCAAGAACCAATTCACCATTCAATTCCATCTGAAATTATTGAGGGATTAATGCAGAGCCTTTCCATTGACTTATGTGGCAGTTAAATTGGGCTCTGAACAAACTAGATCTTCTCTGAGAATGCTACACATCCATGAAAACAATATTTTCATATGTGTAGTAGAGTGTAGAATTTGGTCTAATATTTCTAAAATCAGAAAGAAAAATCTAGATCCAGAATTAAATCAATTAATATACTTTAGATAAAACACATAAAGCAAAGTTTTAATTGGTAATTTCATCCCAAAGCTGGCCCACTTTAGCAGTGGAACTGCTGAATAAATCTCCAAGGTTAGCATATTTTTTGTCTCAGTAAATATATGGGAGAGCAAAAGGAAAAGTTACAGACAAGTGTATATTTCTGATGCCCTAAGGTCCCAGTGTAGACTTAAATCTTGTGGATTTTAAAAAGATATCTTCTTAATAGGAAGATGTCTGTATGATAAAAAGGCTAGAGTAATGGCTCTATTTTTTTCATTGTATTGGGGTTTTTTTCACTCTTTTGGCTTCTGTTTGAGAACATTGTGGCTACTCTAATCAATATTAGGAGATCATCCAGGTACAGAGGAATCCCTGAAACATGACACATGAACAAGGTATCTTTTCACAATACTTTCTTGACCTTATTCAGTGTCATCTGAGAAACAGGTCCCTGATTAAAGGCAGTCATAGATCTGTTCATAACAGTTACAGGACATTCAGATAAATGGGAATGGCCCCATTTTTGTTGATGACATCTTCAAGTTTGTTGTAAAAAAAAGCAATTTTATTTATATTAGAGAGAGTAAGGCCTGTTCTAACATGTATTTTTCATTATGTTGTAAATATGGTGCAGTGTCTACTACAGGGAAAAAATATTAAAATTACATGCTATAAATTCACAAAAAACCCCAAAGCATTTCTAATGCAGTGTTGCATGATGGGGGTAAAAAGTTTTGCAATATACACTGTAAATGGAATATACATCAAAAGTAGGCCAAAAAGGAAAAAGTGTAGGTGTGACAGCAAATAGGGAGAGATGGGTGGAATTCTAAGTCTGTGCTCTAACACGCAATAGGCTACTCCATATAGGAGAGGAATACAAAAAATGCTCCTTCTGAAAAAGAGTGGGCAGTGAAAAGAGATATGGGAAAGCAGAAAGTGCACCAAAAGGATAAGGTAGGATTGCTTTTATTACAAGACAGACTGTTCTTCAGTTTTATATTTTATGAAGTCTCTTTTGGAATTGGGTCTCTTCTCTTTTCACCCCTATTCATCTTTATTTTTTTACCTTCATAAAGATTTGTCTGCTATCATCCATAGGAAGCAGTGATTACATACCCAGTCTTCATTGAAATTCCAAACATTTGCTTGTTTCACAGAGGCTAAGATCACTCAGCAGTGCACAGAGTTGGGCTGGTTGCCATGTTAAATCATTCTGAGTTCAATCACTGTTTCCCATCAGTTTTTCTTTTTGTGACATATTTGCACTTAACCATTTTAAGCAAAACTAAAAGCAAATAAAACTTCAGAAGGGGAAAGGAATGATCTATTTTTATCCCTAGGTTTTTCCACCTATAGGTAGTCCCCAGATGTTATCAAGAAATCCACCAATGGAACTGATATCTTATGTGATCCCTTGCCATGCTTCTGACAAGCCAAGGTAGACCTAAATTTTCACAAATCTGTGTTCCCACAAATGTCC
This sequence comes from Acropternis orthonyx, assembly GCA_035583155.1. Classification (NCBI taxonomy): domain Eukaryota; kingdom Metazoa; phylum Chordata; class Aves; order Passeriformes; family Rhinocryptidae; genus Acropternis; species Acropternis orthonyx. The sequence continues at coordinate 72,406,982 of JAWWEU010000081.1, read as the reverse complement.
TAGAGTCTGTAAGGAAAATTCAGTCTGGGGTTTGGTAGTAACAACTTCCCTTCATTATGCCACTTCAGTATGAGTTTTTCCATTGTCAGAAATCTTAAATATGTAAACACGTTAATAAGAGACCCTGTGTGATGCCAAAAAAGAACAGTGCTGAACAGAATGGAACAATCAAGAAACATACAAATAAGAAAAGCTTCCTGAGATACACACGAACAAAGCTAAAAGTTGTGTAACTTCAGCTCTGTGCATTTTCACCGGAGCCTTTAATACTCTGAATCATAAAGAAACTGGATCAAATAATTATGACTAGTTGAAAAACTAATTCTAAACACACCTGTATTTTTACTTGGTCAATCATTTAAAAAGATTGCCATTAGCTTTTTTTCCAGGTTTTCTCCTAGCTTACTTCTCTCATTCTGTGAAACACTTTGCATTATCCATTTGTTAAAGAATACGATAAAGTGCATGACTTTGAAAGATTGTTGAAACATTGCTGCGTGAGTTGACACAGGCAGGCAGCCAGAACAATCACAAAACCATGGCTGAAATGCAAAGAATAAATGTATCTCATTACCTCACTAACCACAGGATTCTGAAGCAACACCTGGGCAGAGACACACAACGAGGAATGCAGACACCATTAGGCTCAGTCCATCCTGACAGGCAGCAGGCCTGCTGTTTGCTCCAGTTTATCAAGAGCCCACACGTGTAGTTTACCACTATGTGGTGACCTCCTCTGTGCTTTTTGATGGTCTCTGACCTTTGATCTTCCCTCTCCCAAAAGAGGTAGCTAAAGCAGGTCCATGAGAGTGCCTCCAAGACTCTCAAAACACCTGCATTACCTCTACACAGAAATTCTATTTCTCAAAACAGAGGACAAACAGCAGTAGGTGTAATACGTGGGGTTTCCCCCACTGTTATTCTCCAGGCTGTTATTCCCAGCTGCAAGGTCATTTGAGTGAATCTACCATCCTCCTTGATGTTCTTCTGCTTTATACCCTTTTCTCCCAACAATTGCTAAATCAGGCCTGACAAATACTAGATTTTGGCTGTTCCCAGCCTATGTGTAACTTATACAAAGGATAGGGCATAAGATAGAGAATAAGAAGTCTTCTAATTCTTTCCCACTTTTGAACCTCTTCCTTTGATACAGTTAGGCAAGGAACAGCCACTCTGTTTTGTTTGAAGGAGAATTATATTTCTTTTTATGGCTCCAAGTTCCCAAAGAAGACATGAGAGGAGGGAAGGCATGTATGTAGGAAGGAACATATATCAAGATCAAAATGTGGTAAGAACAATTAGACATTGCTAAACTTTGAGCTGCTAAAAACAAAGCAAAGTTAAAACACATATATAAAGCAGTCTGGTGTCACACAGACCATTGAATTAGGCTAACATGTCTCCAGACTTATTTGTGCTTGTGATTTGAGAAATACAGTAGTAAAAGTTTGAGTTAAGAATATATGCAATAATCATTTTCATAGCTTAGTCTGTATACAGCATTCTTAAAGTAAATTAAACCCCTAAATTTGAATTTTTCCAAGCTCGGTAAAACCCAAATAATTTATTTACATAGTTGTCACAAAATTATTTATTTGCAACATGCACATGCATATGCATGCACCTCTTCTCCATTTATTTCAATGAGAAAGTTTATTTGTCTCAGTAAGTCAAGATTCAAAACTAATATCATATTTAACTTGATTTTATGGGTTAAATACGTAGAAAAACATTTTTAGAAAACCTTAGTGGTTTCAAATTTATCAATTTACTTTAAATTATTTTTTTTTTTGTCATCCATAAATCAATGGTATTTATCACTTCTATCTCACTTTCTTTCCTTGGTCTGCAGATACACTGTTTTGAAATATTAAGATAAATCTGAGTTAGGTTGTTCTGAACTGACATTTTAAAACATCAGGCCAGATCTTACAGCAGCAAGGCTGTAATGATTTCCAAGCATTTAATCAGTTCAAAGCTGGTGAAGATTTTGAAAGTGTATAGTAACCAATGTTACTATTTGAAGTGCTCAGATTTTCAATCAATTTACCAAAATGATCACAGAAGCATGACTTATTGCATACAAAAAAGGGAAAGTGCAGTATGCTAACGTAAACAGGACAAATACTGGATGGAAGGTACTAATACATTAAGAGAAAGTGAAAATAAAGTCATGTACATGAAAGAGTGAGTGCCAAGCCAAGTTTCAAGACACAACTCTTTTATAAACTGACCTCCTTTAGAACTTTATTTTTTATTCTTATATAAACATGTTTTGCATGAATAGCTAGATCTGATCCCAATCTTTAACAAATTTTTGCTTGGAAATAATGGTTCACTGAAAGTATTGACAAATATCAGTTGCTTCTTGTTTATTTCCTTTATCAATGTTTTTGGGGACAAAACTGTGAGCATATGATTCCTGCACTAAATTCAACCTTTCAAAATTATTTAAAGCATTGTTTTGATTGACCTAATCCAAATAGATTTCATTTGCTTCTTAGTCTGCAAATGTTTTGAAACTATTTTGCTTGGGGATAGGACTTTCATTTTCCAGAAATTTGAAAAATCACATTGAATGAAAAATGTCTTGACCTCTCTACAGTAACTATCTAATTAATTGCAATAGCAATACAATTTTACAAGATGCACTTGAGAAACAAATTAGCTTAATCTGTAGAGGTGAAATAATTAAGTTAAATATTCTTTTGGCACAGGAAAAAAAGTTAAGGCAATAAGTTGATTTGGATAACCTGAATCCACTTTCTACTAAAACAAAAAAAACCAAAATCATCCTTACCTTCAAATATTAATAAAATAAGGCTTTTAAAATATCAATAAAAATATGCAAGACTCCTGGCAGTCCAACAGAGCATACGTTCCAACACAGGGTGAACCTCCATGTATACTACTTAAGAACAGAAGACCAAATCTGCAATGGTGTTTAAGCACCTTCTAGATAAAATAAGCATATAAACAAAGAATGCAATACCATTTAGAAACTGTGCCACTCCCATAGGCAGACATAACCCAGCTTCACTTTTATGTTATAGAAACATGGCTCTAACGGGCCACAGCAAAGCACTCCTCCTAGATCAAATGCATTGATCTGAAGCTGCTCCCACTCTTTCAGGTGTATACACACACACACACACACACACACAAATTCAGGGCACAACAGAAATCTTTGTGGCTCAGAAGAGACAAAAGTAAAGTGCTCTGAAGTGTAAATGCCACCAACTAACTATAGACAGACTGAAAATATCTGAAAATAAGAATAAATACTATGATGTCTGTGACTTGTTAAGGAACAGCTAGAAAGTACATTAGCTCCACATGTAATTTCCATCCTTAATTCCACACTTGGAGTCCTTAGGAGTTTTGTATGTGCATTAAAAAATTGATCAGGATGAACTGCTAACCATCCAGTTGTCATTTTTTCAAAAGCTTGATGCCTAAATTCTTTGCTTATAGTGTGTGACATATGACAGTTGTGAAGAGTTACTGAAAAAAATCGTAGGAGGAAAGTTTTTTTTCCTCTAATATCGAAGAAGAAGCTGGTTTAGAATAAAGCAAATAGCAGAAGCATTATCTTTTTTTTTAAATTCGTGCAAAGCTCTGACAGATGATATTTTGCACCTTGATATGACAGAGGTAAAGCATGAACCCAAAAAAAGAATAAATCAGCTTTCATTCTTTTTTAACTGGGATACATGTGCATGCATAATTAAGTCTATTAAGAGTGATCTTAGTCTGTCAGTGCAGAATATTCCCAGACCTTTCCCATGTTACTCACTGCTTATGGATGTAAAACAATGTATAAATGCATAATCTTCTCAGCACGTGCCATTGCTGTACTCCACCAGTTTGGGAAATATCTATTCTTTTTATATCACATAATTTAGATTAACTTCTTCACCTTCTGTGTAGCAATATTCAAGTTTCCTTCCACTACACTCCTTGGAGCACAACCAAAATCTCTAATTGTGCTGTAATTGGATCTTGAGATGAAATTAATTTCACCTCTTTTACTGGTCCAGAAGTTAGGCAGCCACTTCAAGTTATTTCATGTATAAACATTGGAAGGTGAAAGAGGTCTCCTGAGGAAGATTCATCCCATTTTGAGATAGCTGTGTAAGATATTTGAAGAAAATTGAAGTTGCTAAGCAACATCATCTAGATTTTTTTTTCTTTCTCTCTGATGACTGTGGAGGGAACCCTGCTGAGGAACTCAACTGTATGCCGAACTTCCAACTGCTCATGATATGAGAGATGAATCCTGTCCTCCAGTTCCAGCTCCCAGAGTTCTAAAATGTCTATGATTCATTATGCCAATTATTCAAGAGATGTCTTTTCCCAGCTTGTTATTTAAGTGTGTTCCTAGTTATCATTATCGGGAGGAAAGAATAAAAGGGCAACCAAAAAATGAGGACAAGAAAGAAGATTTTACCATGGTATTATTTGTTAAAAAAAATGTAATGGTTAGTGTTATCTCAGAGCTTGGCTTTGTCATGCTGCTGAATTACAAGAAGATATCTATCTAGATCATACAAACACAGCAGTGCAGAGAGAATAAGCACTGCTATGAAGTAGTTTGACCTGGTCAAACCAGTTAGGCTTAATGAATTCATAGACTCTACTAGTCATGAGTGGATTAGCAGATGATTCAGATTTTTATAATTAAACATATATTTTAGAGCAGAAAAACAAGCAAGCAACAACAATACCATATTTATTCCTCATTTTTTTATTATTAGCTTTTTTGGTCTTTAATTTTTGTTCGAAAATAAATAGTCACTCTAAATTACTTTAAAAATTCTCTGACAGGAGGAGAGAACTAGTATTGTGCTGTCATGTTTATATGCCCATTCTTTTATTATGAAAACCCTATGCCCTCTCTTATGGGACTATAAACTACACAGTGTTTGTTTTTTCTGGCCTTTATTTTCATAAAGTTGTGATTTTTTTAATGTGAATTATCTTACCTAGAAAAATTATGTGGCTTCAAGTCCATTGTAATTAGTTTTCTCTAAAATATAAAATATAATGTAAAACATTTTTGGTAAATGTTGTTGTTGTTACAGACCATAAGTTTTAAAGGAGTCCAACTTGTGGGGGGCTCTGTGTAAATTAAAGTATTTACAAATATCAGAGGAAGTACTGTCTAGATTATATTGAATTCCTGCATGTTAATGGAAACCCCATAACCATATTCTGTAAACATGTACAGAGAAACACTTGAATTTATAGAGGTTAACATAAACATGTTATCCTTTTTGTTTATTTATTGTCTTTAAATGACCTGTAATCAGTTACTGTTTTCTGCTGTTTTCCAAGCACCTTAAATTAGGTATGGAGATGGGGAAAAACAAAAACAAAAACAAATAAACAAATAAACAAAAACGCCGAAACCAAATAAACAAACAATAAACCCCACAAAACCCAAAACCATATTGCCCTGGTTAGTGAGAAGGGAATATGCACCTTCTGATCCCTGAAACAACAGTAAGAACTTCAGAAGCGTGCTTCCTACCATTTGAGCAGCAACATTTTTGTCATGAATGTATTTTGGATCTTTCTGTTGTTTGTGGAATTTTTTTGGGGAGGGTTGCTTAGTTTTTTTGGTTTGTTGTGTTTTTTTGGGTTGTTTTTTTTTTTTTTTTTTGAGAAAGGTAACAGTATTGTGGTGGTGGTGGTGGTATTTTTATTGGGTTTTGCTAGTTTTTGTTTGGTTGGTTTTGTTGCTGTTGCTGTGGTTTGGGGATAGGAGAGGGGACGTGTATGTCTTTATCCAGTACAATTCGATGTATGACCTGTGGCTTAGATACGTTTTTTTTCCTCAAAAGGTCATACATCATTAGACTACCATCTGCAAAAATGTAGCATAATTTTGGCAATGTTGAACTGCCTTCCATCTTGTCAGGAGACATTCAGTATTTCTCAGCTCTAACCACTGCTTTCAGTGGCCAAATGACTGGTACACACATTGTTCAGGGAGCTAAAGTAGTGATAACAAAGCTCCATCTTCTTGCACATTTTGTCCAGTTGTAAATCAAAGTTTTCACTTGAATATATTCAAATCCTGCCAGTTACCCATTTCTTTCTCTTTGGAACCCTCTGTCTTATGAAAATTATTTATTATTTAATTAAAATAGTGACCAGAATAGTTCACACACCTGAAGATCAAAACTCATGAAGCTAGTTACTTGCATTAAAATAAAACATTTCCAAATATGTTACTCTGAAAAGTTAAGTCAGAAAAACTAAGTTAGTATTTCTAAGCTTAGTTGCTGCACACATCACTTTTAAAACTTTGTGTTCGAACAAATAAAGAAGAAAATTTAAAATTAAAGCTACATAAACTATAGCAGTAAGGAAAATAAAATAAATTAATTAAAATACCCAAACAAAACCAAATTATGATTCTTGAAAGAGTTAAATTATGGAAATAAGCAATACAAGCCCCAAGTAATGTGTGGCAATAATTAGGCTGCCAGCAACATTTTTCCTCAATTTTGTTAGCAAATAGTTGATATCTCTTGTAAATAGGAGTACAATAATTTCTAATAGCCCTAGTTATTTCTGAGTATTGAGTCTGTAATTTTGACTGTAGAAATATATTGTGGTAAATTGAAATATTAAGACTTGTATAACATTTATTATTGTTCAAATTTTAAAGCTTCAATGACGGTGTTGTCCAGTTGCTACCAAGAAACCATCTTCATTATATGTATCAAAGTTACTGTATTGCCTTGAGGATAAACTTATCTGTTTAGTGTATATGGTGCTAATACAGTGAATTCTCTTCTATCCTCTGAAGTCAAGCCGAGAGCTGAAGGCACTGTAATAAGGAAGTCTGCAGGTTAGAGGCCCTCATAGATGATCAAATAGATAACAAAGAATAAACATCTTTTCTATAGCAGTGTCATTTTACTGTTTTAACATAGGGTTTGCTGATTTTTCTATTGTAAACGTAATTTTGCAAACTTACACAGTTATTCAGGAAAATGACTCTAAGTAATACTTAGTCTGAGCATAAGAACTGAGCAGATTAATACAAATGCCTGTGCTTTAATCTTGGTGCATTTAGCATTAGTACAGTATCATTAAATATTCTTTTGCCACAGCATATGCAGATTCAATCATTGATCTGATCTTACCATGTTGCCAGTGACAGTTCTCCTCAGGCATGGATATGGGCCCTGCTGGAAAGATTAAAAAGGAGCAGCCACCCTTTTGTTGGTCCCTTCAAACCACATCCGTGGTGTGATCCTGTCTCAATACTTGTTCTCCTGTTGCTGCTCTGCTCTTTTCCTCCTGCATCTGAGAAGGTATGAGGGGACTTGCACACTCTTCTCCAGGGTCTAAGCCCTAAGCATCACTGTGGATAGAATTGATGCAGGGACTACTTACGAGTGACTGCTAGATTTCCTTTAGTGCAAGTTGCATTCTTTCAAAACTACCTTCTGGGATTTTTTTTCGACTCCTTTCTCTTTTATAATTTCTAAATTATTTGTCTTGTCTTGCAGTTTATATACCTTCTGCCAAGCTTCTTAAAAGATTATATTGAATTTGCTCTCCTTTAAAGTTAGCGATGCAGTGAGAGTGAGAAAAGAATTTGATAATATTCTACATGTCACTGATTAGCTTTAAAGTATGTATTATCACTGGTTTTAATCACAGTTCCATTCATAATCCTAATGAAAAATGAAAAAAAAATCCATATATGTGCAACTTTCCCCAAGGACAAATACTGTTGTTGACATTAAGGAGAATATAAATCCTAGGGAAATTAGACCACTGCTGAAACTCAGTCTGTGTCAAGCTGCCTAAAACTGTGGTACTGTAAAGCAAAGCAAGGTCTCCTGGGAAATTGCTTGATGTGTCAGAAAAAGCATGTGGTCTGTGTAAACTACTGTTCTGAAGACATTAAAGGCCTCCAAGACAGATTAATGCAGCCCAGACACTATGCCAGCCTCACTGTGATAATTCTGACACATTCAGTTTACCCCAAAGGAGAGCCATACTCATTTAGTCAAATGCAATTTCTCCTCTGACTGATAGTTGTTGCATTTACAGTTTCAAAATATCCCAAACCTACAACACTTCATTTGTTGACATCTTAGCACATGCAGCAGGCAATCATAAAGCCTCAGATTAATAGGGCTTCAGGGCAGATTTTCTTTATTCTGACAGTTTCTGTTTCATTCTGTTGTGTTCTTCTGTTGCCATAAGGTTTGATTTCACTAATTCATTTTTAATAATCAGACTTCTAATGCACAAAGTGTAAATAATAAACATGGGGTAAACATGCAAGTAACTACCAACAGATGTCCACATTTTTTTAGAAAATAACATGGGTTTATTTGTCTAAAACGCACTTAAAGAACTGTTTGTTTAGGATTTATTATTACCATGATTAGTGTTTGCTAATCATGTGCTGAATATATAGCATCGCTTTTCCCATCTCTCTCAGAATGAGTGTACTTTTTAGAATTACGTATCCAAGGATATGATCTCATCTTCAAAAAAGTGTAGAGTCAGCACATTTTTAATAATTAGATGATAATTACTAATATTCCGATTTTTGTTCTCTGCGTGTGTGATGTTCCTTAAGTTCAACCTTTAAGCACATGTGACAGATGTATAATTCTCATCTTCTTACTGAAGATCTGAAGAATCAGTTTTCTGTGGTTCTTCTCTGTGTAGATTTGGGGATCCTGCAAATACTTTAACAGTGCTAACTAATATTTCTAGTTTTTGCGGTGAATGGTGTACATGAAAATTACCAAAACCAAACCAAACCAAACAACATTTTAAAGCAACCAGTCAGTGGTGTGGGTTTTGTTGTTGTTGCCTATGCAAAACACAATATGTGTAATTAATCTGGGTATGGACTGAAGGATTAGTCAGATCTTGCTATTTTATTTTAGGGATTTTGACTTTTCTGGTCTCATTTTAAATGGGAAAACTTTGATATGTCAAAAATTCTCAAAGGACAGGTAAATGATCTCCTGACAGCTGTACTGTTACGATCAAGTTTGTATAGCTTCAGGCTATAAATTAAGCTATCCTTCCACCAACTTGAAATTGATGTATGGCATGATATTATAGAATACTTTTCAAAGTAGCATGAATAAGTATATTCATACTAAATGAATATGATATATTAAGATAAGGATATGTTTAAAATTGAACATAAACTTCATGTCATGATATTGTTATTGTTTAAATGTACTGGATAAGGTATTAAAATAACAGGTTTTTCTGTGACTCTGAAAGACTAGCTCATTCTCCCTTTTTATATGTACTGGTGTTGTCAGTGTGTCATTATCATTGCTTTCCATCTAATTGCTTGTTTAAGATAATAAAACTCTCTTCTCACATGCAAATCTGTTATTAATTATTGCCTTTTTACACACAAAGCAGCCTTTAACTCACCATGAGCTTCAAAAGAGGAAATAATGGATGCTAGTGAAGATAGATTGAGAAATGTTGCATGTGATGAGTAAGCACATCATGCTTTCAGATCTCAGTGAGAAAATTCAGAGAGTCTGGAATGTGTGTATGAGGGAGTTCGTTGTTTGTTTTCCTGTGATGTTTTTTTTCAGTCTTCTAGAACTTCAGTAAATTAGGTGGCATGTTTGAAACAGCATCTAGAGAGGTGTCTGAGGATATGTGGTGATGTATACTACATGATTTGGCTATTTGTCTTTCAGGAGAACACCACTCAAAGATGCAAACCTGTATAAAGAAGGAAGAAAACCAAATAATTCAGTGAGATCACAATGCAAATACATCAAACAGAATGAGCAAAGAGCTGCCAAAAGAGGCCAGTTTTCACACTGGGAAAATAAAGTAGTCCATACAATTCAAGAACCATTAATTTATTTATGAATTTGGGAAAATTTGATGCTTACGCATTAAACTTTAAAAGGTAACTCGACACCCAGTTCTTACTTGCATACTCACGGGTTAATGCTTTATCACCTAAGCACATTAGCACCTTGTAGCATTGCCATGGATTATAAGGTGATAAAAGAAGTGAATTCCCAAATAGAAAAGTCGGAAACTTTCTCTGCTCTGTGTACTCTGACTGCAGTATTGGAACAGCTCCAGATTCCTTGAAATACCAATGCGGCATCCTGCTCCTTTCCACCTGGCATCACATTCCTGGACTAAATCCTTCTTCAAACCACTCCATCTTTTTAACCAAAACGGGAGCATCTCATCTATTATGTTTCTAATGTTAGTAATGTAAGGCCTGACAAACCATAATGATAGGTGTTGAAATGTCAATAACTTATCTAGCATGCATGATTTTTGTGATGATGAGAAACTTGGTGCCTCTTTGTGGGAGAGAAACAGATATCTATGTTTCTCTTGTTTAACTTTGCTTGCTTTTGCTTTCTGAAATAAACTAAGTTGATGTATGCTCTATTTTATGGATACATCAGGACAATTGCATGCAGAACAACCATATATCAAAGCTTGTTTGTGTCTGAGGCCATTGAAAATATGCAAAAATCAGTATGATTTGTCCCTTGTCCATGGTTTCTTGGCATCCTGATGACAATTGGGGTAGTCATGTATGCTACAGCTTGGTTGATGATTCAGTCTTTTTCTTTACAGATAGATCAGCAGTATAGTATGTGTATAGCAGTTCCAAGGCTTTCCAGATGCAGCCACTGTTGTGTGGTGAATTGCATGTCTGAATATGAATGGTATGTGTCATGTGCATCAATTACACTAAGTGCACAAGAGCTGTGTGTACAGCACAGGCACTGAACAGAAGGGTTTCCAAATCAGGTGCAAAAGTATGGGAGCCTAATTCACTTAGTTAGGAGAACTTATGTTATGCCTTTCTACCAAAAAGATACCCAAATAAGTACTTTTGAGTGAAAAACAACACCATCAAAATAACCTAGACATTGTTTATTTTGAAGAAGAATTTAAGTGACAAGCCAAACAAGAACCTTTTATCTTTAAATTCAAATCTAAAAATTATTTAACACTACAATTCTGATATTTTTCTGAAGATCCTTATTGTTTCTTACATTTCTACTTTCTCTACATTAAAACTAAAATAAAAGTCCAGAAGTCATGTACTTTCCATGGAAAATACTTTTGATTCAAAGTCAACTTTTTATGTCAGGCAAAACAAATAGAAAAAAAAATTTAGATGTTCACAGCAAGGGCACATCCTGAAATCTAAAGCAACTTCCTTGAATGTTTTCAAGATTTTGATTATATGAACCATTTACCCTTAAAATGTTTGAAAGTTTTGGTTGTGTGAGCTCAACAAATCAGTAGTTAACCTCTTCACAAATATATAAATACCTTGCTTATGGAGATGTCATATTTTCTAACATGCTATGAAATGTCATGATGTCTCTATGGTGTTGCTGCTCTTCCCTCCGGTGTGACATCTCCATGGGCCACTGTTTACCAGTGCCTTTGACAGATGAATCAAGAGATAGGAATATGGGGCTCTACTGGCAATAGATCTCTCATTAATCCACTAGATGCATGTATGTTCCTGTTTCACTAGCAAACCATTTTCACTCTTCTGCTCTTCTCATGCTCAAATAATGTGCAATATACATTGGTTGAAAATACACCTTGTGAGTATTTCTAGTCCAGTATAATAGAATTTTCAGTCTTGAATTAACAGATATACTTGGAAATCTAAAACAAATGTAGAAGCATTTCAATTTGGACAGCATACTTCTGGTTTTCCCATTATCCTGAGTTAAAATATCCAGATAACACAAGTAAAACAAAAGGAGCTGGGATTTTATTTAGTGTTCAGGTTTAGCTTAAAGTTTCATAATACAAATCCTTAAATTGTCATAAATATTATATAACAACATTTTCTTCAACAATGCCTTTGATTTGTATTTGTCTATGATTAAAATATTTTAATGGGAGGTTCTCAAAGATATTTGGAAAAGTTAGAAGTGCATATTTATACTTCCAGAGAAGAAATGATTATGCTAGTATAATCATCATAAGATCAAGTACTACACATTCAAAAAACGTAGTGCTAAGATTTATATTAAAATAAATAAGAACTGGTGTTAAAATATTTAAGTCAAATCTAAACTGTTAAAACTCCCATTGCTATGATGCTAGAGAGGAAAAATTGTAATGAGCGTCTCATGAAGAGACTTGAAAAATATTTTCATTACTCTTGATTGTATTTCCTGTTGAATAATTTTTAAAAAATGGTTTTAGTGGCCTTGATTATGTATTTTAATGTAATAATGAATTTATTTTTTATAAGATCACTTTTAATTTTGAAAATCTTCAGAAGGGCATTTAAACTTTCTGACTGAAATTCTACATCTGTTGGAGTTCACAACAAATCATATAATTATTGTTATGGAGCCAAACTTTCACCTCTCTCTTCCGTACTAACATTCAATTTTTAAGGATGTCTTGGTATTTCTTTCACTTGGATCCCACATTACTGATCAGTGCTTTCAACTGATTTTAACACTCTTTAAACATGTGGATCTTATGTTGCCACAGGACATGTTCTCTGAGTTTAGGAATACATTAAGTATAGCCTTATTTGCTCTGAAGTGAACTTTTTTCCCCCACAACATATATTTTTTTCATTCCTTCTGTTTTTTTCTCCAGAGTCAATAATGTGCAGCCAATGGGTTTCAATGCAAAAAAGCTGCAGCTTCTACAAAAGCTCCTCCACAAACAATTTTTTGCATGAGGTACTTCAAGAGAAAGGTCAGTCAAACTACATATGGCTAACATTTTTGATCTCAAATGTTCAGCTTCTAAGATAAATTGTTCCTTTGATTTTGTGAGATGACATTTATACAAATATGTATGTATCCTTGCCAAACTGATAACCCTAAGTCTTTTTCTCTACCTTATATTTCAAAATCTTCAATAAGTTTAATTCATTCTTTAGTAAGAATTTGATGGAAAAAATTATCTTTGCATATTTGAGTAACCAGACCAAATTCTAAATTTCAAGGGCAGTTTCAGTTATTGTAATTGAGTTACATTGTTGAGAAATATGTGCAATGCATTTTCATTCAGCAGAGACAGTCCCTGCAGTCAGTGTGTGATTTTTTTTCATGCAAAATGTAACTCTAAAGAAATAAAATTACTTCGGGATGAGGTTTGCATACCATGTAGATGAACTCTATGCAAGTCTAAGTAGCTTCTGTGTTATTCTCTTTATTAAGGAGAGCACAAGTGGACGTTTCCTTTCCTCTCCTTCCTTTTCGAAAGTTTAATGCTAGCTTTTGTTGTGTTTTCTTTGAGTTTCAGATATCTATTTAAACACTTGCCTCACTATTGTGAATGAAATTCAAAATATCTTTCTTCCAGACACTGGGACATTAGAAATGCAACTTGAACAGAACACATCCTGTTATATTGTATAAAGCAATTTAAAATGTCAGTTTACTCAGTCAGGTGAAAGTAATCCTATTCTAGGAAGCAATTAGAAGGGTTTAGAACTATTAGTTGTCTCAGGTCAGGATGATTAGAGAAAGAATCCTATTTATTTAAATAACTATGGGGCATCATTATTATCTGTACTGCCAGGGTTTAGGACTTTACTGTCACTTGACAAAAGCGCTTTAAAAATTACTCCTCTGTGCCAAATTATTTTATATATAGTCAGAAAAAAATCCTTGCTTGCATAGAAATTACTTGGTAATCTCAGATTGCATTGGATTTATTACTATCTTAACCTACTTTTCCCTTGTCTTTCTCTTTTCTTCTTCTGCTTAAGGTACCTTCAAATTGAAATGTGACTAAGGCACAAAGCTGACAACCTGCCCTCTGTAAAGCACCATCTCATAACTGAATGTGTTTTGTAGTAGTATTTTCAGCTCATTTCTGCTGTTATTTGAGCAAAGCTGTAGTGCTTAAGTTAGGGTTATGATCGTTTGGGTGACAGTAAATGACATTAATTTTTTTGAAATAAGGAGATAAATGTAGTTTGAAAGTATAATAAACAAAACAGGTGACGAAGAAATACTTTCTTCGTTTTCAGATGGGGCTGAAGGTCTAACCTCAGAATAAGTCTCACTTTCATGTAACTAAAATAAAAAATTTTGCATTCTTTTTTTTAGTTCAAAGGAATCAATATGCAACAAAAAATTCAGTGAAAGCAAAGGTGCTTGTGGCTTTAATCAGAGTTACTAGTGCAAGTTAAAATCTTTAAAGACAAAAAAGTTTACTTTGACATGTTTGCTCATGTGAAAATTACAAGGTACCTTGTCTTGTCCTCACATTAGAAGAACTCTGTAGTGAAGCCACATAGTGCTTGCTGCAAGGCAAGCAGGGATACCATAAAGGTACAAAAATTCTTCACATTATACCTTACTGTAATTTGAAAATTATTTGAAGAAACTAGTGCTAAAATGATTTCTTCTGAGCTATGGAAAGAATGATGGAGCCAATAGAAAGCCTGATGGAGGGAAATGGAGGATTTTTTATGTTTGGTATTTTGAGATGCCTAGGCTTCTGCAATTATGCTCAATTCATCTTACAGACTCTGGGTCTCCCCATATTTAATAACTTTGTGGGATTTTTTTCTATTTTTGAGCTAAAAGAAATGACTCTAGCAAATTGACTACTTGCTTTTCCAACTGACTTTTCTTCTAGTATTTGTGGCTTGCAAGGAGAATAAAGCATTTATGTGTTTATACAGTTAAAGAATACACAAGAAACTTCAGTTTAAATAGTCTATCTTGACAATTTCTAAAAATCCACATATTAGTTGCTTTTGACCACAAACATCTTCAGTATTCACAACTTTTATTTATGTGTTTGTTTAGAAATCAATGTCCATTAATCAAATTAGGAGCCTAGAGGGTATTTCTGCCTGAAAAAGAAGTCATAAGGACATACTCTTTGCAAGGTAGTATTTTATGTAATTCTTGATCACCCTGGCTTGATGAAAAGGACCAGTCCAAGTAAATCTACCTAAATGGCAAATTTTCTATCCACCAGTTCTGACAGTGCCAACTACTTGTTAATTTTTTGAGTAAGATTAGTTTTATTGAAAAGCTTGCTCTCACTTATATCTAATTACCTGCAGAGGCAGGTTGTTTCAGGAAACAGTAAAAGGCAGAGAATAAAGGAGTTCTCATTTTCCTTAACCCAACAAGGAAGGCAAGGAGGTCTCAACATTCCTGGTTCTTTACATGCAGGGAAATTACTGCAACTATTTAAACCAATTTCCTATCAGGCAATAGAAAAGTATTTGCTGGAGAGAGAGAAATATAAAGGAAAGAGGGAAACATTTTTTAAAAATGGCATCTAAGTATCACTTTTCTGAAGACTCTTCTAAATTTTTTTCCTTCTGCTTTTACTAGTCTAGGAATAAAAAAAAAAAAAAAATTACAAAGCACAGCAAACAAACAATTTTTCATTTTAGTTTTTTCTTTATAAAATATATGAAAATTAGTCAAAACCTTAATAGAACCTTAACAGAAAAATTATGATTTTTAGCTCTCTACTAAAAAGAGGGTAGGATAAAGAAATCTTATAGACTCTTCATTTTGTCATGCATTTTTGATCCAATTCCTCTGTAAGCAGTAGCAGTCTTCTCTTGACTTCAATGAAAGCTGAAGTATACCTTGGCAAGAAACCTAATTAAAGTCACATTGTACCTGGACTTTGCCCTCCAGCATTTTCCTCTTTTCAGCAGCAATGTGACTATATTAAAATAATCTTAAAAGTAAGGATTTGGTCACCTATGCAGACAGAGTCATAAAAGAAGTGTTTTCTTACTGTGGTACTTACCACCATTAAGTGGTACCACCACTTAAGTGGTACTTACAATGCCCGCCACACAATTTCAAAAATCATGAGTCAGAAAACCTTGTAAGACTTTAAAACTGAATTGGGGTTTATTTGTAACATATTTGTATAGAACTAATTGGAAGGTGTTTGGGGAAAGATTTTCACTTGAAAAATTCGTCTCATGAATGGGGGTTTTTTACCCTTTTTTTTTTCCGATTTGGTTGATTGGGACTTCTGTGCGTTTATCTCTTGCTGCTCACACCTGATTCATCCATCCACTTCTACTCATCTTTTTTTCCCTCTAATTCCTTCATTTTCTTCTTTTGACTCATCCTCTTTCTTTCCCTCACCTCTTTCATGACAATTTTGTTTTGTTCTTTTTATAACAGTCTAATCTTCATTTGCTTTTCCACCATTAAAACCAATGGATGCATAATATTTTGCAGGTTTTTTTCTCAGATTCCTTTTAATCCAGAAAGTTACCCTGAAGTGCTCTTATCTACCAAAAGTATTCTTTTTTCCTGTTGATATCAGCCTAAATGGAATTCAGTTCCATCTGGATATCATTATTAACTCAGAAATTTACTAATCGTTCAATTGGTTCTCTATAATACCTCTAAGACAACTCCTTTGATGGCTGTCCATAAAACTGAGCTCCTGTCTCAGATACTGCAACATCATACTACCTAGACTTGAAAAATAAATAAGTAATTTTTTTTCAGGGATTCATATAAAGTCCTGCTGCAAAGTTTATTTATATTCTCTGTTATCAAAGCCATAAACACTTCCTTGTTTTCATCTTCTTCCTCTGACTTTGTCTAAAAAGGCATTGCTTTTAAGGTCATCAATCACAATTTCTCACTCTACTTACCATTCTTTATTCTCTACCAAAAAGTTACCTGGAACACCTGATAAGAACTAACATTAGCACCAATTGTTCTTTCCCTAAACTTTGAAATAAACAGCTTCAGTATTATTTATAATGTTTGTCCTCTAACTTAAGTACAGGTACACATATTGTATCATTACTTGTCAAATCCCTTTGTTGAAAATTTCTCAAGGAAATTTGACAGTATTTAGCCTCTTAATGTTTCAAAATCACTGACTGCCAGGTCAGCACATATCCTTAATTTTTACCTTAGTCTTCTCATACTTTTTTTTTTTTTTTTTTTTTTTTTTTTTAATGACTGGAATGCAAGCTCTGTGGTACACAAGTTTTTCCTTATTTTAACCAGTGCAGCATTGCCTCCTGTGATGCTGGTTCAGAACTGTGACATTTAAGTACCATAATCAACTAAAAACTGTCAACAGAAACATATTTTTTATCAGCATTATACTCATCAATAGCCTTTGTGAACTTTCATGATAGCAAACTTGTTAGGAAGTCAAAACCCCAGGGATTTTTGTTCCTAGAACCAAAGAACAGCCCTAGCATGTAAGACTATCTTGCACAAATTTATCACTGTGCTGCAGTATGCATTTCGTCTAATCAGTGGGAACTTTCCCCACATTCCAACTTGCTACTGCTTCACAGTTTTATCTTTTGAATTCTACATGCCACTGAGGACTATTTTCAGCCACTTCCCTGGCTATCTTCAGAAGGACTAGTCCTCTCTGAAACCCACAACACCCACTAGCAGATGAAGCTTCTGGTATAGTCCCTTCAGCACAGAACTCTCCTTTACCCTATTTCTGTTATTATGAAAGTGTCCTCTTTCACAGGAGAAGACTTTTGAAGAGCATGCTAAAAGTCTGGTGCTGACAAATGTGGTGGTTTAATCTGTAATAATTCTCATTTGAACAAACATTATTTCTCTGTCAGATGGTATCAACAAGATCTCTGAATAGAGGAAAACAAACTGTGAGTGGAATTTTAGTTATTGTTCAATTAATAAAATCATATATTTTCATTATAAATAATCAAACTTGCTCTTTCATATCTGAAGTTGCTAGTGTTAAAAGCATTAGTGTCAGAAAATTCCTCTTCCCATAAAACATCTCTGAACAGTAGTGCTAACTAGACAGGATGAGTCAGTGAATTGCCAAAATTTGCACAAATTACCTTAAAGAGCAGTCAAGTAATTAAAAAGTAAAACAGGGAAGAAACTAGTCTGGAGACAAAAATATATAATTTATTTGAATATTGAGTTTACAGAGAAATAAATTAGCCTGTATTTAGATCAAAGGGGTAAGAAAGATGGGCAAGATAAATATGTACCTTCATTTTGCTGAAACAAACGTTAAGATGTCTTACAAAATTTGTCCGATCTGAGAATATATTAGAGGTCTGTCATCTTTAGTGTAATCAATAGCCTTGGAAAGCATTCAAAAAGTGTTTTGACTGTTATATGAAGTTTTTTAAATCTCTTTTTGAAAGCTCTATAATTTGACCTGTCATTAAATTTCAGTCATGTCACTGTGGTCAGGGATGTGAAACTTCAGAGAGAATTTGAACCCAAATCAAGATTAAGAATCAGGTGTGTAAAGTCATTCTTATTTGACTTCAACTCTACCTAACAGCTAGGTCCCATGTCAATACATAACAAAAGGTTTATTTTCTCCACCAGCAGAAGGTTTATGAGAGCCGTTACCTTAATGACATTTCAAACCTCTAAAATTAAGAACATATAAATACGTATGTCCTCATCAGACAGCCTTTTCAGCCTAGAAAATAAATATTTCTCATTTCCAATTCAAATGACCCTAAAACTATAAAACATCTCTGGCTTCAAGTCTGATCATATCTTTGAATGTTAATATCATTCTCCAGAAGTTTGAAAGAAGATAATAATAAAGACTTAGATATATTGACTCATTTACTATAGTTGAAGTACTTTTAAAAATGGCTACAAGATACTGAATTGTAATTCCTATTTACAGGAAATGTTATGGTACTTGCAAGATCAAGAGTACAATTTTTCTGACTACAGAGGTGATTGGAACTAATACATAGATACATTAGGAAAAAAACACAAAAGTATTCTGTGACTACAAAAAAAATGAGACTATATCTGAAAAATAAGCAACATTCAAAATTATCCAGAACAAGTCAAGTTAACTGCATCATAGAAATATTTGTGTGTGGAAGGATAGCATCTTCTGTTTTGCATACACATCTTATCTTACAGAAACAGAATTTGTTCAGTCCCAGAGTGTGGGGGATTGCTCCCAGCTAGCAACTAAGCACCCACCAGCCAATTGTTCACTTCTTGCTCCCAGGATGATGGAAGAGAGTATTAGAAGGGCAAATGCAAGAAAAACTCATGAATTGAGATAAAGACAGTTTAGTAAGTGAATTAAAAAAGCACCTAAAATCCAAAGGGTGATGCAAACACAATTACAAACCACCTCTTACCAGCAGACTGATAGCAACCAGTGTCTGAGTAATGGTTACCGTGGAAAAACTCCCTCCCCACAAGTTTTATAAGTGAGCATATTGTTGCATGGTATGGTTTTCTTTTGCTTCTAAAATAGGGCTGTTCTTACTATCATCAATTCAAGTTGGGAGGAAAGAAACTATAAACATAAACATTTAGGAAATCTTAAAATATTTCATAATTAAATGTCACAGTACTCTCAAAACAAGTGAACCACCCTATCACATATTTGAAGGAAGGAAATTTCAGATGTGTGAATCCTTGAGGAAATTCAGTAGAGACACAATGCAGCTGACATAGCCAGAGATTCAAAAAGGGTATTTTAGAACACAATTTTCCAAATGTTTTATAAATATTTTTCATATCTGTTAGAAGGAATGTTTCTGCTCACCTCAGACATGGGAAAAGCTTTAACCAGGTCTTGCAACTCAGAGACTAAAGTCATTTAACTTTGGGTACCACAATATAAAAAAAGAAGATATTAAGCTATTAGAGAGCATCCAGAGGAGGGCCTAGAGGATGGTGAAGGGTTTAGAGTGGAAGCCTTATGAGAAGTGGCTGAGGTCACTTTGTGTGTTCATCCTGGATCAGAGGAGACTGACGGGAGACCTTGTTGAAGTTTGCAACTTCCTCATGAGGGGAAGTGGAGGAACAAGTACTGATCTCTTCACTCTCATGCCCAGTGACAGGACTTGGGGAAATGTAGTGAGGCTGAGTCAGGGAAGGTTTAGGTCGGATATCAGGAAAAATTTTTTCACCCAGAGGGCAGATGGACACTGGAACAGGTTCCCCAGAGCAGTGGACACAGCACCAACCCTGACAGAGTTCAAGAAACAATTAGACAACACTCTCAGACACATGTTGTGATTCTTGTGGTGTCCTGGGTAGGACCAGAAGTTGGACTTGTTGATCCTGATGGGTCATTTCCAGCTTAGCATATTCTATGAATTATTCTATGATTTGCATTAGATTCAATGCTCATAAAACTACTTGTTTCAAGGTTGGAGAGGATATTATCACTGTTTCAAGCTCATAGGCACTCATGATGCTATACCTTGAACATTCTGCAAGCAGCAGATGAGTCTTGCCAATACTTGAATGAACAAGAAACCTTAATAAATGAGTTTTAAGATCACAGTGGAATATGTTGTTATCTGTATATCACCATGTTAAATATTTGACTCACATCTTATAAATAAATCTTCTCAAAGTGTAAGACACAAAGTAAGATTTGATAATGCCATGTCTTCCCAAGGTTAAGAGCAAGATGACCTCACACTAATACAGTTATGCAGACATTTCTCCAGAACTAAGAGTTACCTTACAGGGAAGATTCATCTCTCAGGTAAATGTTGTCAATGTAGTCTCACTTAGATTTTCATGTAAAACTAGTACAGATAAGGAAGCAATTCTGAAATACAATTGACCTGTCAAATGTTTAACATTTGACAAACAGGCTAGCCTTCTGTTGACCAGCTGTCTGTGGCTTCTGGGTCACCTTCTTCCTTCAGGGGCATAAAATTCTCTTTAGGAGGTAATTAAGATATATCTGAAGCAGAACCACAGCAACCTCGTCAACAGACATGTCTGTTCTCCTTAACACCTGTGCCTCAGTATTGCTTGTCTTCTGGAATGTGGTCTGCCAGTGAAGTCAAAAAAGCTGTATTTCCTGTAGCTGAATGCACCATCACTGGATCAAATGAATGATAAAGACCAGTCTTAGAAGAGTACAGAGAAAATTGAAATACATTGCCATAAAAAAGCCTGAGGAGATAAAAATAAATGATGTTGAGTGCAGGCCTGTGAGAAAGGGAAGAAAGTACTGTAAAGTACTTTCAAGTGCACTAGGGTTGTGACTGAATAATGGAATGTGGATTAAAAAAATATAGGGACCAGGTGTGAGCTGAGTAGACAATGACACAAGTTGCCTGGGCAAAAAAGATCGTCATAAGCCAGGAGAAACTAAAAAGAGGAAGAGAAGTTTGTGAGACAAATATGATCAGGCCTGTAGCAGGAGAGGTGAAATAATATTGCTGAGCAGAGTAGACTAAAACCAGATAGAGTCCAGACATCTCATATGTAATATTACTAGACAAATTGACCCTTTTCATGTGTCCACTGATTTGTACATTTTTAGTATGTAAGGTATATGTTGAAGGAGTTTAAAGAGGAGAGGAAAAAAAAACCAATCACGGAGAACAGGTGAATTGAAATCATCATGAAAAAACACTTTTGTTTTCATCTGTGCAGTGTGGATTATAAATTAGGCTGCACCAGTGATTTAAATCAAATTGTTTTGAAGAATTACAAGCTGATTCAGTCTTAAAACTTACTTCATAGCACATAGACAAAAAGAGAGTGAAGAAGGTTTTGTCATTTAAAGTCACTAAACTTTGAGTATTTAAAACAAAAAATATTATAGAAGACTTCATAACTGCTACAAACCATGTTCTTATTCATTGCTACATATTAAATAAGGCTCTGCCACTGAAATAGATAGAGTACAACCATGATTTGAAGTTTTGTTTTCAAAGAGATTAAGCAGCATTGCTTAATAAAGTTGAATTTCTAATTAGTTAACTTCAAAATCCCCTAAACCCAGACCATGAACTAGCCTTGAAAGTTTTGCTAAAGTCAAGGTAAATAGCGTGCAATGGTCTCCATCCATTGATAGCTGATAAGCAACCTGTTTCCCAAATACTCTTGTGTCAAAGTTGGAATTTTTGTTTTGGATGAGTAGAGGACTAGATGGATAAACAACAGGTTTGATGGTCAGGATCTGCCAGTAGTTGTTAACTGTTCTTATTCTACCTGGAGTTCTGTGGCAAGCATCTGTTGCAAGGGTCTGTCTAGAATAAATTTGTTTTAGCATCTCTATCAATGACCTGAAGAAGAAGGTGAGGAAGACCATTCTGATAAATCTGAGAGGTGGCACCAAAGTCAAGGGTGAGCAGGGGTAGGGGGCACCACTGGGTTTAGTTAAGGACAATCTTGTGACCCAGAGAGATATAGACAGGCGGGAGGAAGAGGCCAACAGAAACCTCATGTATTTCAATGAGGACAAAGCCAAGCGCTGCTCTGGGGCAGGAAGCACTGATGCAGGGACACAGGCTGAGTACTGCCTGACTGGCAGTAGCTCTACAGGGAGGGATCTGGACATAAACTGATCATAAGGCATCTGTACACTGTGGCACCCTGGGAGATATTCACAGGGGTATAGACAGGGCACCAAAGGGAGGAATTATTACCCTCTGCATAAAAATGACATTTGTAGTGAAACAGGAACCCAAGACTTTGTCCAGCTTTTGCAATACAAGTAGAGCTAAGATGTCTTTGGCCACGTCATTAATAAACAAAGGACTGTGTTCAGATTAAGCAAGAGTGTTTCTTACAGGCAGCCAAAAGAGTTTCACTGAAGAGGACCACATGATTGATTTTTACATGCCAAATTCTGGAGGTATTTGGAACATGGGTATCTTCATAACATCTTTCCATGTTTGGCAGCTCAATGTCTGTGAATATTTTATTAAAATAGACAATAAAGCTGTTATTTCCTAGTGGCTAACTTCTAAACAACACCCACTGGTGCTGAGGAATACATTCTGTCACTACATGAACACATGGGAGAAAAAGCACTCTCCAAAATTTAGATTCCTCCAGGGTCTGTCATGGCTGTATGAGCGTAAGTTCTTGCAGAAGGATAATTGGCTAATTTTATCTCCTGTTAATTTCTTTCCCTTTTTTGTTTGTTTCCATGGTAAGGTCAGTCTAGATATCATTAGGCTCTTCAACAGCAGTGTGAATAGTTTCTGTCTCCTGTTTCCACTCCAATAATTTATTCTGCCAAATAATAACTGGACTAAAATTCCGTTTCTTTTTTGCCTGTATTTACAGAAGAAAGAATGGGAACACTTTCCACTGTTTGTCTCATTATTATTTCCTTTGTGTCTGGATAAGTAATGGACTGGGCAACCTTCATCCCTCCTTACCTGATTCAGTGATAGATGTCTTTTGAGGTAGCCTTGAATGAAGATATTAACTGAATTGGTTGATAATTTTTTCAGATAAAGAGTGTTTCATTAAAAAATATAGTTTGTGAAACTCTGTTCTCTCTGCAGAGAAAAAACTTACATTTGAAATTAAAAGGACAGACCAAAATATTCTCCCAATTACTTCAAGGCTGCAGGGAGTTGCCTGGGGTATTTCATAACCCACAGAACTCTTTTTTTTTTTTTTTTTTTTTAAATTATGTTTGCAGACTCACAATTCACTTCCAAGATTCATTTCATCATCTTGCAGAACTGTTACACCTGCCTTTGTTATCTAAGTAGCACTGTAGTGAAACTTCTGTTTAAAAGATCTCCACATTGAGTTCTGAATTTTGATAATCCTCAGTATGGGACTAAACTTGATATGCCTGGCTTTATGCCAGATGTGCTGAAAATGGTACTGAAGTAGATTTCTAAGGAATAGATATTTAAAATAAGAGGTCCTGTTTGCTTTTGTCTTTTTACACACATGCAAAGCTGTTTCTTCTCTTCAGCACTGCAGAAGATAATTTCATTCATTGCTGTCCCAAACAAAGCCTCTGAATTCATTAATGCCATGTTCATATTTTTTAACTTTTTGTTGAAAAATTAATTATTTTTATATGCTTAAATCTGTATAATTTCTGACTTATCACTAAATAAATATCTCAAGTGAAGCAAGTGGCATGTTATAATTATTTAATTTCATATTAATAATTGCTTTATTCATTTATTTTTGGCTTTTATTTTATTCCAACAAATATCAGAATTCCAAGAGAATTCTTTCATAATACTCTATTGATGTCTTCTCATTATAAAACGATTTCAATTTATTTAAAATATAATTTCTAGCACATGTTTCTTAACCCTAACAGCTGTGATGAACCTTCTTTGGCTCACTAAAAATTTTGAAATAACCCCAACAATTACTGTCCACCAATTCATGTGTTAACTCTAATATAGAGTAGATAATAGAGTGATGAGAAAACTGAGCTACTGGTGACTTGTGGTCATTTAAAGTCTCGTGACACTTTTTAGGAAAATAGGAGTATTCAGGTAGGTTAATATTGGCAAATTTCAATTTCACTTGTAGATTCCAAGCTACATTTTGTTTCCCCTAGTATTTCGGTTGGGAAAAAAGGACGTTATTGCACTTTTTTATACCTTCTGATTCAATAGTTTGTTCAACACCTTGGCGTGGTGAGTGACACCTACAGGAGAGACAAGCTGTAGGCAGCCTGTGAGTGTGCTTCACTCAGCAGGTGATTAACTTGGAAGTCTTGTGGCACCATTGTCCTTCTAGGAAGGAAGAGGGACTGGAAGAAATGCAAAACTGCATCAGGGCAGAAGTACTGTAATTAATACTAAACTGTTCAGAAATCTTTAGCTGAGATTATGACTTATATTATCATCATCATTTTCTGTTGTTTTGTAATAGACATTTGTGATTCTACTTAATATGACCTCATAATTTCCCTATGACTCAGCTGTGATTTAATGTAATATTTAGTCCACACACTTAAAATATGTTACATTCTTTAGAATGCACATAAACTATTTAAATTCCTCTGTTTACAGTTACTCAGAGAATTAAACTTTGTTGGTTTTTTTTAAGTTGGTTTAGTGTTATTGTTCTAAATTTCTCTCTGTGTTCTGCCTAACCATAATTTAGGTTGTTAATTTTTTCCAGCTTTTTCTTTTCTCTTAAGCTTCTTCACTATTCCACAGCAGAGCTGAAAGGGGTGAAGACAACATACAGTTTTGTCATGTTAAAGAATAACAGGAGTGTTTTGAATTTTAGGGAAGTGGCGGTGGGGGGGGGGGGGGGTGTTTGTTTTTTTTTTTTTT
>JAWWEU010000081.1:72368651-72380333 GCA_035583155.1 Acropternis orthonyx | reverse complement strand
CCCCCCGCCCCGCCCAGTGGTAACAGTCATAAACAATTATGAATTGCTGGCTTCTACTTTTTCAATACATAATAATTTCATTGCCTTTGCCTTAGTCATAAAAGTAACATGGTATAATGTTTAAACATGAGGAATGGGAAAGGCACTAACAATCTAATCAACAAGTTTCTAATTCTGGTTAGATACTTATTGTGCCTGAGCTTCATTTTCTAATGTAGACAAGACATTTTATGTCATTATACAGAAATAAAATTCTTCCAGTCATACCTCACCACTAAGATTTCACCTCTCCACAAACTTAAGACAATGATTTATGGTGTCTCTTTTCTGGTTTTCTATTTAAAGGAAAGGAAATAGAGGCCGTAGAGGAACCAGAGTTTAAAGGGAGAATACCTATTCCCTGCTGAAAACCTGATTTTTAAAGTATTTTCAGATATAAGGAAATTGGGAAAGAAAATCTTGATAAAAAGGCAAGATATTAATACAAACACAGAATAATATAGGACTTCATACATATCTCAAACTTTACTTTCCTTCAGTCCTTTGCTTGATGTTTTTCTTAAACAAAAGAACTATGCTCCTGTCAGTATGTGTCCAGATTTGCATAAGTTGTTTTCCACTGGTTTTTTTTTTTTCCTAACAGCCTAAAATTTCTAATCAGTTTGGCTCCATCAGAAAAGAAGGATCTGAGGAAGAATGCAGCTTCTCTTTGCAATGTCAGATTCTTCCTTTCTATAACTAGTCAAAACAGTCACACATATATATATATAAACTTTCTGTTGCCTCAACTGCAGGAATTACATTGTGTTTACTTTCTGATGGCACAGCCTGGTCTTTCAGAAAGTAGGAAATTATACCAAATAAGGCTTTCACCATAGCAATGAGTGTGTGTTTGGTCCAACAGTGTGAAGCATTGCCCAGGAAAGAGCTGAGAGTTGGACAGTACA
Source organism: Acropternis orthonyx (assembly GCA_035583155.1). Lineage (NCBI taxonomy): Eukaryota > Metazoa > Chordata > Aves > Passeriformes > Rhinocryptidae > Acropternis > Acropternis orthonyx. The sequence continues at coordinate 72,379,386 of JAWWEU010000081.1, read as the reverse complement.
TCACCAGGTGTACTGGCCTAAGGGCAGTTTGCTCTGTGATTTACTATCACTTAAATTCAGTGTGGCATGCAGATCAGTGGGAAAGAAAACCAGTTCTCACATTCAAGGGCTTGAGTTAATAAAGAAAAATTTTGAAATATTAGGACAGAGAAGAGGTTTTTTTTAGTTTCTGTGAAAAGGAGAGAGGAATCAACTATTCAGCACTTCCTTTTGGTGATCAGTCCTACTTAATCCTCTATGCTCTGGTGAATTGAATTTCTGGAGCAATGTTTGCAGTTTCAGATAGTACAAGGTTCCCTTGCGTGAAATCAGCAATGGAAATATGTCTGCCACAAAAGAAGCAATAGCTTTTATGCACTTTTCCTTTGCTTAACTTCAGCTATGTATATCTAAAGATTATAGGCACCAAGTAATCTTTGCTATTGTTCTTTTCTTTCCTTCTCTGCACCCTTAGCTCTAAAAGAAAGGTTGTATCTTGTCTAGTGGGCTTATATGTTTATCAAGCTACATTGTATTTGGATTAACATAGATGTGGTTTTTTTCCCCCCTTGGTTTGGTTAGGAGAGATGTGCAGATTGCTTTGTTTTGATTCATCCTTTTCCTCTGTTCACTGCAAAGATCTGGATCTTATAATTTACCTTCCGTACTAATTTAACAGCTTTTCAGCCTAACAATCAAATACTTGAATGAACATGCAGTTTTCTTGTCTGTGTCTTACATGAAATATAAAAGGCTGCATAACTCTAGGCTAAGCATATCTTTTACACTGTTAATTCTTATCAGCAACTGAAGATCTTTACAAGACTGAGTTCTGCACTCAGAATCACATACTGAAAATGAAAGCACCAGTTAATATATTTTTCTGTTTTTACTGTGAATGAAGAAAATAACAGCCAATATGCTTCAAAGATTCACATTGTCAAAGATCAGCAGAAATTTCTATGTCCAGCTGATAAGGAACAGGAAATCCACCTGTTAACTTTGAAATTAACTTGGGCACCTACATCTTTCCTACTACATGAGAACACTATAAAAAATAAGGAGTCAAAGAAGAAATCTTTATAATAAAACAGCTCCTGTAATTTCTTTAGACAGAAGTAACATTTTCAAACATGATTTAGAAATTAAATCAACTTTCTCCAACAGACTTAAGGTTAAAGGAAGTTTTAAAACGTGATTTAGATATCTAAGTGCCTATGAAATTCTCATAGGCTCAAGGGATTAAAGAGTATGAGCCTCAATATTCAAATCACTCATTGGAATGCTTATAAAGAATTTATCTTTTTCTTTTCCTCTAGTATGGTTTTGTTATATTTAAAATATTATTCTACATTGTTCATTATTTCTGAGAATTGTGGGGTTTTAATTTTCATGCATTTCCTATCAAACAAAAAGAAAAACTTGGGTTTAGTTTGTTTTCATAAGTGTATTTTCTCATTAAAAAAATTGTTAATGTAAAAATGTTATAGGTATTTTACAATTTAAATAGCTGTGATGTTATTTTTAGAATATTTGGAACATGAGCAAGTAAATTCTGACTGCTATGACACTTCACTGTCAATGTTTTGTAGTTCTGTATGACCATTGCTTAATTTGACAATTATTTTAAGACTGATTTTGGATACTGAATCAATTATGCTGTGACAGTCATCTAAGAAATGGTTATTTCCAAATATAGAGCTTCCAGACTACTATGTTTTAATGACAGTTCTACCAGTGTTACTTCTATTTACGTAAGAACATGACTGTTTTGATAGTACTAGTATTTTGTGCTGTGACTTTCCTATCACTACAGCCATTCACTGTGAAAGGCACACCACATTACTCATTATCATCATCTTCAGTAAACAATGGCATTATCGAGCAATAGACTTTAAATATTGATTCTTTAGTGCATCTCAGCAAAGGAATTTTACTATAAGAGTTGCTCTTGGTGCTTTCCTGTAGCAGTTGGTCCTTGCTGAGTTGTTTAAAGGCAAAATGCTGATTTGAAACTTTGAAAAACTTTTCACTCTTTCTTGATAAAATTTATTAACATATAATTTTAGTAACTCTGCAAAATCAACTTGTTATGATGATAATTTAATGAATGAAACTGACATATTCTGAGCTGGTGTAAATTATCCTAGCTGCATAGAACTAGAACAGTTTCACACTAAATTTCACACGAGCTTCAAATTGGAATAGTCTAGAAGAACACATTTAAACACTCTGTTGAGGTGGAACAAACTATTAAATCATGACTTCCATGGAAGGAAAAAAATCCTACAGGAATTATCATTGTTCAAACAGGACATGTAGAAGAGGTTGAAATAGGTACATTCATAAAAACAAACTCGTGATCACCCTACACAGCCCATCTGTGAACAGAGGACTTAATGAAACTTTGTGATCTGTGCCTGATTATGAACTATAGTTGAAACTCCCAGAAAATAACAGTACATTACCAGACTGGAATAATGAGTCTATAGTTGAAATTATAGCCCAAAATTTGAGATTTACCCAACAGCTGGAGAAGTACTATGGGCAATGACAAGTATACCATAATGATATAGTTTCACCAGAAATGCAAGCAGTAAACCCAAAATAATGCCATGTCAATAAAATATGATTGGAAAAAAAATGTTAACAATACTAAAAATAATAATAACTAATATCAAATAATAATAATTGTAACAATGTGATATATAGCCTAAGAGGACCTGTAGTTTGTTTGGAACTGGTTCAGACAGGTTTTTTCCAATTCAAAATTTCTGTAAACAGAAAAAAAAGAAATAGTAAAAAGTCCCACATATATGTGAAATGTTTTAGTCAAAGTTGTCTGATGCAGTGTGACATGTTCTAAAGTGTTACGCTGAAGAGGAAATGGAATATAGTGTTCAACAGAGAGCATGATACAACATAGTGGTTATCTTCTCTATTTTTCTTTTTACAAGCATCCCCCACTTTTTATATTCTGTTCTGCAGTTATGTAAGCCAGAATATTAAAACCACATATTTGGTCTTATTTCATTGGTGACATTTACACCTGCCCTTTTAAGAAGTACTTTTCTTTTTTTTATGTTATATTTTTACTGTCCTCTGTATTGGTTTTTTTAGTCATTCATATTTTAGACAAGGCAGACATGAATAAAAAAAAATTATTTATCTCTGTCATTGTCATAGTAGCTACTTTAATGAAAAAAAAAGGAATAAAAACTTGGATGATAGTAATTACTCCAACCACATTTTCCATGCAACACAATATAATTCAGTTCATCTTTACACTGTGCCCTTCATGTATTCACATCACAGTGAGAAATACACTGAGCTGTCACTAAGCATAAGTCAAGCTGAAAGAATGGGGTTTTAATTTTGACTGGAAAATACAGTCAACCCACTGTTCATGATCTCATACGGAAGGACATTGCAAAGGCATGCAGCAGTTGAAAGTCTTTGAACTAGTGGAATCAAGCTGGTTAGGAGGAAGAGACTTCAAGATGGAGCAATATTATCACTACATAATGAGAATAGGCTGTATGAATCTGTAGTACAATGGATATAAATGTATATGACAAAAAAAGTAGGACAAAAATGTCTCCAAGTTGAAGTTAATGAAACAGCTTAAATGGTCAAGACAAAATTTTTTGATATTTAGGAAAATCTGGAGAGCAGCTGATTTCATTAATTAACATCTAGAAGTCAAATAAGGAGAAGTGGATCAAAATGTCCAAGGGGCTTGTATTTTTATGACAAATTATAAAAAATTACTGATGTGAGAAGAATAGAAGAGATCTTCTACTCATAATTTATTATTTGCTAAGTCCAAATTTTGCTTTTTTCTTCTAATGATATAATTTGAGTAGAATAGAATTTCTTTGCACTTGTCAAATATACATTATATACAACTTCCCCAAGGTGTAAAAACAATAGAGAATTTGAAAATTTTTGCTGCTGTGTTCCTTTTATAAACTGTACCTTCTTGCAGGATTGCAGAATTCTATCACAGGTAGTGCTCTGTAGCTTCATTTTGACCCACCTCCTTTTTAGAGTGCTTTTTCACAATGGATTAAATTCTGGCTCCATTGAAATTAATGATAAAATGTATCCTGACTTCTGAGTCATATAGATTTCACCAATAATATACTCAACAATATAAATACACAAGCTTAAATTCTATTCTCTCATTAGCAATGGATGAATTACAACAGACTCAGTGATATGCTTAAGATAAACATCCCAAAAATTTGACCACTTCTCCAACTATCTGTATTAATTGGCAAATATGTAGGGAATCTCAGGAGAACTGACTATTTCAGGAAATTTCTAGCAATTACTACATCTCTTTAAGTGAGAGGAGCTATCCGAATTTTGAAAGTTGCATGAAAATATTTTTCAGAATCTAGAAGAATGGATGCCAAACAAGTATTTAATTCAGAAGGAAAACATCGAGAATACATTTTAATCTTTGCATGATTTAGATAGTCAGATATTCACAATGAATTTTCATGTCTTTGAATGGATTTCTATCCTAAAAATACCTGGGACAAGGATTTGCTTAAAAATCATAAATTTTACATTATTCAATGATTTCAATATTTACTTTTTTCCCCCAAGATTACTATAAAATTATATATTAACGTCCACAGGTTGAAAATCAAATGCACTAAGATATAAATCATCCCTTCAGTCAAAGATAGTTTCATGCTGTTTTAGCACAGGAAATGTCCCAGAAGGTGGTGAGTATCTATAGCCTCATAATACAGACAGTTTGGAGGATGCTTATCTAGAACTACATACTGCAAAGATATATGCAAAACTAGCAGTGCTATAACCATTTACAGGCTACATGTACATCTAACTGCCCCAAAACCAATGAGTTTAAATGTGAAATCTCTTCATATAGGTGGTCAACACTAGCACAGATTTTCTAGAATATTTGGGGATCCCTGTCAGTGGTAGACTGAGAGCTGGCTGGACAAACTACTGTCAGGAAGTTACAAAATCCTATTATACAGCAACCTATTTGGTGGCAGTGAGATGACTAGATAACTTTTAGATCAACTTTAAGTTATTCTATTAACAAAATCAGTGATCTTGTTGTATGAAATCTCTGGCTATAGGAAACTATCTGCTAGTCACTGCACTTCATGTAGAGGCCGCTCAGTATTTCAGAGATGACAGTTCTGCCTTAAAAGTTCCCCTCACATATTATTAAGGAGAATCAGTATTAACTTTTGCAGTGGCCAGATACTGACATAGTAGAGATGAGTACCTGATTATAATAGTTTCCTTAAAAATTTAGATTTACACACTGCCCATCTTATTTCATTATATCAACTTCCTTTTATTGCATCAAAGTACCATATCTACTGACTTAAACATCCAGCCAAAAAAATTAACTACTCTCAATAAAAAGGTCTGAAAAAATACATCTTCTGAACGTTAAGCCAACCATATAAAATCTTACAGGCAAGTCAGAAAATGTAACAAATAGTATTGCTACAACAAAGGCAAGTAATACTGGATGTTTTCTGACCTCTGATTCCCTGGCATGAACATCAATACACACAGAGTGGGCAACAAACTGGAGGAGCTGGAAGATATCGCACAGCAAGAAAATTATTACACAGTTGTCATCACAGAAACATGGTGGAATGTCTCTCACAACTGGAGTGCTGCAATAAACTCTTCAGAAGGAACAGGTAAGGTAGGAGAGACAGTGGGGAAGCCCTTTATGTTGGAGGTGCCAGGGGTGATTTGTTAGAGCTTAATCATGGTGATGGAAAGTCAAGTGTTTAATGGTAAGAATAAGGGGCAGGCCAACAAGGCAGGTATCCTGGTGTGAGGGTGTGTTACAGACCATCCAACTAAGACAAAGAGGCATGTGAAATATTCTATAAGCAGCTGAGAAAAGTCTCATAATTGCCAGCCCTTGTTCTCATGGTGGACTTCAATTTACCAGGTGTCTGCTGGAAATACAACACAACAGAGAGGAAACAGTCTAGGAATCTAGGCGTTTGTGGAAAATAACTTCCTGACACAGCTGATGAGCAAGCAAACTAGAGAATGCACCCCACTGAACGTGTTTGTGAACCAAGAAGGACTGGTGGATAATGTGATGGTTGGAGGCTGCCTTGAGCACAGTGATATGATAGTTTTTGATTCCTAGGGAAGTAAGGAGGCAGATCAGCAGAACTGTTGCCTTGGACTTCCAGGGGTCAGCCTGTTTAGGAAACTGGTTTACAGAGTCCATTGACAGGCAGTCATGAAGGGCAAAGAAGTCCAGAAAGGCTGAACATCTTAAAGGTACAAGAGTGGGCTGTGCCTGTGTGCCAAAATATGAACCAGTGAAGAAGAAGACCGACCTGACTTATCAGAGAGCTTTGGCTGGAACTCAGTAATAAAAGAGAGTTTATGACCTTTGAAGAAGGAGCAGCTCACTCAGGTAGATGACAAGGATGTTGTGAGGTTACGTAGACAGAAAATTAGAAGGGATAAGGCTGAACTAGAACTTAATCTGGCTACTGCCATAACAGACAACAAAAATGTTTTTAAAATTACATCAACAACCAAAGGAGGGCTAAGGAGAATCTTCATCCCTTATTGGATGGAGGGGGAAATATAGTGACTGAGAATGAGGAAAAGGTTGAGGTACATAATGCTTTCTTTTTCTTATGCTCTAATAGCAAGACCATTTTTTCCAGGTACCCAGCCCCCTGAGCTGGAAGACGGGGAGAGGGAGCAGAACAAAACCCCCATAATTCAAGGGGAAATAGTCACCAACCTGCTATGCCACTTAGACATGCACAAGTCTGTGATGCCAGACACAAAATAAAAGTACTATTGTAAATATTTTTTCCTTAAAATAATGATAAAATGTTGAAATCTGTCTAAGTCAATTTTTCTGATAGAGGTATGCTTTGCTATCATCTCTTCAGAAGCTATCTTAAGAAATATTTGAATTAATATGCTGTACCAGTTTGTGAAAGTTTTCAGATTACCTCAAAAATCTGTGAAATATTAATAGGTTTTCTGAGTGATATTTTTAAAGCACTGACAGCAATAAAGATCCCACATCCAATGTCATGCAATTAGCATAAGTCAACACCTGGTTGCTACCTCCCAGCTTACTGACCATTCCTAACTGTTGCTATTTGGAACCAATAAATGAGAGGTCAGAACCTGGTAGATTGAGGCCTTTGACCTGGATAGGGCCATATGGATGGTTGAAGTATAGTCCATGAAACTGTCAAAGCCAATTTCTTCCTCTACTAACTGCACTGAGGACATTTGCCTTAGGAGGTGTGTCCTAGCTGAACAACATGTCCAGAGGTTATTACCCATTCAGAAATCCCTGCAAAGCTCACTGCAGCTGGTTAGAAATTAAAAGCAGACAGTTTCTCATGAATTTAAAGGCAAAAGCTTCTCTTGAATCCTTCCTAATCTAAATCCAGTTAGTTCTAAATTAAACAAAATCTAGACAGACCTGAACAGATGTCTCAATTTTCAATGGAGAATTTTTAAAAATAGGTATGTTCCAGGAAGTTCTGGAAAACTTAAAGGTTTTTGTTTTTCTAGTATCTATAATTTCTTGTATCACATTTCCCCTGCAGTTGCCTGTTTTAGATAATATACATATTTATGAGAATTGCGCAAGTTTAAGAAAAATATTTAGCAACAAATTCTCCACTGGTGTGGATTAATAATTTACAGAAACTGGAGTTCCTATATTGATATGTATTCTGAATCCAGAGAGATATTTGGAAGAGAATTTTCCCCTTGTGCTTATTATCTCAACAAACTGAGCAAATTTTTTCCTTTGATACCACATGAACAGTATTTGATGGAGAAAATACCAAAGAAATTCTGTATGCTATATTGTGGTCTAAGACTTAAGGCTATGATATTCAACCTTGAACCTTTGCTTGTATATAGCTCAGCAGGAAGAATAGTACAGACACCAAGCCTATTTCCACTGCTCATCTGTCTCTCCAGCTCCAGAGGAATAAGCTGAAAAATGGATGAATTTATTTGGCAGTGACAGCACTGACAGTAGCTGCCATAGCACCATAACGTGGAGCCTGTTACGTTATGGACACAAGTAAGGAGCTGGTTGCTACCACTGCAGCTCTACATCCAACTGTGTCTTCATTGGAGGAGTCTTCAAGAAAATTTCTGCTGAGCTGGCTAGTGAGAAAAGGTGGATATCAGTAAATCAAACATTTTGTTGGCAAGCTCTTTGGCTACACACAAGTCAGAGAGTACTTTACTTATATCTGCCTTACCTACTGTATCTAATTATATTGGCAATAGTTTCAGTGTAGGACCTGGTGCTCTTTCTACATTGTAGCATATAATAATCTTTTTAAAGATGCTTATATTCTCAATAATGATAACAATAAAAAAGACAGCTCAATGTATTTCGATGGAATTAACAGGACACATATACCTCTGAGCACAAAAATAGGAGCTGGAAAGGATTTGCATTCTAATTAAAGTATTACCAATCCACTGGTAATTGTCTTTTTGGCAGTGTGACCTACCTTTGAATTACAGGACTGTAATACGTACAGGTGAAATATCCATAGCCAGACAGAAGGAGTTGCTTCGTTAATTCTGAATGGCTTTGTTTCATAAGGTACTAAAATTCTTTCATATTAGTGTAGGGTTCATGTGTGCATACTTCAGAGGGAATCCAGGTTTAACAACGAAATGTCATGCAAAATATTGCAGATTTTCACAATATTGGCCAACTTTCTAGAGTAGTTCTATTAGCAAGATAGCATCTGTGTTTTAATTTTTGTCTTAACTTTTTTATCACACTGTTCAAAATGATGAAACAGAGTCCTGAGCTTAATGAAACAGAATCTTAATTATCTGTAGCTGCTACCTACTATTGCATTGACATCAAATCCATCTGCAGTTAGGTAATAATAAAACCAAAAACAGTCAAGAGGAAGACATCAAATAACTAAAAATTTTAAAAGTCAGTACTGGTTACTCCAAGCATGCATACAATAATAAATAGCGAATTTTAGAAGTATTAATTAATAAAGCAGGTTTATTTTGCTCAAAATATATTGAAAGGAACTAGATAGTACACCAAGGTTTTAACTTTTTGTGTTTGTTTTTCTTATGAATAGATACATAGATTAGTAGCAGTAGCGAGAAGCAGTGTATTGGAGATCTTGAGGAACATACCATACCGAGGAGCTGGTGGTGTTGAACAGTTCATATCCACTCTACAGCCCCGTACTCCAGGATGGAGCAGGTCATATGCAGCATGAGCAGCTGTTGCAGGGGAATCTTCTGGCACACTCTGTACCAGAGAACATCCCAGGATGACAGGAGAAGATACATGGTTTTCATACACAGGATAAAAGAGAACTATGGTATAGGAAGGAAACGGATTCTTTCCAGGGGCAGGATCCGAGCAGTGCACAATGGGGAAATCCACCCAGGCTCTGTCTGATATGTGATGTTGCATGAACTCAGGATGTCCAACATCTGAAGCAGGAATTACTCACTACTTATATTGCTGGCATTATTCTGTCTTTATAAAATTGCTGTTTTATTACACTATTTTCTTCTGTGTCTTTCATACTGAAATACAGATAGCACACTGCAACACTCCCTCGACCTCCAGAACTGAATATGCAGCAAGCCCCAAGGCAGCATCAGTGAATATTGCTGATTTTTTGTCTGTAACTGTTGCCATCAGAGTCTAGCTAGTGCTTTATATTAAAAATATAGAATACAAAGAAAGAAATCAAATATATATTTGGCAACAAAAGAATAAAAATAATCTGAACTATGTTTATTGTTTTGTTTTGTGGAAGAATTGTACACAAATTTATTTTTTTAGATTAAAGATTTCTTTTAATGTAAAAAAAGGCAAAAAATTCTTCTGGTTTCCTATTTAGATTGAACCATTCAGAAGTTTAACTAGAGTTGCAATTGCTTAAAATAGCTCTTTTTCATACCACTACCATATGTAACTATAATTTTCTGCTGCTGTTTTATTTTTCATCAATGCTACTAGAAAGTTTTAGTTTATGTGAATCCAAATATTCTCTTGGTTTGTCAAAGTTGCTGAATAAAAGATAGCCCTGGCACACATTAACATCCACCTGACTCCTTCCAGAAGAGACAGCTACTTCCTCAATCAATGACTTTAGCTGTGAATACCCAAAGGATCTTATAGGGCATTCTTGTAGCAGTGACAATAATTATCACATTTTTGTGGGTTTCTGTTTTTTATATTTTTCTTTTTGAGTTTTCTGAAATAATTTAAGAACTATGTTTAGTCCATGAGAACGGCATTTTATAAGATGAACCTGAACATTTCATCCTATAAAGAGTATGTTTTAAGGAAGGATGCGAGTGATGGTGCAGAGGGATGGGTTCAGAAAAGTGCTGGAAGACTTCAAGGAATATAACATGAAGGAGTCCAAAACTAATGCCATCCTTTCATGCTGACCTTTGCAGAAGGGCTATCCAAAGTATAGTATGATCCAAACCCTGCCTATATTTTTGTCTTATGGGAGCCTAATTAAGAGCTGACTCAGAGAGAAGACTAAAATGGTAGATGACTGGGGGCCAGTGTCCAAATTTAATTCCTGACTTTCTATACTTTGATACTGTAGATGTGACTTTTAGGACTTTGGTTTTATGGTATCGGGATTTCAGGTAGGGACTGGGTGCTTTTGTATAGCAATCATCAGAAATCATAACTGGATATTGAGTTCTAAAA
>JAWWEU010000081.1:72350908-72366204 GCA_035583155.1 Acropternis orthonyx | reverse complement strand
AATTCCAGATTTTCTGAAACAGCTACTGCAGGAAACTTGAGGCCCTGTGTATGCCCTCTTATTGAGTTGTGTGGAGGACTCATCAAGGTCACCATTATGGAAAGATATAAATTTACCTTACTGGAAAGATTTTCCAAAGGCAGTTCTTTATTTTACTGAAAGCATTCTTTATGTTTATTGAAAAATAGTTTAGTTGTTCCAGTCACAGGTAAATAATAATTTAAAATAATACTACAATGTTGATACTTATTGTAATAACATCTAATTGTATATATTATCTTGTACAGTTCTAAATTACAGGATTTTTACTCTCATCTTTGATTATGTATCTGTATATATTAACATGTAAGCTCTTTGATTTCTCCCTGTACCACAAAATATGTATTACAAGATTGTTAAAGCCAGGACCAGGAAAGATAAGACAGAGAAAGAATGTGACTTCATTCTGCAGTTTGAAAGTACAGGAGACCTTTGATGCTTGAATTAGGAATGGGAAAAAAAAAAAGAAAAGAAAAATATGGTTGTTGAAATCCAAAAAGCAGGGCAAATGTAACTATCTTGCATAGCATTTGAACATATACTCTGAAAAGTAAAAACAAATTAAAATGAGTTGTCTCTGCTTAATATTTTTAAATTAAAAAACCCACACCAAAAACATTTGCATCTGGATTATGCTTCAGAGAATGAAGTAAATATAATGATCATAAAGACAGAAATACTTATGAAACCATTTTCATGGTCGACGGGTTGATTGATGTGAAAGAAAAAAATTAAAAAGTTGTGGAAGATTTGCACTATGGAAGACAGTTTTCTTCTAAAGGGAACAGTGATGATATTTAACTGAGCCTAGAATCCCTCTACTAATATTACCCAAATCATAAGCGAAATGGCAGAACACATTGTCATTTGCAAAAATCTTCAATTCAGATGTTGGATCCTATGAATTGGTAAGGCCTTAGTCTAGATTGTGATTATTTCTGTAGAAGACTGCATTGTAGGAAGAATTCTACTCTTCATGTAATGAAAATGATAATTTTGTTGAAGAGAAATATGCATATTTGCATGATCTTTAAATTAATTAATCTGCTGTTCCTTGAAATTAAACACAACCTTGAAAATGGGCAAAGAATAAATTTCTTTTAGTGGGAAGGAGAAAAAGTGCAGGGACACTTCCATAGCTACAAAGTGGATTACTGTATGTCAGCCTCATATATCCTAGCAAAACTCAGTATTAGTCCAGGAAAGACCTTTTTTCTACTAAATAAGGATGCAGTTTTCCATAAATATATTGGTAAAATACTTCAGAGAAATCAGCCTTACTGCAGGACCATGCTATGAATGTGTTCTATTTTAATCTTAAGTCTAGCTCTTCAGTTGCTATAAACAACTTCCACTAAAGTTAGCAGAGTTCAACTTTCCATATTAACTGAAGACTTATCACATCTCTCATCACTACCATTCAGATAAAAAGTTTTCATCACTATCTTATGATAATGTTACCCAATGCTGATACTGATCACTCAAGGAAAACCAAATTGAATTACACACCCACTGAGGATTGCTGCAACTCACTAATCAGGCCATCTGATAGAAGGGATAATTTTGTGCCCTGCACTAGATAGTTGTTAAACGAAGAGAACTCAAGAATTCATAGAGTGAAGGTAAATAACTGTTTTGATTTACCATAACATCTCAAAGCACAAATAAGAATCAAAGACTATGTTATCAATCACCTAAAGGGCAACATCATTATCATGAGCTGCAGGGTATACTAACTCTGTGTCTACTGTGAATAGACAAAGCAAAGGCAAAGGGAGCATTCATAAGTGTTAAGCAATGCTGTAGGGGACTCTAGGTTTTCGTGGAGCTTTTGGAGCTCTGGTGATTTTGCTTGTTATGCTACTCATTGAAGGTATTAAGGCAAGACCATTTAGACGGTAGTTTTCTTCCCTATGATTCCCTACCTCATCAGCCTTTATAAAGTCCTAAATGTTATTCTGAAATAATTATTTCCATTTAGCCAAAATCTTTCACTGCATGTACCATATCACATTCCCTCCTGTTTATCACGGTCTTAAAATTGTCTGGATTTACTTCTATGTTAAGTTAAATTCATTGTTCACCTGCTCATATCTTCATTTGAAAAATTAACTAGCCAGTTGGCTTAGGGGTCTCCAGTACTAATAGAGTTCTTCCCACTGATTACTGATGCAGTTTCTTAATTTGCCATGGGCAGCAAAAAAAGCCTTAAGGAATCTCTGCATATAGGGTGAAAGAATAAATTTTCCAGTCAAGACCTACATGAGAGCATAGTCAGGCAGAAACAGTGGTAATGGTGGTAGCACTTCTGTGATAACATATTCAAGGAAGGGAAAAATGCTGACAGAGAGGAGTGAGAATATGTGAGAGAAACAACTACAACTGTTCAGACACCAAGGTCAATAAAGAGTGGCAGGTGGAGCTCCAGGTGTCAAAGCAGACATTCCCCCACAGACAGTGGTGAAGACCATGATGAGGCAGGCTATCCCACTGCAGCCCACAGACCATGGGGCTGCAACCCCGTGGAGAACCTGTGCTGCAGAAAGCTCCTGGCAGGACATGTGACTCCATAGGGCCCACCCTGGTGCAGTCTGTTGCTGTAAGACTGCACACCCATGCTGGAGTAGTGTGTCAGGAAGTCAGTGGGAGGGACTAATGTTGGAGAACTTCATGGAAGACTGTCGCCTGTAGGAGGGACCTTATGCTGGAGCAGGGGAAAAGAGTGGTGAGGTACAGTGACAGAGGAAACTTGTGATGAACTGACCTCAGTCCTCATTGCCCATCCCCCTGTGCTGCTCAGGGAGAGTAGGTAGATGAAGAGAGAATGAAGTTCAAACCCAGGAAGAAAGGAGAGATGGGTGACAGTGTGTTTTAAGATTTGTTTTGGTTATCATTATCTTACTCTAACTTGATTGGTAATAAATCAAATTAATTTTCCCAAATTCAGTCTGTTTTGCCCAAGATAATTAATGAATGATCTCCCTGTCCTTGTGTCAGCCTATGAGCCTTTTGTTGAACTTTTTCTCCCCCTGTCCTGTCGAGGAGGAGTGACAGAGTGTCTTAGTGGGCACCTGGCATCCAGCCAAGGTCAACCCACCACAACAACCCTATTGCTAGGTCAAGTCTGTGGCTAGAGAGCTGCATGTTTGAAATCTGTGTGACCTAAAATGCATTGCAAATAATGCTAGGTGCATTCAGATTGTTTTCTTCAATGGCTAAAGTGTGTTTTTCTGTGGGCTGAGCTCAGCTGTGCAGTTGAATATTACCTAATTTGAGGAAAAAGTTAAAACAATCTGACTGCAAATTGAAGTTAATCTGAAAATGAAAGTTGACCTGTCTTATAAATTTATTTCACTGAAAGTTGAATTACTGTCTATATTTACATTTAAAAAAAAAAATCTACTTGTTAACTTACAATGAAAGAGTAGATAATCACTGATTTCTAAACATCTATTCATTATTTATACATTATCTTCCTACATAAAGACATAAATGTCCATTTGTCTATCTGTCTTTCCATCCATTCTGCTGTCTGTATCCCTCACTCTCATAGCTCTCAGCATCCATGCTAACTGAACAGTTCTGAGGGTTGAAAGTTTGCAGGATAATCAGATGAGGTCTCAGGAATCATTCAAAAAGCATTATTCAAGCAAGACAAAGTTTGCCTAGAGTCTAATGCTGTTACCTTTACTCACCACATTCAAGAAAATTCAATTCTAGAACTGCTGGAAAGATAAATGTTATTTTTATACAATAAATATATTGTGTGCCATTGTTTCACATTTCTATATAACTATAAATATATTTCTAAATTTATAATTATGGCATTGAAAAAGGTTCAAAAAGTAGTGTCATTATATTGTGTCACTAATAGAAAGGTACAATAATTTTGAAGCCTTTGTAGATGAGCATTCCTGAGCCGGATTTCAATTTTGGTAACGAAGACTGCCTACAATGAACTTCCATTTTAATTTGATATGTGTTTACTCTGACAAATATGTATACAGTGTTGATGGGTACGCTGATAAAATCTGTTTATTAAATGCATAGGTGAAGAGATAGATGAAATAACAGGCAGGATTACTGGAATCTGTTGTGATGAAAAAAATTCCAGCTACAATAACACAAATTATTCTTTACAAGCTTTCAGGCTTTCTTTACTTGTTGTTTTTTGGGTTTTTTTAGCTACTGCAGTGAAACAATGACCCTGAATCTTTGTTTCTGAAGAAGTTAATCCTTTTCTAGCAAGGATTTCACAAACGCAGACAAAGTCACAATCCAGTCTTATAATCTTAGTTTGTTACGTGAGTTGAGTGCTAATTACTTCAGATATTTGAATGGAATTCTCTAAATGTTCCTCATAAGCTCAGTTACTTTAGTACTGCCAGTGTAAACAGACAATGTGAAGCAAATGAGTGGAATGTTATCTTGCATTTATGCAATACACTTTTTTGGGAATCTGAGCAAACATTAAATTGCAAGCTGTTAGAAAATACTTGAATGAATAGTTTACACTAGTTTGGTCCTACCCTAAATTAAAATTTGTGTTCTTCCTTGATGTGCAAATTGTATCAAATTCTTAACCTACATAGAGTTTTAAGCCAATAAACTGAGTTTCTGACTTGCACTTTCTAAAACCTTACTGCTAAGCTGGCCTCTAAAAATATCA
The DNA here is from genome assembly GCA_035583155.1 of Acropternis orthonyx. NCBI lineage: Eukaryota > Metazoa > Chordata > Aves > Passeriformes > Rhinocryptidae > Acropternis > Acropternis orthonyx. The sequence continues at coordinate 72,361,496 of JAWWEU010000081.1, read as the reverse complement.
AGAAATTATAAATATTGTGAGAGAGTTTATAAAATGCACATCAAGGTCAATAGTGAACAGATGTTCTCTGACTATCAGCAAACAAGACACATGTGAAAATATTCTTATTATTTTTACCGTTGCATTATCAGAATAAAATATTCAAGGTAGCTGACATCAAGGAAAGGAGGGAACTGTTGAACTGGAAAAGTTGCCAGTGGAAGTCTTGCACATTGATGGTTAGCATTAAACTAATTTGTCAAGGAAGAGGGATATAATAAACTGACATCATTAACATTTCTTTTTAATTAGTATCACTACTGCTCCTAAGAAAAATGAAGGTGTGGAGAGAGTTCAGGAAGAGATGAGCTATCCCACTGCAATTACCACAATTCCCAGCAAGATCCTTCTCATCTGATTAACATCACAGTAGGACAGCTGTCCTAGCATGCCTCTATCTGCCAGAGTCATAGGGTTAAAGCAAAGGTGCTGACTGATAGGCACAAAGGTGTCTTTAATGTTGAAATAGCTAAAATTTACAGCCATACTTCATAACTGATATGCATCCTAAAGAGTGGGGTAAAGGACTAGAGGAGAGGAAGAAAAACTGCAAGTTAAATTTATATAATATAGTTACAAAAAAATTTCCTCGAGAAGAGTTTTATTCAATCAAAATATTCTCAGGAATAGAATTAATATTTTTTTTCCGCTAAGTAGTTTATTGGCTTCAACTAGGCTAATGTTAATTTTCTCTATATGACCTTGCACAGTACTATATTTTAGATTTCTGGTGAAGACAGTTTGGATAACCCACCAGTGTTTTAGCCATTGCTCAGCACTGCTCACATGGTATCAAAGCCTTTTCTCCTCCTCACACTGCTTCGCCAGCAAGTAGCCTATGGATGCACAAGAATTTGGGACGGGATGCAGTCAGGATAGTTGAACCCAATTCACCAAAGGGATATTGCATATCATATGGTGCCATGCTCAGTCATAAAAATTATGGGAAAAAGTTTGATGGGGTTTTTCTTTTTTCTTTTTTTTTTTTTTTTTGGCCAGTGGCCTGTTCTTTGGTTTTGGGGGTTATTTTGGTACCCTATTTTTATTTTGTACCCCATTACCCTATTTTGCATGTTATTAAACTGAGTTTTCTCACTTTCACCCTTCCAGTTCTCTTCCCCATCACATTTTGGGGAATTGAGTGAGTAGCAATGAAGTGTTTAGCTGTCTGCCGAGGTTAGACCAGAAAAAGTGGCTTTCTATTGCTGTATTTAAATATGAAGGATGTTTTGTTCATTTGATACTTGATATTGGATGGACATTAGACAGTAATAACTTTATTAGTGACTTGTGTAGAGAGTCTAGGACAGCACTATCTTGTCACTGAGTAAAGGAAAGTCAGGGGTTAATGGTTTACTCAGTGATTAGTGGGTGAGATTTCCAAAACTACTCAATCACTTTCACAGTCTCTTCAGTAAAGGGTAGTTCATTTTACTTTTACCTTTTTTTTTTAACTTACTTTTTTCTTACTCTTACCCTACTCTACTGTAACCTGCTTTTGAGAAAGTATCTCCTTTACATCATCTTACTGGCACCAAAATAATTTCTTTTATATTGGCTTTGAATCTGATCAGACAAAAGAGAATGAAGCCATTGTGTCTCCTGGATATCTCCTGCAACATATGCTCTGCTTGTCAGTCTTTAAGCTCCACGACAAGTGAGTTTATTGCTCTTAGTGAAGCTGTGCTGTCTGTCACTCATTAAAGGGATCAGCTCCGTTGCAAGTGTGTTCCACAGAAGAACAGGATGTTGTGGTGTACAGGGGGAGTTTTCAGAGCTGATGAAATACCAGGAGAGTGTTGAGACTCACCAGGAGCTGTCAGCTCACACTAGAGTGGCTGACAAGGCATGGTCCAGAGGTAACAGCAGCAGCTCCCACAAAAGGCAGTTGAAGGAAGTGCCAGCGACTGTGAGTGTGATATTGCCGATTGCACAGTTGCCCATTTGCACAGGGAGGGTGCCTATTCAAAGCAGGGACATTCCACTGGCCAAGTGCCGACTTGAAGTCCACATAACCCAAGAGGGCACCATTCTGTTACACCTGCACTAGTCAAGGGCACTCATCTTACCTGACCCTCAAGGCAGAATGAATGATGGGCACTCATGAGAGCCAAGGCTGCAGCTCCAGCTGTGGGGTCTGCACCAACTTACCCCAGTGGTGGCCAGTGACTCCACGCAGAGGGAGCTGCTGAGGGAGAGGCTGATGTGCTGAGCTCAGACTGCAGGAAGTGCCTGCAGCTTTCTCCTGGAGCAGGGACAGAAAGTTACACTGCCTGCAATAGATGTCAAGGTTTGCCCAGATGGTAACTGAGCTGCAGAAGGCTGAGGGGGCTGCATAACATTAGGGAGGCTAAAAAAGAGTTTGATGGCTGGTTCCAAGTGCAGTCTGCAATGGACCCATAGCCTGTGGCCAAACAGCAAAAAGCTCCTCCATGGGCACACACAGAAGGAAGGGGGCCAATAATGCAGAAGAATGGAAGCATGCAATGGCAAGAAGCTGCAGGAGGAAGACACTTCCCCCAAAAGCCTGAGGGGCCCTTGCAGAACTGCTTCACCATTCTGTAGAGTGAAGAGGAAAGATCACATCATGTTAGAAGAGACTCAGTAAGACAGCCCGATCTTCTCTCCATCTGACTACTAGTGCAGCCAAATAATGGTGAAAGTAGTAGGCAAATCTCTTCTGATTCTCATCTAATCTCTGACCTGATGCACACTCTAGTGAAGTGTGCTGCTTACTGGAGGCACATCTCGGGGATATCATTGAGAGACTACCACGCATTATACAGTCCACTGATTATTACTTGCTGCTGTTGTTTCACTTAGGCATCAGTGATACAACCAGGAATAGTCTGAGGAGTATCAAGGATCACAGCACCTTAGGAGTGGTGGTAAGGGTCTCTAGAGTGCAGGTAGTTTTTCATCAATCCTCCTAGTCAAAAGAAAGAGATTTTAAAGGGACAGTTGAATCTGGCAAGTCAACAGATGGTTACAAGACTGGTGCCACAAGGCAAGGATTTGGCTATCTAGACCATGGAATTCACTTTGAAATATTTGGTCTACTGGGGGCTGATGCGGTCCATCTGTCAGAGAAAGGTCCTTCAGTCACAGACAGGCCTGTCAAGCTGATGATGAGGGCTTTAAACAGACATTATCAGGGGAGAAGAACCTCAAGCCATTCCACTCCTACTAGTTTCATGCCAGGACCAGGAAGAGATGCCCAGAGCCTGGAGAGGGTTTACTGGTGAGCAGGAGAGCACCTGAAGAGCAGCACAAAGGAATTCCAGCCACGCCAGCCAGTAAATCATCTTCATCAGGGACCAAACTTAAATGCCCACTTAAATAAACAAGAGGAGTTTGTGTGCACGCATCTGCAGGGCTACTTATTGGCATCACAAAGATGTGGTGGGATGGCTCCTATGAATAGAGTGTTGGAATGGAAGGATACAGGCTCTTTAGGAAGGACAGGCAGGGGATATGAGCAGGGGTTGTCTACCTCTTTGTCAATGGACAGCTGGAGACTATGGAGATCCACCTGAGGATTGATGAGGAACTGACCAAAAGTTCCTGGGTCAGGCTTAAAGGAGGGCAGTTACAGTGGGGGTCTGCTACTGGCTGCCTGACTGGGAAGAATGAGATGATGAGACGCTCTATAGACAGATAGAAGCAGTCTCACCTTTGCAAACCCTGGTCTTCATGGGTGACTTCAGCTACTCCAATTATCTGTTGGAGGGACAACACAGCAGGGTATAAGCAATCCAGGAAGTTCCTGAAATGCATTGATGATAATGTTTTTCTCCAACTGGTAGAAGAACCAACTAGGGTAGGTGCTATGATGGACCCTGCTCTCACCAACAAGAAGGGATTGATGGGAAATGTGAAGCTCAAGAGTAGCCTCGACTGCACTGACCATGTAATGGAGGAATTCAGGATTCTTAAGGCTGTGAGGAAGGTGCACAGCAGGCTTCCTAACCTGGACTTCAAGAGAGCAGACTTTGGCCTCATCAAGGATCTGCTTGGTAGAGTACCAAGGGATAAAGCCCTATAGGGAAAAGAGGCCCAAGAAAGCTGGGTGATATTCAAGGATCATCAGGAGTGATATATCCCAAAGAATAGAAGGTCAGGCAAAAATGCCAAGAGGCCTGTGGGTATGACCAAGGAGAAACACTAAAAGGAAACCTATAGAAGATGGAAGCAAGGACAGGTACCCTGGTAAGAATACAAAGAACTTGTCTGAGCAGCCATGGATAAGGTTAGGAAAGCTAAAGTTCTGACAGAATTAAACCTGGACAGGGTTGTCAAGGGCAACAAGAAAGTCTAGGGGAAAAGTGGGTACTTTTTGGAAGGAAATGGGAGATATGGTTACCTAGGATGTAAAGAAGGCTGAGGTACTCAATGTTGTTTTTTTCCTAATTCTTTACCAGCAAGTGCTCCAGGCACACTGTCTGAGTTGCAGAAGGCAAAGGCAGGGACTGGGAGAATAAAGACTTCCTGCTGTAGAAAATCAGGTTCTAGACCATCAAAGAACCCCGAAGCTGTACATTTCCATGGGACCTGATGAGATGTATCCACACGTCCTGAAGGAGCTGGCAGAGGAAGCTGTTAAGCTACTGTCTTATTTGGGAAGCTGTGACAGTCCAGTGAAGTTCCTGCTTGCTGAAAAAGAGGACACATAACCAGACTGGCTCTATTTAACAACTTTGTTGGTGACAGGAACAGTGAGAATAAATGCACTCTCAGCAAGTTTGCTGATGACACCAAGCTGTGACATGCAGTCCCACACACTGGAAGGAAGGGATGCCAGAGGGACCTTGACAGGCTTGAGAGGTGCAGCTGTGTGAACCTCATGAAGTTCAAAAAGGCCTTGTGTACCTGGGTAAAGGCAATCCCAGTGACAAATACAGGCTGGACAGAGAATGAATTGAGAGCAGCCTTGAGGATATAGACTTGGGGATGTTGGTGGACAAGAAGCTGCATATGAGCCAGCAATGAGCAGCCCAGAAAGCCAACCATATCCTGGGCAGCATCAAAAAGTAGCAGGTTGAGGGAGGTGATTCTGTTCTGCTCTGCTCTTGTGAGATCCCACTTGGAGTACTGCATCCAGCTCTGGGGACCTCAGCATACGAAAGAAATGGACATTTTGGAGCAACTCCAGAGGAGGGTTGAGAAGGTGATCAGAGGTCTGGAACACTTCTCCTATGAAGAGAGGTTGGGAGAGATGGGGTTGTTCAGCCTGGAGAGCAAGAGACACTGGGGTCACATAATAGCAGCTTTCCACTACCAAAAGGGGGCCTACAAGAAAGCTGGAGAGGGGCTTTTTACAAAGGCACTGATAGGACAAGGGAGAATGGTTTTAAACTGAAATAGAATAGTTTTAGGTTAGATATTAGAAAGAAATTCTTCACTGTGAGAGTGGTGAGACAGTGGCACAGGTTGCCCAGAGAAGCTGTGGGTGCCTCACCCCTGAAAATATTCACACCCAGGTTGGATGGGGCTTTGGGCAACCTAGTCTGCTGGAAGTTGTCCTTGCCTGTGGCAGGGAGAGTGGAACTAGATAATAGTCAAAGGTCTGTTCCAAACCAAACCATTGTATGATTATATAGTATCCAAAACACAGTCTTACTAGAGCTACAATGGACCTTCTATCTTGAGTTCAAATCAATTCCTTTCATGTCCTTGATCTCATGACAACTTTATTTAAATGTTTTCAAAATATCTTTGGTAGTTTTGTTATTTCAGAACTCTTCAACAGGCTACTAATTCCTCTATAAAGAATTAACTATCTGAAAAATCATAAACAAGGAGCTATATTTATTTTGTCAATAATGTTTAATATACTTTGATTTAATTTTGAAATTGCAGTTAACTTTTTATAATTGGCACATATTGTAACTTTCAGTCCAACATAATTTGATAGAACATTATTTCATTAGGTTTTTAATTAAAATGTACGGGTGTAACCTCAAGGAGTCTAACAAATATCTCTCTTCTAAGACAGAGTTTGATAGAGCTGAGCTATCAAAAGTGTTTGATACATTTTCAACATTGCAGTTTTTGTAGTTATATCAAAGGAATTGTGTTCTTACTTGGGGTGGACTGATGGATTTTTTTGTTGTTTTTTGTGGTTTTGTTTTTGTTTTTGTTTTTGTTTTTTTAAGGGAAAAGGGACACTCTGTCTGACAAAATTGGCTGACTAAGATCTTTCCCTAAGCAAAATAACTGGGGAAAAAAATAAAATCATGCTGAATAACCTACTGAACTCTGATAGATTACTAAAGAAAGTAATCTGTGGATTGGTCTGCTGAGGGTACCTGCCAAATGGAAGTGGCAGCCTGAGGTACATATAGTATGTTCCTACTCAGAAAAGGGAGTAATCATGTATTCCATTTTCCTTCAATGTTTTTAAAATGGATTTTTGCAGAATGCCTGTCACCACAATATCTTAACAATGGAAAATCAAGCTGGTTTCTTACTGCAGCCCAGTCAGTCTCTGCTCTGCATAGTACTGAGCTGTGTCTTGATAAGGAAACAAACACCCTCTGTGAAATTCATACAGGGAACTAAGAAAATGTACAGATAGTTACCCTCTCTGTCTTTCTAGCCTGTGACTGAAATATCTTCCTAATTCAAGAAATCTGTTCATGGAGCTGTTTTCTCCCTGAAAGTAGAAATAGTATTGCAATGGTGGAAATAGGTGCCACATGTGAGGGGCAATTGAAGATAGGAGCTATTTCTGTGGAACATTCTGGTAAATTCTCATTTATTAATTTTATTTATTCTTTATAAAGAAGGAGAGAAATAAGTAGACAAACTTGGTTCTCTGGGAGACAATGGGAAATCTTTATGGGGTCTGGAAAAGACAAATATTCTTATATTTCTATGGACACCAGACAATAATACAGAAGTGGAAACACATGCAGCAGTATCTGTCTATCAGATTCCAGTCTAAAAGTGACTATCACGAGTTAAGGACCCTGCCTCCTTTCACAGTCTATGGAGAAAATTAGTGTGTGTTTATACAGATGTGCTTGGTAAGGTAGCCTACCCAGAAAGGATGCGTTATGGGCCTGATCTTGTGAGGTTTTATCTTATTTTTTGTTAGTTATCTAAGAGTTTTTTGTTTCAAATGAAAAAGAAATATCTTATGCTAAAATAATTACAAACTTCTAGAAACTGAATATATATGCTGAAAACAGAAGACATGCTTTCAGAATCAGAAATTAACTACTGATTTTTTTTTTCACTTCACCAAAATGCACCACCTACATTATAAATGTTCTTGCCACAGGTGTGCAGCAGGTGAAAACAAACTGATTGTAGAGTATGGCACTTCTGTTTTTTTTTTAATTCCTCCAGCCAGTGCTGCTCATCTTGCACATTTATTGGAAAATTATTCAGGTTTCTACTGACAGATTACCTACAGAAGCATTTAGGGGTAAAATGTACTTCCAATAACCCTTCTGCAGTCTCCTGAATTTGGTAGTTTAGCTTTATTGATGAAACAATGAACAAAATCTAGTCCAGTCTCATTATATTTGGCATAAGTGAAGCAAAATTGCAAAAGATTTACTGTTAAAGGTTGGAGACTTATTCAAATTCAGCTTCTGTTTCAACTGTTTGCATCTGAAATCTTTAGCTGACAAGCGAAAGCAAAGAGGCAAAATTCTCAGTTCATTGGAAAAAATGGCAAACAGCACATTGAATAAAACTGGGCAGAGGTTACATCAAAACATTCAACTGCATTGCTGAACTAACAATTTTACTTTATCAAGAAAAGGAAGAACCAAATTTTGTAAGACAGGTTTCCAGTATTGGCTTTCATAGGTCAGAGCACAAATTAGGATGTTTAGACGCTTAAAATTGTTTATCATATGGAAGGTCAGTACATCTTAAATGATTGGTTATTTATTTTATTTTTCAGAACAATTTTATTAAGTCTTTGAAGTCCTTTTATTTCTGTGTATTCTACTGGAAACTGCAGTCAGGCACCTAAGATAACCAGATTAAAAATTAGATAGGAAAAGAAAAATATTAAGAAGGGTCTGGGACTGTTGTCTCTGCCCCTTAAGGCCTTTGTGGGAGAATGGGACACTTTGCTTATATTTCTGCATTTTCAAATCAGTGGTGATAGAATGAACTGTAGATTGATGATAATGTCTTTGAGCAGAACACTTTATATTTAATTCTTTCATCGGTTTGTTCTAGCTAATTATGTGTGAGGAGTTTTAGTTTTTACTTTCAAAGACTTGTCAATGTGTGGGATGACAGCACTGAGGAATAGAAAAATTATTTTTAATTGCTTCCAGCACTGAACACTCATTTGGGCATAGCTGGGATCCCTGATAATCCGATTCTCATTGTCCATGACTGTGCACTCACAGGGAACTGAAAGATCCCAGCCAGCCCTACAGGCTGGTTTGCATATTTGCACAAACTTTCAAGATGATGGTTCTGTTTTAAAATCACAGGTAATAATAAATTGCTGGCAATTTCAGTGCTTTCATCATGTGTGATGTTGCACATGATGATTAGTAGACAGCCAAGGAGTAAAGTACTTTCTGGTATATTCTCTGCAGTGAATTTTTATTGTACTAATTTGCTATGCTTTCAAATTTTCCTTTCTACCTTTAGGAATAGGCAGTAAAGGTAGAGAGTAACTGAATCATACTACTAACAATGCTCAATATAGTCCTTACGTTTTCTGGGCATACACTTTTTTAATACAGGTACCTCAGATTTAGAAGCAGGCATGAAGTATAAAATTACTACTACTGGCTGCTATTACTATTATTATTGTTATAGTTTAATATTGTTATCATTACAATCATTATAATTTTCATTATTATTTAATTATTGTTATTATAATTATTGTTGTTATTAATATTAGTAGTAGTATTATTAGTAGTGTTAGTAGTAGTATTATTAGTTGTGTTATTAGTTGTATTATTATTTCCAATATAAGGTTGTATTGTAGTGGTGCTGCATATAGTTCATTTATCAAATGCTGTGAAAAAAATTGGTAACTAAGCCCATTATGAACTTCAAGGCATCAGATTAGCAACATGTGTTATACGTAGGAGCAGTTGTTTGCTTCCACATGATGAAGTCAGAAGAAGGGTAAAGCTGTCTGTCACACATTTAATCTGCACAGAGAATACTCCAGTCAAAACAGTTATATTAAACTTCAAGACTGTTAGAAGGTGTGCAAGTGTCCATCCATGCGTTTGCAAAGACATTCCTGCTATATAAACATCCATTCTCTGTCTAAAGAGTATTTAATTCTACCATAACAAAGTAAAGGGATAAAGCAAGTGGGACAGAAATAATTGAGAGAACCTAGAGTCTGGTGGGTAAGGCAGTCCCCTGAAAGACACTAAATGCAGATTTCAACTCCTTTGAACACAAAAAGGTTTGCTCTTACTAGTAAGCTATAGGATAAAAACAGTCCAAGGCCACAGCACCACTGTCTATGTTTCATCTTGTGTACAGTCCTACTAGTAGCTTCAAAAGGAGTAATTAGTGATCAGACAATTCCCCGTGGGGATAGCTTTTAGAAATTTGTTTATGAAGAACACAGAGAGTCTGAATTATCAGGTCAGCAGGAGAGACAAAGGAAGTGCTTTAGACCGATTACAGATACTGAAAAGACACTATTAATGGTTTTAAGGATGTAAATCATGTACAGAAGAAGAGGAAGAAGGAATGAGATCATAAGGATATCTCATATAACCCCTGTTCAGCATCTTCCTCCAAGTCAACATTTCTGATAAAAGCTTTTCAGCCGTTGATGGGAACTTCTAACTTATTCTAAACTGGAGCATGTTGATGACATCCACCTGTAAACTGTTACTCTGTTATGCTGCAACCTGTTAGCTGTGTATTGAACAGATTGAGAGATTCTTATCTAAATCTATACCAGTGTGTCTTCCTGAAGAGTACCAAAACTAAAAGAAATTTTGATTGTTCGCTACACAACAATTTGCTGAAAATATAATTTTTAAAGTTCATTATACAGACCACTTTGTGTAAGTACAAGACAGTTTCAGGCAAGGAAGAAAACTAAAGGTGGTTGTTGAGAAAGAAATTATCAAATATCAAAAAGCTCTTTCAAAGACAGATTTTTCCATGTGAATCCTAGGCTAAGAAGACTACCTGAATCCCGCTTGTACGTTTGATGTAGGGCAGTTTGGAGAGCTGATATGCAAAACAAATTGAAATGTTCTTTGCCCAAGCACCGGTATTAAATGTTATTTAAGATGAATTCATTTGCGTCCCTGGGAATTTGCTTTGTTTCCCACACCTTACTTTGTATTTGTGTCATTTCAATTGCAAGGCAAACACTGCTTTTGTAATATATGCAACTCAATGGGCAAATCTGAAACATGAAAATACATCTCTGTATGTCTCAAGGCTCCCTCTTGGGTGGGTGATGGCTACTTTAAGCCACCTAGGTAGACCTGACTATTGGGCAAACAAAGGAAATTGATATTTTGAAAGCATAATGTTTTAGAGATAATTAAATCATCTTACCTTGGGTTTTTTTGTGTTTGTT
>JAWWEU010000081.1:72335645-72350808 GCA_035583155.1 Acropternis orthonyx | reverse complement strand
CCCGCGGAGTTTGGCTTGTTTGGTTTTTTTGGGGGTTTTTTAATGAAAGTTATACCTGCAAGATATAGATGCAATCCCCTGGTGTTTTCCACTTCATTTAGTGGGATTAAATTATGGATTGATTTGCTCTATAGTCCTCTGGCCGGTGTATTCTTCTTGCATTAAATTCAAGTAAAACCTCCCCTTCTGTGCTTATGTGGTTTTACTGACACAGTAGTCACTTCCCTAGATTTCCTTTGGTGCTGCAGATCTTCTGTCACTGCCAATTTTTATCCTGTTAGATTAAAAACAAACAAACAAACAAAAAAAAAACCCCAACTGTTTGGAAATTTTTACTTATCACAGCTCTTGTCTTGTCAGATGGGTGGAGTAACTGACCTACCAAGTCTCCTGCTTTTACAGTTCCTTGCTTTTACACTTTTACAGGATGTTCTGGTTCTGAAGGCAAAGATAGAGGATACCCACGGTTGTGAATGCTGCCTGACATTTTGTGTCCATATAGTGATACAAAAAGGTAGCAAAAATACAAGTTTGGTAAATTTCTCAGCTCACATTTGTGTTTCTTAATAAGAACAGGTAAACACAAATGTATGTAACTAGAAATAAACATACCTTTGTGTTTCTTTATTCTGACTTGCATCCTATGTGGGAAAAGCAAATTAGCCACATATTAAATGGGGAAAACTATCAGCTGAAGTCAGTGAAGTAGATACAGTTTACACCAGCTGGAATTTGCCTCAGCAGGTTCAACATTTGACAGAAAAAGAAGCAGTATGAACTAGGTGATTTCATGTGCTGCTATGCTTACCCTCTCAGATATTTACATTTTGGGCAATTGAATTAATTGCCTGGAAAAGACCACCCTCAAAACACTCACAGCAGGTGATTCTTCAATTTAGTTTACATTAATTGTTTTGTTGCTGCTTCGAGAGTCAGCAACACACAATATTTTACAATTATCCCGCCTTGTCACAATGGGTACTAAGTGAATCTTATTTATCCAGGATGTCAGTGACTGCTGATGTGTGTGGTTGTGGAGTTAAGAAAAAGGGCTGGGACAGACCTGAGTGTCTGATTCAGATCCCATGCTGAAAAACACATCGTCTGGGCAGGCAAAGCTAGAAGTTTGTAGATCAATGTTTCCTCCCAATTAAGAAAGTGAGAAAGACCACATTCAGTGGAAAAGATCAGCTATTGATTCAACTGCAGACAGCCCATTTATGTGTAGTTATGAAGTTCACACACAGATGCAATTAAAGAAGCTATAATGTATTTTATCAACAAAATGAGGCTTACAGATACTTATTTGATATGATAGTTGCTAAATGATTGCTAATATGTAATTTATATAATGCCAAATAATGTATCTAGTTTCTTTGACTTTGATTTTCTGGTTTGTTTCTGTTTTTCCCTGATGGTGAGGAGATGCTCCAAATTTGAATCCTGTTATACACACTGGCTAAGGATTATGATGCAGTATGACTCATTATGTGGGTATCCACACTTATGACTAGGCTTTACATGTTCATCCTGTTTCTACACCCTCCCTTCACTAAACTTAAAGAACCAAGCAATAAAGACAAACGACAACTGAAGCAGTAGAAACTAATTATCTACAATGACTATTTTTAAAAATGTAAAAATGAAATGAGCTGTCTGTTATTATAGATCCTCGAGAGATCATCCAATGCAGAGATCCATTAAAGAAAGCATTTAACCATGTGCTTTCTCTATATGTGTGTTTCTCTTTACTGAACTCAGTGATATACATTCCTGAATTTGAAATGCAGATAGATGGAGATAGATATGCTCTTTAATGAGGGTCTTAGTCTTAAATTAACGTTTGTTATTTTTTATTTTTCAAAATAGTGCCCCATTGACTTCTTGTTTAAGGGTGTCCAAAGGTCTATGTAGTGAGGTTTATGATTGTTTTTTACTGAGCACTTCAATTATGACTATTCAATTAGTTCATATAGTGGGAAAGTCACCATTTATAAGTTCATAAAGAGAAATACTTTCTTTCTACAGAATTTTCCCTGTTAATCTAAAGGTTTTGATGGGGATGTCGGAGGTATAGAGGGCGTTAGAGGGTCAGCTGATAGCCCAAGGTTTGGTGACCTTTTTTCCCTAGAAAAAAATCCCAAATTAGTCACTTTACATTCTTTATGGTGGTGTTTGCAGTTTTTCAGTGCACATAGAATTCCACAAGGAATATAAGTTAAAGAAATATTCCAGCATTGAAGAGACCTTATTTTAACATAATGTTTACAAGCCTTCTGCAGTTTTCAAAATATTTTTAAATAGCTTCAAAACCATTTTTTTTTAAACACAATTATGCTGTGGATAACCAATCAGAGTATTTGCCCAGTATTCAACATTCAGCAAAAAGTGATCTTACCTAAAAGCTATCAACAGTGTGCCTAGCTCTTTTCCCTACTAATTTTGTGGTGAAAAGCATATGTTCATGTAATGGAAGTAGTAGTAGACCAATTTCATGTGCTCCTGAAGATGTTATGTCAGATGTTTCATCAAAATTTCAGCTTAGGTTTCATCATCATTCTGAAGTTTATCTTCAGTTCTCCCCTGTCAGATGTTTAGAGATTATACTTAAATGTACAACTAAATGAAAAGTTTTTGTGAATACTTGTATTTCAACGTTATTTTATGTACAGCAGCTGTAATTGAGCCTTTCAGACATTATCAGTTACAAGGGAATGAATTCCATCAGAAGGGTGTCATAACAAATTAAAGGAACACTTGTATGATTGAGAACCAAAGCCAGTTCTGAGAGAGCAATTATTTCGATAGCATGTCTTGTTCATGATTTCTTATGGCCTGTTGATGCTGAAAATGTAAGACATAAACTGAGCTACAAAGGAACAGTAAATTAATGACATGTTTCAAATAGTTCTTAGTCAATATGGGAAAGACAAAAAAAATACTGAAAAATCTGTTCATGTTTGTAGGAGATTCTGCCCAAGATGGCTCTAATCATATGGAAAGAGAAAGAATAAAAAAGTCTCTACTCTTTTTGTTCTCTCTTTTTTTATCGTATCAGTAGATATCCAAAAGCTTGCAGCAATAGATGTGTTTTTAAAGTTTGTGGAAAGATACATGGGTAGACACAACTGGATTATGAATTTAGTAATAGGAAGCTGAAAAAGGCAGGTTAGCTAGCTGATGATTATGGATGACTGTGTTTCAAAACAGCATAAAGAAAATAAGTAAAGAAAGAATTTCTGTCCCTTTGTTATTCTGTTTCCCTGAAAGTAAGCCTCATAAGAAGAGAAGCTTCTTCCTGTACTCTCAACAAGACACAAACAATCAATGCATAGTTACAAGGGAGTAAGGAAGACAGGAAGGCAGAAGGAAGAAAAGAAATTCAAGTGAACCTCTGGTACTTTGCCAGAACCAGAGGGATATTGACAAACTCAGAAAGAGTAGCACTAAAGTGGTTAGAGGCTTAGAAAAAAATGATACATGAGGAGAGACAGAGATGTGGCTTTTTTTAGCCTGGAGATGAGAAGAATATGGGGTATCTAATTGCTGGCTTAAACTCCATAATGGTGAGTTATAGAAAAATCTCTTCTCAGAGTCAATGGCAGTAGACAAGAGGCTATAGTCATAAGTTGTGAAAAAAGGAAAATCCATCTGGATATACTGAAACAGTGTTCATGATGAGAGTGGTAAACACTGAATCAAGTTGATAAAAGAGACTTTGAAAATTCTTGTCTGTGAAGGTTTTCAAAACTCACCTGGAAAAAGCCTAGAGGAACCTGATCTGACTTTGAGCTGACTCTGCTTTGAGCAAAGGATTAAACCAGACAATATCCACAGAGACATTTTCAAATAAAATTATACTGTGATTCTATCATTTTCTGTGTTCTTAAGCCTGTTGGAACTCGCTCAGCTTTTCAGTGCTAAATGATTTTTTTAATAGTTGTACTGGTTTTGGTTGGCATGGGATTAATTTTGTTGATAAAAGTTCAGTGGGTGCTGTTTTGGAATTTTGACCAAAACAGTGACAATAAGACATGAATATTTTGGTTACTGCTGAACAGTGCTTACACCGTATCGAGAACTTTTCTGCATCTCATACTGTCCTGCCAGTGAGTAGATTGGGTAGTGCACAAGAAGTTAGGAGGGGACACAGCTGGGACATCTGACCCCAAATGACCCAAGGGATATTTCAGATTATATGCTGTCCTGTTCAGCAATAAAAGCTGAGTGAAAGAAGTATGAAGGTGGGACATTTGTCTTTAAGACATCTGTCTTTCTGAGTGACCATTACACATGCTGAAGCCCTGTTTCCCTGGAGATGGCTGAAGGCCTGCCTGATGATGGGAAGTCGTGAATGATTTCCTTGTTTTCCTTTGCTGGCAATCACAGCATTTTCTTTCCCTATGAAACTGTCCTTATCTCAACCCACAAGTTTCTCACTTTTACCCTTCTGTTTCTCTCCCCATTCCCATTGCAGGTGGGGGAAATGAGCAAATGCTGTGTGGGGCTCAGATGGGTTAGCCCACAATAATGATATATTTTTACATTCAAAAAAAAAAAAAAAAAAAAAAAAAACCAAAAAAAAAAAAAAAACCTGTGAAACACATACCATTCTTGAGTGTCTTGAGTAAAGAATATCCACACATAACATTGACTTTTTATAGAACTGTCATTTTGAAAAGACTAGAACTACTCATGACTACCACTGTTTCCTACATGATAGCTTTCATAATGGTAAAATCATCTTCCTGCAACAATAAAGCACTTACTAACCACTGCAGTTAATTAGAATAAAATGTAAGTGTATTAATGTATTTCAGTTCCAAGAGTACTGTCCTTTTTGGAAAGAGCTATTTCAATTATGGAATATATAGTCACCAGGAGTCCATAATATTTTAACAACTATTTTGCCTATTTTTATTTTAATAAGCAAGTTGAACAACTTTGATTCAGAATAGTTTAATTATTTCCAGAAGAAGTACTTCTGGAAACAGAACAAGTGGAAGTTTAAATTCTTTGCAGGTTAATCTGGCACTGCTGGAAGCTATTGTAATTAGTAAATTTGCAAAAGTATTGTTAAGGTTATTTTCCTCAGCTTCAGTATGCTATAGTTTATTAGTAAGCCTATTATTTATGCACTCCCATGGGCCATTTAACATTTCCTTCAGTTAATGAGAATCTTCATCTTAATTAACAATACTAAGAGACCATTTTCTTCCCCTCCCCCACAAAACGAATAAGGCCTTAGAAATATTTCCCAGAATAATATAATTTTGGAGTTATTAAAAGCAAAGACTTTCCATTGCATCATTTTGTATTATCATCAAAGCTTCTTGAAAGACACTTAGCGAAATTTCATATATCGTGCATATCTTAATTAAAACCATGAGCTAATATTAAAAGACACTGAATGATTCCAAGTCCATGTGAAGGTCTTGTATGAATGATAATGAAATTTTGAGATTTATAGAAATTCAGAATGCGATTGCACAATATTAAGGTCAAAGTTGCAGAAGAAAGAGTTTCAGATCACTTCTGTGTTACTATCAGGATCTGTGCCTGTATTATGCATGATCATAACCCTTTAGTTCAGTTCAATTGAACCATGTTCTTGGAACAAGATTCTAGTGAAGTGAAAACAAGACTTTAGCATGCCAGCCAAAAGCAAATGGTAACCTTCTGCCCCAAATCAGATCAACCAGAAATCTATTAAATGTATAGAGTAATTTTTATTTAGAGAGAACGAAATTACTTTGACTGCATTGTGGTATAGAAGAGACAAGCTTTACAAAATGCATCAGGTTCTCTGTTTTTTCTGATGGAAAAAACAAGGAAAACCTTTATCTAGTAAAATTTTCTAATTTTTATCTACTGAATAAATAATGTCATCTTTCATCCTTCAAACTGTGAGCATGATATTGTAAGTATGAAGAGTAAAAATACTGAACTGATCTTGGCATACTGATACTTAAGTCAGAATATCAGTTTTGAGTTATTTTCCAAAGTCATAAATAAATGCTATCATTTCCCTCCCTGCCCTCCTCCCCCTTCATTACAGTCATAAAACCATTAAGGCTGGAAAAAACCTCAAAGACCATCGAGTCCAACCTTTGACTGTATACCACCATGACAACTAAACTATAATACTAAGTGCCACATTCGGTCATTTCTTGAACACTTCCAGGAATGGTGACTCCACTGCTTCCCTGGGAAATCCATTCCAATGCTTAACCACCCTTTCAGTGAAGAAATTCTTCCTGATGTCCAATTTGATTCTCCCCACACACAGCTTGAGGTCATTTCCTCTTGTCCCTTTGGACAAGATACACAATCCTTTCCTGGATACTTTTGTTTAAACCCTACAGTGAGAAAAAGCAAAAGAAAAGGTCTGCATAGTGAATCACAGTTATATATTTTTGTTTTATTACCCTCCAGTACAGGTGTACCTACACAGCACTTGTAAATCTTTTGATCTTAAGGAGAGATTGGTATCTTACCTTTTCCAGTATTTTCAGGTAAATTGTACTGATTAGCATGTTGGTGGAAGAAGAAGTCAAGCTTCTTATATTTTATGGTGGTGGTGCTCTAGTTTCTTTATCTGGAGATATGTCATGAGAACATCCTAGGGCAGTGGAGAAATTCTGTGACCCCACACAAGAATTACAAGAATGAAGTCTAAAATCATGTCCTGTATTCTCTTACATAGTGAATTTTGCCTTCCCTGCATTAATCATCTAAATCCCCAATGAAGTCATTATGAGTCTAAAATGCTGCAAATATGGTACAGCTGGTGATAGGGATTTTTTTATGGTGGTATGCTATTAACTGTTAAATATCTGGTCTTTGGGGTTATTTTCTACCACCCAGTACTTCTACTTGGCATTATTTTTAATCATTTCAGTGTCTGAAGGGGCAGGGTTTTTTGCATGTCTCCTTGCTGTGTTTTTCCTTGGTAGCTTGACTGGAATAGGGAGCTAGTGTGTGGGATAGATTCCATGTTAAAGAAGTGGGATGATAAGGAACATTGAAGAGATGAAAGAGATACATGAGTTTTCTTAAACTTCCATTACTTTTACCCAGATGTCCTGTGGCACACATCTAGTTCTGAGATGTTCATACACGTGGTGAGACTACACCAGGGACTGGGTAACAGAGGCATGTCTAGAGGTGAATCATTAAGGGGGAAAGGTGTAAGATAAAGGGTAAGTTCAGTGGTTCTTTTCTGGTTGTGTCAGAATTAACAAATCTGCTGTCTAACTATGTCTGAGTTGTGACTTTTTGTCCAGTACAAAAATTTCAAGTACGTTTTGCCTGACAGCTGACATATTGCAGCATTATGGGAAGCAGTTCTACTACTGCATTTGTTCAGGATTTGGTGTGGGAGGAACATTTGGTTTCTAATGTAGGGAATTACTGTATGCAGCAGAAAATCTGCATAGTTTTATTGTACAACCTAAAGGCAATTAAGGATAAATGTAGGCATTTATATTTGATTTTCATAGGATACATATTTTTAAAAGGAAAATAAGATATATGCAGGGAGGGGAAACATGACTGTTAAATAGTTCATTCATGAAAATTACAACCATACATGCCATTATACTGTAACAAGAACCAAATTGTTTAATCTGGCTGTAATTTTGAAGATTAAGGCATTTACAAACAGTGATGTGAGGACATTAAATTATATCACAAATCTTTCTGTGCACTTTTTCATAACACGGTATTAGCTAGTCTTATCAGAGAATGATGTTAAGTGTGTCTATTATTTACTTCATACAATAATACCAACAAGGGTTTATGTTGGATTTGAGTGTTATATTATGATATTATGGGAAAATTATGTTCATTTAAGTGTAATCTGAAAAAAGACCATGAAAATCCACATAAACTTATAGAAATTATTGCAAATTTTGCAAGCGTGGAAATTATTTTCCCCAAATTATTTTGGAGATAAAACCCAAGTAATTCATCACAATGCAAACTAAAAAGGATGGTATATGATGATGATAATAACTATAACACAACAGGTACTATTTTGTGATAGGATCCATCAATAGTAAACTGCAATATTTTCTCACTTCTTTAAAGCGGTTTTGAGAGGAATTAAATTATTGGTGATAAAGTGTAAGATATATGGTGTAAGTTGGTACATCCATGTACATTTGCAGTGATAATTTTTAGAATGTAGATCATTAGAAACCCATCTCTGATTTTGGAGACCAAATTCTTTTCAATGCATTTTCCCACCTTATTGTGATGACTTTTAGGTAGTCTCGTAATTTCCTTAACAGACTGCTTGAATTTAATTTTCATATTTATTTTATGACATTTCAACTGCAGTACATTCTATCCTCCTTGAGGCATATATAGAAAAGCTGGAGAAGGAAAGAAAAAAGGATTCGTTCATTATCATAACTCTTATTACTCATTCCCTGTCTTCTTAATGATGGCTCCTGTATTGAAACATCAAGGGGCATTAGTTTGTAGTACTGAATTTTTTGGGAGTTTGTTTATTTTCTGTTTTTTTAGGGTCTTAGGTGTTGGTTCATGGGGGTTTTTTTGGGGGGAGGTGGTTGGTTTGTTTGTTTGGTGGGGGGTTTTTTTGGTTGATGGTTTGTTTTGTTTTGGTTTTTTGGTTTTGTGTGGGTTTTTTGTTTGTTTTTTTTTTTTTTTTTTTTTTTTTTTTTTTTTTTTTTTTTTTTTTTTTTTTTTTTTTGTTGATATTTTCCACATGACAATGTTCATGCACAGTGTTGGTTGCTCTTTCTCCTCCCAGAACACTGGGCCTATACTCTGTCTGCCTGGAAGCCAGACAGTTGTGTTAGTGCTGTGCCTGGCAAAGTGCCTCAGTAACAGAATTATAGACACTACAGGTTATGGATGACTATGGGCAACATGTCTGGAATCTGCATAGAAGTGTTTAAAATCAATCTCCACCTGCTCAGATAAACATGTTCCTATGGAAATGAGAGGGTTGTTCAGTTAACTGTTACTCTGTCTAGACGTGTAATATAAGATCCATATTGAAATCTAATGTTGATTTTTTTGAGTACAAAATATGCTATTGGGCCTCAGGATTACTACTGTTGATTCCTATAAAAAGTCAGTGCAGCAGAAGATGTCGTAACTGTAATACAAAGCAGAAAAGCTGATGATAGCTGTGCGTGTAAAACAAAACCCTCACAGAAACACAAGGAAACCCAAATTCACAGTTCTTCATGCTGTTGACAGCTCATTTTTGAAAAAAAAAAAAATTTAAAAAATGTGTATATATGTAAGTATCTTGTAGTTTTTGCTTGTGTGACAAGAAACTGTCACATCAAAGTATGTATTTTTATGGTCTTGTGCTTGGAGTCTTTTGGTACTTCAGTGATTTTGTTTCTTTTAAAACCATTGCATGAACACGTGAATGGAAATGTTTACAGGGCCAAGGCTTGTTTTAAGTTTTACAGTGTAGCACTTTTCAGTGTGGGGAAGGTATAGCTCTTAAAGAAACAGTCTTTAAAGAACTGAACGAGGCAGGGAATGAAGGATTCAGGAAGATAGCTCATGAACAAGGTAAAACCCAGCTGCTGACTGGATCCATGAGTGTTGGGAGATGTGGAGCAATATTGAAACAGTACAGGTAGGCTGGACAAGGTTAAAAAAAAAAAAATAATGCCAAAAAGCAAAGCAAAATGGAACAGTAGGGAAAAAAAAAAAAAAAACACAACAAAAAACCCCCCACAAAGAAACAAAAAGAACCCAAAAAAGCCAAAACCACCAACAAAAAAGAGCGACTATATAAAAACTGAGTTACTAGATTAACCTTCCTGTGTATATTCCAATTTGAATTGACTTTGAATGTTACTTGTGATTCTCCATACTTGGGAAAATTCAAATCTACTTTTTTTTTTTTTTTTTTTTTGGTGTTATATGTAGTTTAGATCTGTATTTTAAACTTCCACAATTATTGCACTTTTTTGTTTATTATGAGATCTATATTCTTGTGTAATATTTAAAACAAATCTTTGTTTATTTATTTACATGTTATATATGATTATTCTGTTTAATGTTATTTCCCATACTGAATATTCTTTTTATAAGTCACTTGCTTCAAATTAGGGTATAACAATGTTTTAATTATACTGTATGTGATTAAAGACATTACCCATTAGGAACTTGTACCTGTACAATTATTAAAAAAGGAGATATAAACACGCAGAAGCCAAAATGATGGGAATTTACAACTATTAAAATAAAAGGAGGATTCTTATGGGTAGAAGAGAGGTTGAAAATAATGACAGAATTATCTTGAGACTAGAGTTTGTTCAATATTTCTTATAGACACTCATCATCTTGCAAGACCAACAATATACAAAATAAAGCATAATTAAACCCTTATATTGACACCAGATATCCAGATACTATAACATTTGAAATGTGATGCAAAATTTTTGTGCTTTGATACAAAGTAAAAGATAAAATTTAAGATGTTAGTTCATTTTAAAAGAGCTAATTAATTGTCCTTATTCATGACAATCTCTAAGAACCATTTCTCAAATGAGATGTCTCTTTTCCTTGGAGAGTTTTTACATCTGATCTTGGTTCTGCTAAAGAGATTTTAAATTTAATAATACTGATAAACTAAATGAAATATGGATTCTCTTAAATAATTTAAGCTTGCTGCAATTATACAAATTTAATAAAAGTCTAGTATATAATATCACTGGATAATATAAGCAAATAGAATTAAAGATTAAATTATTTTTTTAGGTAAGAAAATTAACAAGGACTGTTTTAGACTCATATGGTGTAACTTTTCCTTTAAGCTCTGCTAAAATTCTATTATTCTAAGAGACTTTGTATTAATAAAGATATTTGTATATCTAAAGCTAATTAATAATTTTTATTTTTGTATTTATAATCTGAAATAAGAACTTATTTTTTAAATATATTTCTACACTAAGTAGCTTACTGAACTTTGAAAAATAATAGCTTTCTCAGTTCCATTTTATTTTTCCTTTTATTTTCAGTATGATATAATGTACCAAATGTTTTATATAACACAATTCCCTTTGATTTTCAATATGGAAAGACAAAGTAGAGAAAAATAATTAGGATTCATTCCAGTACTATAAGAATATAAAAAGAGGGTACCCTGACATTGACATAACATGCATTGTATGCACACAAAGAACATAATAAACTATTTCTATTTTTAACAGCCATTACTACTTTCCTTCTCAGATATACTATAATCTAATTATCTTTGTATATTTTGAATCTTATATGTCTACCTCATATAGATAACAATAGCAACTGAACTTTTGGGAAACTAAGAAGAAATTTTCGTAGTGAAGAGGAAATTTGTGGGTTTAAGATAGGGAATGCAAGTAATTTAGGTATTCTTATATTCTCCTGGCTGCTGCTTCTTACTTAACTCTACAGAATATTAATCTCCTAACTTCATGGCTCTTGGTTACATATTAGCTAGATTCTCAAAGAAGGTACTTGGATATCCTGGTTGTTTTATTTTATATATATTTTTCTATCATGGTCATCATCATTCTATCTGAGTGTCTTATTAAAAAGTTTTTTAAGTAACATTACAAAAGAACAAATACATATAGCAAAATCAGCAATTGAATCCCAATGTTCTGAAGACTCACTGACTACTATATACAATTGCAAATTAATTTCTCCTTCAGAAGATTTTATATATATAGTATCATTTGATATCTGATACAGTTCATTTGCACTGTTTTTCTCACTGATGTTGATAGGCCAACAAGCAGGGAAAGTTGTTTGGGCATTTCAAAACAGTTTGCTTTATTAATATTACAACCTATGGCAAAACCAACATTTCTGAAGTCTTGATGTCACCTTTTTTTTTTAGCAGAAGCAAGGTTTTCTATTAATGAGGTTGTTTGCTTAAAATCTAAAGGCAGCATATTTTCTGGTGTAATTGTATATCTTAATTTTGTACAGGCGCCTCATTTTGTACCAAAGTTAAAAAAGTGCAAATATATGTCTTTCAACAGACATATTTTTATGGTAGTCTAGAAATTAAATGTAATGGAATTACATAAAAAAATACAGATTATCTCATTTAAATCATCTCTCTCCCAATGAGATTTAACAGAAGAGTCAAGCCAAAACTAAAATTGCTTCAAGGTCTGTTTTCTCATGTGAAAGCACTGTTTCAATTCGATTTATCATAAAAAGGATAACATTTTGAGTTGATGAAGAAGAAGAAGAGAAGAGGAAGAAGAAGTTACAGACTCTAAACAGTGAGTGCATTTTCTAATCTAGTAATGAGCTTCTATAGGGTGACATTTATTACCTTATGCAACACCATATGTTGCATGTAAAGGAAGCTACTTTCTATCATCTCTCACACTGAAAGTGAAGAAAACTCGAATCAACAGATCTCAGAGCTGTGACAAACCTCCCTGTCTATGTGGGAATGTGTTGGCTGCCCAAATGAATAATTTGAGCTGAATTTTAAAAGCATTTTGTAAAGTTTTAAGATAATAAACTTAGAAAAACACACGGGGAGGGGAGTTGTTCCTTTTCCAAGTGGATCAGTATTTGACATCTTTGTCTGGAAGAAGTATTACTCAGCCATCATATAGTATTGTTAAACTGATGATATATCAGAGTAATACATTATCTGGCCAACATCATTCCTATAATGTGTTGCTAGCTATCACAGATCTAGCTGGTGAGAGTTGGTTATAAAGTCTTAGCAACTTTTGTAGTATTTAAAAAAAATTAAACACATTATTTTAAGACTTGCACAGTAAAGGGAATATATGTAAAGGTGATGGTTATTTTAAAATTTGATTTGTGGTAATACACTTCCTGAATTTTAGAAGTACTAATTCTAGAAGTAAAAACAAGTAAATGTTTGGGTCAGGCAGAAGTGGTGCTTTCCTGAAGATACTGTTTTGTGGGTTGTCAGTGCTAGTGTTCATAATTTGTATCATTAAAACTTAGATTTTATAAACCTATAGTATATAACATAGAAATAACTATTTCCAGTTCCTCATAGAATAAACTTCTAACATGCCAACAACAATGAAAACTTAGTGTGGCATATAAAAAACAAGAACAAAGTTGATGGAATTTTTTTAGTAGATTTTATTATTCACAGTATAAATGTAAATAAAGTTTAATTTTTGCATTAGATATCAGTCAGGTGTTTCATAATGAGGAGAAATTTCATTCCTTTTGAAGTACAACCTTTATGGAAATCTGTGTCTAGCAGTCACTGCATTTCTCTGCAACAAAATGCTTAAGGGGAAAAAAAGAAAGTGAATAAATAGATGTATTAGAGAGGAAAAAAATCCCAAACCAACAAAAAACACCAAAGAGAACTAACAAAAAATTTAAAATATAACCCCAAAAAACTACTGGAAAGTCTCTGAGCATTCTCATATTAAAGCAGCATTTTGAACCTTGCTCCCTCTGTAGAAAAACGGCTAACAGAAGGGGGACAGTATAGTAAAATATCTGAAGTGTTTAAGTTGCTGGAAAGAGATATGGGAAAGAAAAGAGGCTGGAAAAATAAAAAAAAAATAAATAAAAAAAACCCACAAAAAAATAAACTTGAAATAATATTTTTCCTACCCTTTTTTCCATAGAATACTGTCTATCAAAAGCCACTGTGGAGAGTAGAGCTGTAAAACATCAATGATTCGTTCCTTCACAAAAAACAAACAAACAAAAAAAACCAAACCCAGTTTATGTTCCTAATCTCATGAATCTGTTACTTTGTTCTCTGCTGACATTTTATACCCATCTCACAAATTTAGAGTTCATACCCATAGAGTATGTTAGGACCTCCATATAATATAAACTATATAGTTCACCGAGAAGTTCTCTGATCTAGCAGTTAATTTCAGTTGTTTTGTTGGAGGTTTGGTTTTTTTCGTTTTTTTGTTTGTTTGTTTGTTTTTTTGTTTTTTTGGGGTTTTTTTGGTGGTGGTTTGGTGTGGCTTGGTTTGGGTTTTTTAATCTTTCTGCTGTCTTTTAGGTGATATATTCTATCAGCATGGGATGTTTATCTAAGCAATTCTTACAGCACTGGAGCATGACCTTTCAATGCTCTTAAAAGGAACTCTTGCAGCAGAAATTGTGAAGTGTTAGCTTGGTTAAACTAAAAAATGCATGGCATGAAATTACCATTTTATTATTGCCTTGAGGTCCAACATCAAAAAAAGAAAGAAAAAAAAAAAAAAAAAAAAAAAAGGCTAAAGTGCAAGGAATACAGATGTACAGAATGTGGCTTTTTTTTTTTCTGGGAATTTATACTGTATATAGAAATGCATATTTGCATATTTTTCAGCATAAACGTCACCATACATGCATATTGCAATGTATGCAAAACAGTTAAATCAATGCAAATATATGCTGCTGAAGAGAGACCACATTTTGGAGCTGGCACTGCATTCTTTGTCAATGTCAGTTTTGTGACAACCTTTGATGGTGCATAGGGATTTCTTTAGTCACTTAGAGGTCAAGATAAACTGTTCCTCTCTTTCAGAATTTACCTTCTGATTGATTGCACTTCATTGAAAACTGAGAAGTAAGAAGACTGTTGTATATTTCATTCCTTAGTGGACCAGAGGTTCCATAAGAACTTGATAAAATAATAGTATTAAAATCAACCTAAATATTATTGAGAACATGAAACAATGTCTGGTATCTCAGTACCGGTCTTAATTTCTCATTGGTTGGCTAATAACCCTGTCAGTCATTTGTTGGATGAAAATTCTGAAATGGTTTAATTATAAAACTGGGAATATCAGAAGAAGATTCATTCTTATTTAATAGCATTCTCTATCAGCTCCTCTAGGAACTAAATTGTGTGTATAAATACAATAAAAATAGTTTCGCTGTTCAAAGATACTGCATTTTGCTTAATTTCATGACAGTTAACCCCAGTATAAATAGCTAAGAGTCTGTGCTCACTGAAATGATCATATTGACCATATGTTCTCAACATGGGCCAGAAACAAGTAGGCCATGTTCTGGAAAACATCATAGAATCAGTTCGGTTGGAAAATACCTTCGAGATCATCAAGTCCAACCCTTGATCCAACTCCAGTCTGTTTACTAGATCATGGCACTCAGTGCCACATCCAATCTCAGTTTAAAAACCTCCAGGGATGGT
>JAWWEU010000081.1:72311658-72335545 GCA_035583155.1 Acropternis orthonyx | reverse complement strand
CTTGGCAAGCTCTTCTGCCAGCTCCCTCATCACCCTAGGGTGGATCCCGTCTGGTCCCATAGACTTGTGAGGATCCAAATGGCTCAGTAAGTGACTAACTCCTCCTGGGATACAAGGGGGCTATTTGGCTTCCTATCTCTGTCTACCTCATACTTTATCAGGGAAGTTCGATAAGTACATCAAAAATGTTTTATTTAAAAACCAAGTTCATATAGCAACTGAGATTGTAATTAAGATTTTGGGTAGTATAAATATGTTGGGTTTAAAGCATTCCAAATGTAAGTAATGCACAACAGCCCAGAAACCAGACTATACTGAAGAGCTATTATAGAACTAGCCCATATATGTGCACTTGTGTTGAAGTTGTAGCTTTGAAATTATAGGAGTGCATGACCACAAAGTAATGACTGTTATATCCCAAATTTTCAAATTTCAAAATTTGGGTGTCTCAAATTTTTAAGTGTCTAAAGAAGCAGATAGAAAGCTGGTAATATTTTCATAGCAGTAAAATACACAATTGATATTAAAATTGGTAGGAACTATTTGGTGTTTTATAAAGAATTTATTTGCATTCCTACATGCCTAAAATATTTGAAAAAAACCTCACCGTAAAATAGTCTAAGGATCAATAGGCTAACCTTGAACATGCATTTGTTTTTACCCATCACCACTACAATCTCTTGTAATTTGATAGGATTGTTTTCCATCTATTTGAACATCAGAAAAACTAGTGCATTAAAAATAATAAATTTCTTTATTTAGAATTAAAAAGCACTGATATAAATTAAGAAAGAACACAAATATTACTGATGTGAAAGAATTAAAAGTCATGCAGGTAAGCTAAAGTTTTGAGGAAATAAGTTTGCTGAAGTTATTTGAAAGAACACCATTAACACTACTTTAAAAATGAAATGAATAATCACAAATGCTTGAGTAGAGTATGCATCAATACTGAACTCTTTGAATCATATTTCTATCTTTTAAAAGCAAAAGTGTCCTGGATGTTCTTTTTCTGGTTAGCAATTTATTTATTTATTTATTCTTTTTTTACATCATGACTTTTTTTTCTGAGGACAAGGCATACAAGGAGACAGCATGAATAAAAGATATGACATGTTTTTTCCATTCCTGACTGAATTTAAATGAATTTCCAGGCCTGGAAGTTGAATAGCTTTTCTGTAACTCATAGTTACAAGGGAAGCAGTAAGGAGCAATAAATATGGAATTTCTTTCTGCCACCATTCAGTTAGTCTTTGGAAAAGGCTATATTAATAACAATAGAGAAGCTACTGGCCCAGAATAAGAAACTGAAGTATTGTTCTGAAGTAAAGTCTTGTATTTGATGTTTCTAAGTTTGAAATTCCTTCCCTCTTCAAATGCATCTGAGCAAGGAGTAAGACATCCTGAGCACAACATTGGCAAGTCAGAAACTCACATTATTTGTTCAAAGTGAGCTGTCATGAATTATGTTATCTTAAAAAAAATAAGTTCTGGAAAAATAATCCACATCTAAAGCATTCAGTTGACTGAAATTTTAAAATTCATTGAAAATAACTATAAACAATGGTGTCACTGTGGTAGCTCACCCATGTGGGACAAAGTTTTCTATCCCAGAAAGATCGAAGTGAAGCATGTAGGGGAACAATTTTTTATTCTGATTGGACACTGAACTTAGTGTCCAATCATAACAAAGGAGTTAAAAATCATACCAGTGCAATAGGGCTGGACTCAAGTAATGAGAACAACTTCCAGCTTTAAACTATAAACTAGCAGTAAGTTTAGATATGATATACAGGAATCTACATAATTGTCTACTTGATTACTTCTATTCACAATTCTTTTCATCCACAACCCATTATCCTCAACCACTCTTCCTCTGAAAGACAGTAAGTTATTCATCTGTTTTCTTTCCTAGCTGCATGTGAATTGCCAAAATTGATGTCACATAGTGTAAGACACCAAAGGAAGTGTTACTTCTTATAGATGATTTACAAGCCTTTGAGGACTAACATATAACAGTTGTGTGATGGCTAGATAGAGGTTAAGTCGTCAGAAACTGAGTATAAGAATATTGTGTTTGGTACAGTTATGTCCAAGTAATGGATATTTTGCTACCTTAAACATATCTCCAAAAAAGCCCCAAGGATTGATATGTTGGAAGGATTTTGATTATGTAGTCTGTCATTTAATATAAACTATTTTACAGCATCAGGTACTGAACAATAACATAAGAATGTCCAGGAAAGTTGCTAGGGACTATGGGGACTACAGAGCTGAGAGAAGCTATACTCACATATCCGCTGTGCCAAAGGAGATTTTTTGTTAAAGGAAGAAGTTGACTGAATTATTCCCCTTCTTTAGATATTTTACGCAGCATACTGGTTTTGGAATTTTGGTTACTTTTCTTTGCATTGCTAACATGAAGAGATGTATATTTAGTAACATGACTTGTTTTTTCCTACTCTGTTCTCTAAAGAATCTCACTCATGAAAATACAGATTGCACAGAAAAAGTAACAAAACTGCAAGTACTTTTTGGCAATATTATACAATTATTCTAAGACAAGTAAGACTCGTTTTTTCTTTTCTTTCTCTTTCTCTTTCAAAATAGCAGGGAGCTTTACTGCAAGATAAATGGCACCACTGTTGCAAAATAAAGGAGGCAAACTTCCAGGCAGACTTCTCTAATGCCAGTAGGAGTTTTACCCATTGCCTTTGCTAGGATCAGGAATGCTACTCATGAGAGCTGCAGAGAGATATTCTGTGGAGCATTTTTACAAAGATAAGATTTATATATATGTTATTTACCCATCAAGATTAAATTTGCCCCATAATTTGGCTGCATCTCTTGCTGGCATTCAGGTGACATGAGATAAACTTTTTGTAACTTTTCTATAAAGTGTGTATAATGCCTTCCATATTACAGACTCACACAGACTTTACCAAGTTTTCATATGTTTTTGATTTAAGTGTGTCTCTTTGTTCTCTGTATTTTAAACAAGTCTGTTTCAGAGGAGATAAGGAGATTCACTTGATAGAAGGTGTAACATGTTTTTACCATTATGATGACACTTAATGCTATAACAGAAGATGCAGATACCTTGACAGTAGAACACTGCAATCAGTAAAAGTGGTAGTTAGTAGAAGGCAGGAGAAAAAGCAAGAGGTAGTGCAATACTACAGATCAGATTCTAGGGACATCTGCAAAAAGTTGCTTCAGTTAAAGGTAACATAAGAGAAGAAACAAAGATTCATGACTGAGATATGAAAATATATATACTGCTTAAAACTTCCATTTGCACAAGTAAATAAATCTGTCTCTTAAAGGAGAGATTGCTGAGAGTCCCTTCCCATTTCTGAAAAAAACCCTGAAACTTGTATTTAATTTAATCAAAGAAAAAGAGACAGAATGACAGATTTTTTTTATTTCATTTTATTTGATACCCAACATTTTCATTTAACATGGAAAAAATCCGTGCAATCCTACCATTTGGCAAGGTTGAACAGAAGAAATAGTGTCTCATCAGAGGCCAGCAATGTGTAGTCATTAATTTTTTCATTATCTGGAAATGCAACTTCTCTAACTGGATTGATTCACAATCAGCTGTCTCTTCTTTAGCATACCCTTAACATCACTATTTGTTAATCTGAGTTCAGACTTTATCTCCAAAGCTTTTCAAATCACATAAGTATGCTATTTAAGAGAGGCAATGGAAACTATAACACATATCACATCAGGGCACATACCCACAGAAAATGTGAAGGAACCAAAAATCACATATTTCTCCAAGAGTGACAGAGCTGCCCATATCTATTATCATCAGTGACAGTTCTGCCAAGCTCAGCATTAACCTCCTCTTATACTTCATTACAGATTATCACTGTAGGGAATTTCTAATTGGACAGTTGTATGAAACATGGTCTGGTTCTTTTCTGCCAATGTAGGAATAAAAAGTAGCTAAAATCTCGAAAATGCTGCTCTGGACTATGTTTCTTAAATTACACAGGTATGTCCTAATGGAATTTTTTCTTTTCATAATTGTGATTGTAAATTTTCAGTAGTTTAATGGTGTAATTATTTTGATGCATAAAATGGACAACAAATTCAGGAATATGAAGCTGTACTTATTTTTTCATTCTGCAAAGTAGAAATGGCTGAAATGCATTCATCCTTTTTACTCATTGAAACGAAGGAGCCAGAGATGGGAAGAGTTTGTCCCAATGTGTTTCACTGATATGGAGAAAGTGACTATGGACAAACGTAGAAAAAACTCGATTACACAAATATTCACTGGTAAATTTATGTGAGCTAGATTCAACCATGTTCTTTTATGGATTTATTTTCCACCCAGTTTTGAAGATGAAGCTATCGTCTCTACTGAAACCCAGACAAGATTTATATCTTATTTAAGATTTGCTTAATCTCATATTGAAGGCTTAATTAGAGCTTGTGCTGACCTTCTTCGGGGAGAATGAGTTTATCTTTCCTGGGCAGTGTTAATACCATGAATACTTATTTTGAATCTGCATTACTCACACATCAGCTAAAAATCTAATGCTGAACTGCTTAGCTGACTTACAATGACTTCTCATTTTGAATTTTATACTTTAGTTGAATTTGAACTGAAACTGTTTTTTGTTGCAGAAGTTAGTAAATCCAAAGAGCCCATATGACACTTGTCACTAACCTACATAAACTCACATCTTGAATGTTCTCATTGAACTGTTTGCTAATGCTCAAAGGGAGAATGTGACAACTTGAAATAATTGCTTTTTGAGATTGTTGCAATCTTTGAAGGGAATTTAATGTTACACGTATGATTTCTTCCTGCACGCAACCAAGGTAAGTAGTAAAAGCACATTAAATACGTTGCAGAAAAATATGGCTAATAAGTTTAGGGTTTTTGGTTAATGTATAGAAAGAAAATAGTAGATTAGAGTTTTCATGGTACCTGCAATATGGTCCTAAGGATTTTACAAGCAATAGTATGTGACATAATCTTAAAGTTCCCTCTGCCAATTATGTCGTTGTTTTCTTCTTGAGATAAAGCATAAAAGACTGGGACATAGGTTCACCTAATGAGTTCCTGTAAGGACAAGATTAATCTCATCTGACTGTAAAGAATAGGTCTGAATTCTAAGGTACCAGTTGGGGTCCTTGTACAGTCAGAGAGAGAGCAAACTATGTATGTGTCATGAGAATAAGTCACTTCTTTAAAGGGAGAGACCAAAACAGGTCATGTGAACTACCTTCTAGGATGCCTGTATTCATTTCTCTGAATGAAGAGACATTTTAGATAATAACATGGATGAGAAGCTAAATTCTCAGGAAAGTAAAAGATTACATATTCAGGCATAACTGTGATTATGGTTAGTTCTGTAACTATTTTAAAGAGAACTTTTTTTAAAAGTATTTAATAATGGTAGCCACAGTAATAAGTAAAATGGATCTGTTGGACAAAAGTATTTTCTTCATGTGTTGCTTTGGCCCTTGATCTGCCAAAAGTTGTGTTTTCTATCCAATAAAAACTGGAGAATGAGAGTTAATTAACATACTGTGCTATTACAGTGCAGTAAATCAAAGATAATATAGAAAAAAAAAATCTTGAAAAACACAAGCTTTTAGTAAATTTAATTTTTCAACATTTTCATATCTGTAGGATTCATTAATATTATAATTTACTCTTTTTTATTTTTTTTTCCCCAAGTAACAAAAAAATAGATTGTACTATTTCTAATGGAGTCAGTATGGTCTGTTGTGTGGATGCTCAATTACAGACTTTTAAATAGACAAATTATGTAAATACCTATTTAGGGAGTATTTACAAAATACATTATTGACCCAGTAAGCCATAACAGCTCCAGTCTGTCAGAGAAATACCTATTTAGGCCCTACTTAAAATGTAAATTATTGGCCCAATAGAGCATAACTGCTTCTTCGGAACTGTTACATTCTATCATAGAAATCCATGGTTGGGGACTTGCTGGCTAATGACTTCTGTGTGAAAGCTACCTTGGAAATTGTCCTTAAGTATACAAATTTCCCACATGATGGAACATAATGGTTATTTTTCAACAGCTGCTGACTACAGAATAGGATTGGGTTCTATTAGGTAGCTAGTTAGTTGTCAAATCTCAACAAAACTGCGCAGATGCTATACAAAGATACTGATTGGCTTCAGATTGCCCTCTAATTTTGTTTGAAACAATAGCTGCTAATGCACAGCAGCTATTTTTCAAAAATGACTAATCATACCTCATGTGGATTTACACCACCAGTTCTATAACGAAACAACTTTGGTGATAGGGAATGTTCTGTTGAAAACTAAGACGTGGACCAATAGTCCAAAAGGGTTATTATAAACCCTCATTAAGCAAAACATTTTGCACAGCCTTCAAGAAGATGCATATACATGCATTGCTGAAATGATTGAAATTACCAACAATTACATTACATTTGAATGTTTTTCATTAAATAATGGTAAAACTGGGCCTGGCAACAGGGAACTACTGCTGTCTGATAGCCAATTTACCATAGAGTGTCACTGATGTCAAGAATTTGCAGAGAAAGCGTAAGAACCTGACTGAGGAGATTGTCAGGAGTTTTTATTTCTAGAAGAAAAATATGCCAGTTGTACACCATGGCTCAGTTTTGAGAGTGTACATTTAAAGGAACATCCCCAAACTACATAGGGATCTATTATTGAATGAGCATTCTGAACTACTCAAGGAGCTGAAATACCTTCACAACTCTCAGTTTAGGGACTTGGAAATGCTCATTAAGAGAGGTTGAACAAAGATTTATATTTGTAGGGACCAATTCCAGTTTTTTACTGTTCTTATGGGTACAAACTGTATTCTTTTGAACATTGGAAACAGAATTCTTTTGTGAGTGCATCCCTTGTATTTATGGATTGTTTTATATTGTTAGACTTTGTTTCTTTGGGTTTAATCTTAAGAGTGGACAAGTGTAAACATAGTTCCAAAAAGAGGGCAAAAGATTGCATAACAAATATACTTTTGGCACAACTTCTTGAAAACTTATTTCTGAGGACTTTTCTCAGTAAAATTTAAGACCATTAATCTCACAAAACAAAAACTTCTGAAATCTTTTGTTTGATAATACAGTTATGAAACAATTTTGGATTTTTAGTACTATTTTTCATCTTGTTGCCTTAATTCTAGTACCTTTATTCTAAAGGAGGTAAGGAAAACTTTCACTGTGTAGC
Source organism: Acropternis orthonyx (assembly GCA_035583155.1). Lineage (NCBI taxonomy): Eukaryota > Metazoa > Chordata > Aves > Passeriformes > Rhinocryptidae > Acropternis > Acropternis orthonyx. The sequence goes on along the minus strand of JAWWEU010000081.1, from coordinate 72,328,317 downwards.
CATTTTATACCAACACGCTAAATAATTTTATTAAGATTTTACTATTTGTATTTATAGTGTGGTGGCCAAAAACGGTGCAGAGTCAGGCTTCTTCAAGCAAGAGCAAAAGCCATTTTATTAACTGCAAGTTTAACCTTTTATATTCTTTTTCTACTGTCCACACACGTATAAGCTACATCTCATTGGCTAGGTATATTGTCCATGAGTCTTAAACCATCATCTGATAGGTAGTCGGCATCTCTCCTCGTGCTGGCAAGTCCCAAAACATAGTCTTGTTTTCCACGGTTGTTCTTCTTTTTCTTCAGCTTTTGCAGGCATGACCCAAGGACAGAGGTGGTGTTTTCTACTGCTTTCCAGGCCCACAGCTATATCCTCTCAAGGCCAAAGCTGTCCATAGCCCAGTAATCTTCCACATTTCTAGTACTTGTCTTTGTGTATGTCCAACTTAAAGAATATAAATAAAAAATATTTTTGTTCTTCTGGAAATGCATGTGGCATGTAACTAGAGATTTGCAGATTTTAAATCACTATAGATTGTTGCTCTCTTATTAGTAAAGAAGTGTATAATTGATAGGAATAAAAATAGCAATGCCTTATGATTTTATAAAAACAGGATATTTTTGAATTCTTATTTCAAACTGAGGTACTATAAGTTAAATAAGGCAAAAGAAGACATCAGTGTCTACCCTTCCTCTTCCCCTCACAAGGATGTTGTAGACTGCAATGAAGTCTTCCCTCAGTCTCCTCTTTGCCAAGGTGAACAGACTGATTGACCTCAGCTGCTCCTCATATGGCTTCCCCTCAAGGCCCTTCACCATTTTCGTTGACTTCTTTTGGACACTCTCTAAGAGTTTCATAAATTTTTTTATATTGTGATGCCCCAAACTGCACACAATATTTAAGGTGAGGCTGCCCCAGTGCAGAGCAGAGTGGGACAATCCCCTCCCTTGATCGGCTGGCAATGCTATGCCTGATGCCCCCCCGGACACAGTTGGCCCTCCTGGCTGTCAGGGTACCGCTGACTCATAGTCAACTTGCCATTAACCAAGACCCCCAGATCCCTTTCTGTGGCACTGCATCTCATTCTGTACGTACATCTGGGGTTGCCTCATCCCAAGTGGAGGTTCTGTCACTGTCTCTTGTTGACCTTCATATGCTTGGTGATTGCCCAGTCCTCCAATTTGTTGAGGTCTCTCTGCAGGGCCTTCCTGCCTTTGAGGGAGTCAACAGCTACTGTGAGTTTTGTGTCAGCTGCAAACTTGCTTAATATCCCTTCCAGTCCTGTGTGCAAGTCGTTTATGAAGATGTTGAAGAGCATAAGGCCTAAGGTATTATAATTAGAAAGCAAGTTTATATCTGCAAAGGTAAGTCCTACCCATGCAAATCTTGTACTAACTGAATAGGCAACCCACATTTTAACTATATTTTGGGCTTGGTCAGTGAGATAAGATGGAGTTACTTCTCAAAGTATATTCCTAGACTTTTGCCTTACTTCTTCAAGATATTCTCCATGCTCCTTTTTTTCTGTGTTTTTGTTTTGGTTTTTTTGGGTGTTTTTTGGGGGTTTGTTTTTTTTTTTTTTTTTGGTTGGTTGGTTGGTTGGTTGGTTTTTTTCAGAGTTCTGGACAGACAGGAACATATCTCATATTTGCAATCCTCCTTAGAACTGCCATTGACTATGTATGCATTGGCCAAGTAGTTGAATTGGTGACTTTACCTCCAAGGCTGTCAAACTGGACAAAAGAGCTAAAGAAAACTAATGTATAAGTTTATATAGGGGAATGAAAATGCCACCATTATAGAACACTATGCTGGGAAAAAAGTATTTCTATAAACCTCCAGATAAGTAGATGTAGACCACAAACCACTGCCCTTTACTATCCTGTGTTTCCACAGCACCTGACCTAAGTTAGAACCCTAACTCTTAATTCTCTCTGTTTGGATGGTGGCAAAATGTAGTGACTCAAAACACAGTGTGGGCACCAGTGGATGTGTCATTGTGCCTTTTGTTTAAACGCGCTGCAGAGAATGACAGACACACAGAAAGATGTGTGAAAATAAAACATACTATTTCTCTATGTAATTTATTTATTCAAGTACACGGTGAGAAAACAACAGATAGTTGTCATACCTTAAAAAAGGATGTTTTCTATCTTGGTGTAAGAAGCCTTTCACACTGAAGACAGCCAGGCAATGGAAGCAAACTGCCCAAAGAGGATTGTGTAGTCTCCATTCTTGGAGATGGAGATCCTGTTAAGGTAAGTTTCCTGTCTGACCATTTGGGAGGCATGCAGGCATGCTCTCACCACCAGAGACTTTAACTGAAGCCAGAGAGAGGCTCCCGTGAGCCAAGGGGTGCCCAGTTTGGCTCCATACACATACCACTCTCACACAGTCAGACCAAGTTTCATTACAGGCTGGATTCCAGGTTTCACTTAGCAGAGTCTCAGATGTCTGGATCCTTGAAGTACCACAGTGAGGTAACACAGAAACAGTCTGAGCTGGGTGTTTCTGATCCTGAACAAAGGAAACCCTTTGCCTGTATACCTTTACAGTCTAAGTGTGCCAAAGTCTTGGGTCTTTCAGCTGACTCCTCAGCTTCTGCTGTGTTTCTGAGTGTTTGGTCATCTGGCTATACCACAGGTCCCTGTGACCTTTGTTATGCAAAGGGTCATCAGTTCATGGCATTTTCCCTGAGACTCCTGCCATCCAGACCTAAACCTGCAGCTCACACTGCAACTGAGCATTGAGCTACTGGCACTGAACATATTCCTCAACACACCCAAGTAGAGAAAAAACATGAGCAATATTGTCTGCCCCCACAACTGACCCTGAGCAGGAAACTGGGCAAGAGAACTCATGAGGTCCCTTCCAACCTGAACTACCCAGTGACTGTGTGCGTGCAAATAATTGAGTGAAATCATGTCATTTCTTCAGTTGGAGACTTGGACAGAATAAATAACTAAATACATATCTCTAAGCAGCATTTGAGTTCCAAATATGTGTACTTTGTCAAGTAACAGGCAGGATTTTTCATAAAGGTTGAAAAATTCCTTGTTAATTGGTAATCAAGGAGAAAAGCTTGTATACAGTTATGTCTAGATTGAAATTGATAACTGGATACAGAAATTAGAATAATTGTTTAATGAAAGAACCAGCTTCAGGACTCTATGTCTCACTAGTAGATCATTGGCAAGTGTCTCTATCCTAAAACCATTATGTGTATACATACCATAGCAGCCACCAAAACACTAGTTTGTGTTTTAGAATAGGGCATAGAACAGGACTCTGTCCACTGCAGATCCTATGCTAGCTGTGAAGCTGGGTTATTATAAATGTTGCATTCTTCCAGTGACCCAAACTTACACCAAACTATACTTTTTAAATGCTTATTTTATGCATTACTTTTCATGCTCCTTTTAATTTTTCTCTGAGTTTTTCCTGAAGCATCAAATCAAATGTTATTTCTCACTGTTAATTCCCTTCTTGCCAATACTCTCATCACCCCAGGTTGTTTCTGTTCCCTTTTTCATGCCAGCATGATTGCCTTATCACCAGCTTAAGGGTAAAAAAATAACTTCTGAACTATTTTATCCACCCTGTTGCTCAGTGGGTGTAAGATTAACCTTTGTGTTAACAGCCTATGTAAGATCTGCCCTCCATCAAAGCTGTTGGGTGGGGTTATATGAATTCTCTCTTCTCCTCAATGGAAAACAAGGAACTTTTATCAGGACTTTTGTATCAGCCACTTAAGTTTAGCTTGCAAGCAGGCTAAAAGAAAGCAAACAGGTTACAAAGCCTTACACAAGCAGTCCAAAGTTTCTTACATTTCTTCTGTTGAAAGAGCACTCTAACACATTAAGATTTTGTTTTAGAAAGAGAAAACCTAGTTATCAACTGATACTTCTGTTCTACCTGACATGAACCAGAGACACCTGACATCAACTATATGTGACTTTTAAAGAAATTTCACCAGACCTAGTAGCCAGATAGTATATCTTTGAATGACTATAGCAACTACTTGATGCAAGGCAGAGGGTGAGTTGAATTCTATCTACAAACTCTTGTAAAACTACTTTGGGATTTGGGAAGCAAATCGTACAAAATATTTATATTATATGTAAAGGGTTTGTCATCACAAAGTACCAAATGGAGACAAAATATAAAATATTAAAACTTATTCCTTAGTTTATTCTAAACAAAGAGAGATGTACAAACTAAAAAAAAAAATCCAGGCAGGAATTCAAAGTATAGTACTTACTGCTTAGTTGTTTCTTATCTGAAAGCCCCCTTCTTCCTAAGAATGAAGTAAAAAGTTCAAGGCAGAACCGGTTCTAGGGGAAAGAAAAAATAATTCAAACTGAGTTATATATGATCAAAAAGAACTCCATATATAAATGTGTAATCATATAGTTTTATAAATATATTTATATAAAATATAAATATATTTTATGATTAAGGAAATTCTGCTCCTTTTTAAGAAGCAAAACAAGCAAACCAAGAATCAACCAATCAAAAAAATTCCTGCAAAAAATACACCTACCCAAGAGAGAAAAAATCCCAAACCAAACCAAAGAAAACCCAAACAAGTGGAAAAGACATCCTTAGTTATGATTGGAATCACATTGCCACACACTTATCACAATGAAACATACTTAATTGCACTTTCTTTGCATGGACAAAAGGCAATTCAAGCACAGATGCCAGTACAGTTTGTGTTTTAAGAATCTGCTTTTCATACTTATTTTATATTCAATGAGCATAGTATTTACATTTGAAAATTATGGCCTCAGATGCACTCAGAATCACAGTAATGAAGGGATTTTTTTAACATGACATCCACAAAAATAGGCAAAAGTGTGAATATTTGTACTAGAAAACATCATATACAGATATACTTTCAGATAATTTTTTTTCTTTAGATGTAACATTTATGTTATTACTGTGTTGCCATTATTAAGTTTCCAAGCACAGAAACTGGTGAGATTGGATCTGACTCAAGATAAGGCAATTAGGGCCTTATTTTCTATTAATATTAGTAGAGTCTGCTTGTTTTCAAAGGAAGTTGGTCAGACACTGTGATTGAAAAGAAATTGGAATATCTTTGTTTCAAACACCCATCCCACCACAGATTCTGGACTTATGCTGAAGTGTCTGACAAAACCTGAATTTGTCAGAATTCTCCTATGCAATAAATTGTCTGCTGTGTAATTGCAGCCAGATTGCTGCCTGAGAGACATCAGCAAGCCAGAAAGTTGCTAAGGAATTTATATCTCTTCTTAAATACTTGGGTGTAAACAACAAGTATTCAACCTTGAAGTGTATGATGCTACAAACCACTCAGAGATTTTAAGGATCACATTCTAAGTCAAAAGCTAAGTCTGGACAAAGATATAGCTCACAAGATATAGTGGACAAATTATATTGCCTAATCTATTTAGTATAGCTACTTCTTTTGACCAGAGTTGCTATCATATTTTGAAATTTTAGTACTAACTAGAAAGCTGTAAAGCCAGAAAAATAACTTTGAAAACAGTTAAAGAAGTCTGGGGAAAAACCACCCCAGGACTATTCTATTTAAATATGATTCATCCATTTGTTTTTTATAAAGACTCAGGGAACAACAAAAAAAAATCCTTTAGCATATCAAAAGCAAGTATTTATACACAGTGTCTAAAAGACTCAATTGAATGGGTCATCTCAAGGTTAAAGTTGTAAGATTAAAGGAACACAATCAACTTAAATTTTATAATGGACTATTTTCTTTATCATCCTGTTTCTGATAGACAGGAGTCTGCTCTTTTAAGTAATCTGACCTACTGGTATTTTAAATCCTTAAATATGTTATAAAGGGTCTCCGACTTAACAGCTGATATTTACAGAACCGTTCCAGTGACCATAAAATGGATAGACTACAAGTTTCACCTGTGGTCTTTGGAAAGATCTCACAAAACTTGAAGTCATACTCTAGCAAGTGATACAATGAAAAGTGTTATATTAAAATGCCTTCAAATGTGGAGAGAAAAAACTGAAACATCCTTAAAAAACTGTTTCCTCATCTTGTAAATATTTGACTACTATGGTTAAAAATAATTTCAGAAAATGTAAAAATTGCAGCCCAAAACTCATTTAAAAGTAAAATATTTTAATTTCTTTATTTTAAGACCTACTCCCAACAGGCATGTTGAAATGATAGAATTTCAGGTGCATTTTGTTTCCTCCTTTTAAGAAATTCTCCTTCCTAAATTAATGACACCTCCACTTTTTTTGATTTGAAAAAAAAAATAAAATCAGAAAGTGATACCAGCTGTCACAGAACACAGAAATCTGCCTGACACTGACTTTTATTTTTGCTGGCACCCCTCCCTTTCAAAATGCCCAGTTTACTGTGGCTTTTGAAAAACATGGTAAAAAAAAAAAAAAAAAAAACAAAAACAAAAAAAAAACCAGGAATTGTGTTATCTTGCCCAAAATATCTTGCTCATGAAGGATCTATTTTAGTCTCTGGAGATTTTTAGATAGGACTAATTTTACTTAACTTTCTGCTTAGCTTGTTGGAAAGAGTACTAGGAATCTCCTGGCTAGTGCCCTTGAGTCTGCAATCCAAATGGATATGGGACAATTTTAGTGAGCTAGCTCCTTGTCAAGCATTTCACATAGGAAGATAAAGGAAATGGTTTTCTTTTCTGAGGAGTGCGAACAAATGAGGAACTGGCAGCTCTTTGAGGACATTTATTCTTGTAGCACAGGAGCACAAGATGTATTCTTTCCCTTGTGTAAGAAACCATGAAAGGAAGACAGGATACCAGCATGGCTCATTAAGGACCTCCTGGTTAAACTAAAGTGTAAGAAGGAAACACACAGGTTGTGGAACCAGGAATGCATATTCTGGGAAGAGGGACACTGCTTAGATATGTAGAGATGAGATCCCGGAAGCTAAGGCACAGTTGGAGATGAATTTGGGAAGGAGTGCAGAGAATAATAGGGTCTTTTATAAATACATTGGCAAAAAAGAAGAAAAAAAAAAGGACTAAAGGAAATGCACTCCCCTTGGTAAACAAGATACAAGAGGTGGTGACAACCAATAGGGAGAAGGCAGAGGTACTCAATTTTTTGCTTCAATTTTCAAAGATAATCTCTCTTCCCGTATCTTTCACACCCCTAAACCTCAGGGCAGGGGCTGAGGGAATAAACTCCAGCCCATCATAGAAGAAGATCAAGTTAAAGACCAACTGAGGAACATGAATGTAGATAAGTCTATGGGACCCAATGAGATGGATAGTGAGGGAACTGGCCAGTGTAGTTGTCCCATCCAATCTCCATCTTGAAAAAAAAATTGGCAGCTGGGTGATGTCCCCAGTGACTGGAAATAAAAGGAAATATCACACCCATTTACTTTTAAAAAGACAGAATGGACTCTGAGAACTGCTGACCAGGCAGCTTTACCTCCTTTCTCAGTAAGATCATGGAACAGATCTTCCTGAAAGACATGTCAAAACTTATAGAGGGAAGGGAGGTGATTAGAGAGAGTCAACACATCTTCACAAAAGGCAAGTCTTTTGCATCTTTTTCTTTTTAGAATCAGTTGTACTTTTGGAACTCCTTTTCAGGCCCTCAGTTTTCTAACTAAAAGTCTGCATGTAGAAGAAAAATGCTTGACCCATCTTCTATTTGGTGCTTCTGTGTCATGTCTGTTTAAGTGGAAGATTAAGGAGGTACCGTTTTCATTCAAACCAGTCACTGTCACAATTTACAACAAACCTTTAGAAGCTGCAGATAGCAAACAGCAGATTTCTGCTTGAGAGTTCAAATGCTTGGATACCTGCCCTTCCCCACATCAAACACATAAAGAGAATTATCTGCCAATTTTCTCATTCACAAATCAAGCTACATTCTATCCTATTACAGCAATCTAAGGATTTTACACAGTATCTAAACTTATGCATAAGTTTTTATATTATATCTAGCATGATGGGGAAAATTACTTCTCAAAATTACTATTCTTAGCTGATGATTTTTTTTCCTCAGACTATGAGGGGAATTAGGTGAGCAGTAATAATAATCATAAAAAGAGTCTGTTAAGATGATAGAAAAATTGTGTACCCTGAAAACATAAAAAAGAAGTGTGGGGAAAACCCAGTAAAATTCTGCAATAGAACTACCAATCATTAAAAACTCAGTAACCCAGAAAACAACACAGAAACAGGAACTCTGCGAATTGCTCAAGTCTCATCTGAATTGACAGTACATATAAAAATCCGTGTTCAGCTGTTTGATATACTGTGGTACACACTGGAATGGCTTCAGGAACAAAAACATTCTTAGCTCAGAATGTATGAGGCTGGTAGTCTATTCAGTTTTAACAAACAAACCAAATGCAACAAGTTGCTGGCTAAATCAGCTTTGTTGGTCACAGCCAGGCATTTTTTACAGTTTACGTGATCAACCTGTGAAATTTTAGCTGTGACTTCTATTGCTCAAAACATGTAGCAAAATGAGGTATTGTTACTGGCTAATATTGCAGAAGAGCAGAGTGTGCAGAAACACAAAGAGGCAGGGAATCAACTGCTCTTCAGGAATACGTATGCAATAGCAGATATTTGGTACTTTATTAGAATAACAGGAATATTTGCACAGTCTTTTCCAAAATCCTCTGGGACAGTAGCAATGGCATGTTGTCTGCCAAAGCTCACATACTGGTCCAGATTTTCTCTTGTCCTAATTTACAGTCATTCACTAACTATATAAAACAGGACACCTCAATAAGCAAGGCACAATCTATTCTTTTAGGAAGAGTTGTTTTGAAAAATGTAGCTGTCTAGACAATACAATTCTGAAATATTGAAAGAAAGCTAGCTGGAACTCTTTTTAATAGCAAAATTTTCAAAGACATTGGGACATTTTCATATAATTATTTCGCTTGGAAAAGACCTTTAAGTCCACTTATAAACCTAGAACTGCAAAGTCCATCATTAAACCATATCCCTAAGTACCACATCTTTTCAATCACCTTTGACTACACTGTTGCTACTAACACGTGCCTATAACTGGAAAATATAACTCAGAAATGTTTTCTAGTTTTTCATTGTTTACCACACCTGGATTTCTACTGACAGCTTAGGGGAAAAAAATCCCACCTTCGTTGATAGGTAGAAAGAGTTTGCTTGATTTTATGAAATGCAGGTGTTTTAGTCAACTTTAAAATTATTCAGTTTATATTTGTGTAAATGCAGAAGGTCATCATTGCTCTTTGATTTAGTTAGGAAACTACAGAGAATGCTAAAGTAAACAGGAAAGTAAGAATAAGTCACTGTAGAAAGACATTAATATGCATTATTTTAAACCTGTATTGAAAGAGTATTTAATAGGATACTACAGAAAGACCTCAGCAATTCTAAGACCTATTATTTTGTATATTTTTTTATGTGCTGATTTATTCAGTCATTTTACTTCTCTTGTAACTTTTTTTAATCTCTCCTGCTGTGTCTATTTAGACATTAAACAAAAGATTGAATTCTACCTATTTAGTTAATATGAAATACTTTTATGGTAGTTACAATCAGGGTTGAAAAATTGTATGTAAGAACCCTTGTAATATAAAAATTACACTCAGAATGATCAGTAAGAACAATAAATATTTAAAACCTTCTTCTATGTCTCTGTAAAACTTTTCTACTTACTATGCAAAAGAGAGTTTATCATCCAGCTCAGAGTTTCAATGTCAGTCTCTTTAATCTGCCACTTGCAATGGCTGCAAAGGGGAAAAGGGCTCCTCCCAACCACACTGCAGAATGCCTCTGAAATACATTCTTACAGGTAAATGCAAGGCACCAAGAGACCAAAAGTTTTTGTGGACAAGCAGAATCTCAAAGTAAAGATTAAGAATGAGCCTAGAAAAGCTGCCAATTTGATGCACTTCTACTTCTTGCTTTAAGGAAAAAAAAAAAAAAAAAGAAAAGAAAAAAAAAAACCAAACAAAACAAAAAACACAAACCAAACAAACAAAGAAAGGTTTATTTCTCAGATGCATAAAGAAGTAACTTTTAGTAAAATTTTGGCAGGCCTCATTTCTTTTTTTTTTCCCCAACACTTAGCCTGATTTATTTCTGTTGTGAAAATAATTGAAGAGAATGCAGTATTATGATGAGGTTTCACTAAGTTCATGTGGATAGAGGGCCCACTCGGTTTTTCTCTTTATATTGTGACCTAAATCATCTGGGGTGCTATTCTAGGTCACTTTGGTAAATTTATAAATTTGTTTTACAGTCTGCTAATAGCACAGAGAGGAGAAAATGCTGTTTTCTGATGCATGTGTATGTGTTGCAGAAGGTGGAGACTTTTAAATACTGATATTTCCAAAAGGATTAGTCCTTCCTGAGCCATATCAATGTCAGCTTGCCACCCCCACACAGGTAGTGCAGCTCACTTGTGCAGATGTCAGAGCTGCTTCAGTTCTGTAGGTGTATCTTTTTAAAGTGTATGTTAAGTAAGGTGAATCAAATAGTTGGCAAACTTTCAGACAGCTTTCAGGTACACATTTCACACTTAGGAGATGGTTGTTTTCTTATAAATTAATGGTATGTAAACACCCTGTCCTCCATTCTGATTTTGCAGCAATTTTATGCCAGAGTAACTCCATCGATTACTTGTGATTTACATTACCCTAAAAAGTCCTCTAATGTTTAACTCAAATGGAAAAAAAACCCCACCCTCCTCTTTGCTTAGTTTTCTATGTGCTTGCTCATTCATATCTCTCTCCCTCTCTCCCCTCATCAATATGTATACATAACAAGATTAATTTCTAGCATGGAGTCCACAATTTTGTGTAATGGTACAGCCTTTAAAGTTCATCTGAGAGCTGGGTTTTTTTTGTGACAAAACATACTGTCGGCAAACAAAGTTTCCTCTCCTTTTATGTTCCCCCGTGTTTTCCTTCTGTTTTATAGATATCCATTGATATTTTAGTATCTCACAATTTTATCTTAAAAACCATTAACAATTATTTCAATTATTTTATTCATCGTTCTGCAACCTAAATGCCATTTTGAAGGTATGAGAGTATATTCTTTTTCAAGTAGTGTGTGTAGTAGCAGTGGGGAATCCCACAAATAAATCCATCGGGATTCATAATCTACTGTTACAGTTTCAAAATCTTTCATGGATTTTTTTTCCCCCCCTCTCCCTAACCAACACAGGTTTGGGAGCTGAAAGCCCAGCCCCCGCTACCAGCTCCTAGAAGCAGCTAAGAAAAGGATGGCGGATAACTTTGCATTCCAAGTTAATGGCAGGGGAAGAGTGGGGAAGGTGGGGCAGGGAGGGGAGAGAGGCTTTCTCCAGGTTTTTTGCTGCACTTCTTTGCTCTGGCTGCAGTAAGGGTGCAAGCCACTGTTTGCTGGGCTGGTGGAGGTGCTTGGAGGGATCTCCCTTGGCTCAGCCCCCCAACTCCTCACGCCCTGTACTGTCTTCAGAGAGCAGTTGCTGCAACCTGGATTTGCTGCAGACTCCCTGAGGGCTGACGCCACATGCAGAGACATTGCTACAAACCCCAGACCCCCACCAAACACTTTCGGACAAAGGACTAGGAGAGCCTTTATGCTGCCCATGGGAAAGGTTTCAGCACATCCCTTGTGACTACCCTTTTCCCACGTGAATTTTTCGGAACCAGCCTCGCTGGAACTCACGAGTGACCTTTACGGATGCTGCTGCCTCCCGCTGTCCGTAAATATAACTGCACTGAAAGGGGCAGATAGGACTATTAATGTGTTTGAAAATTTTGATTACGGTGTTACTATTTGTTCTGCTCTGGTTTTGGTTATCTATGTATTTGTAGTTAAAAACTGTTATCCTTTTCTATACATTTTCTGATTAAAGCCTCTTAATTTTAGAGGTTGTGGTGTTTTTTTTGAGAAGAGTTCCCCTTCCTAGTCCAGATAGATATCTTAGTTTTCTTTTAAACTGAGACATCTACATGGGGAAGTGGGCAAGAAAACAGAGAAACCTTCTTCCTGCTCACAACTTTTACACACAGCCCTGGTCTCTTTAGTGTAAGTTCTGAATATTATGTAATCCCCAACAGATGTTAAACATTTCTAAAAAGAGGCAATATCCTAGCAAGTATACTAAAGATGTATCACCTTTGCATTGTCTTCCTTATATTAGGACTGTTATGAGTGAGGGAGAAAATTATGCCTTTAAAATAAGAGAGCAGGATACATTTCTATGCATGCTGCTTTAAATATTTGTAGAGGGTTTTGCCCCTTTCTGTGTTTTTGTGGTCACTGCTACCAGCAATAATACCTACACAACTGTGTATAAATGTCCACGTGGCCTTATATTTATGAATTTATATTTCATTCTTCAGACTGTGCAAGCTGACCAAGTGTGATGGGTTGTTTTTTGTAGGCCTTCCTTGGTAACCAGGGTCAAAACCTAGGAAGTATTCCATCCCATGTCTTTATGTAATCAGGTGTATAAAACTGGAGGAGGAGGAGGTGCTCTTGCTCTCTTTCCTTCACGGGTGAACTCCGTGACAGACTCTCGGTGTTTGGGTCTTGCTTATCTGTGTGAGCAAGGCCTGCTCCGAGAGTTGTGTGTCTCAGCCAGCAGCGAAGGTTAAGAATTTTGCTTTTTCTACTACTTTCGTAGTGAGTTTATTATCGTGTTCGTTATTCATTGAGTTATTTCCTGACTTTAGATTTTATATATTTGTTTGCCTTTTCCCTTTTTGTCTCCCTTTCCCCTTTCCCTTCCCCTCGTCCCTTATTGGGGTTGTTTGGGGGGTCCCTGTTTCGTTGCACATAGCATATAAATGTAATATAGGTAAATACGTATATATTTCTACAATTTCTCTCTTGCTGCTTTTTGCCGTTTTGTGGGGAGGGAGGGGGGAATCTTTCCTGTGAAGTTTGGCTTTTGGCAGAGAGCCAGGTCAGACTTTCACACCAAGTCTAGCAACAATATTGTTCTGAGCTAACATAACAGTTTCTCAGTGTTCCGTGAGCTGCTGTGCTGTGTTGTCCGGTCTGTGTGGCAAAGCAAGTTCAGGTCAGAACCCAGAAGATCTCTATGCAATCATTATGCTATACCAATGCAAGTTCATTTCTGATATATTTTCAGTTAATTTTGGGTTTGTTCTGTTTGTTTTCTTTCCTAAACTATGCTTCATGAAGGGGTTTTCTGCATGAGGTTATTCACTAAGGTACTTGCTTGAGCTATAGCCTAAACTATGACATCAGCAGAATCCAATCAGCTTCACAATACAATTCCCAACGTGAACATGCCTTCTTGAGGGTGAGTATCTTTATTTACAATTTAGCTTAATCTGCTACAGTGGACTATGTGCAATTCAAATTGTACTCCCATGTCAGTGGGTTTTTTTGTGCAGCTAAACCTCTATAGATGAAAAGGTTTAAATTCATAAAGCAAAAGTTCTATACAACATTCTTTCTAGTCTTGCAGTGATGCCTTTGTTTTTCATGATCAGTTTAACCCCCATTTATTTTACATATTCACAGACACTTCTATGACAATCTACAGGCTCTGATTTTCAGTGATGGCACGCTTACCATGAAAAACTGAAAATCATAAACTTTTATTCACAACTATCTGGTCTTCTCACACTAAAAGCATGTGTCCAGGTAAAAGTAAAGAAGGGGAAAACAGGAATTTAACTGTAACTGCTATTGCTGTGTACTGTCCCTGTCAGTAATTGATAAATCTGTATGGCCCCTTCATAGCAAGTCAATGCTTCATAGCTACTCGATGCGTAATTTTGGAATAGGAATGGCAAACTTTCTCCAACTTGGAGTGATGCAAGGCGAAACTCACATAAACTGCATTTTAAATAGAAGAGGTGAGCTCATCACTTTGAGGCTAAGTTGTTGGGGTTCTAAGGGTGCTACCAGCCCTTACTGTCCCTGTTCAGCATCCTCTGAGACCTCCTCTGACCCCTCACAGGGGCTGAGGAACTTCATTTCCCCCCAGGTTGCTTCCCTGCCCCAGTGATACAGTGGGAGTGCCTGGCCTAAGGGACTTGGACCCTGGCTGCAGCCATGTCTCCAGCCTTGTCCTGATTTCCTGCTAGTTGATGTACCATGGTAGGTAACTGACCATGCCTGGGGCCGTTGATAAGATCCCATTATAGCCACAACTCTGTAGACTGTGGTCAGACCTAAGGGATGGTGCCAGCCAGTGAGGGCACTGGTTTCCCTGAGATCACCCTGGGCTCCCAACTCCCTGTCGCCTGGTGACAGTAAGCCCTTGGTGCATCCTGAAGGTGATGAAGATGCACCATAACTTCAAAGTCAACCACCTACAACAAAAGGCAAAATGTGTAAAATAAGAACAAGAAACCAGAAATAAAAAACATTTACCAGAAAGAAATTTATCTTCTTCTTCCTCAGTGTTAATGTTCTTAACTCCAGTTTCCACCTTGTTTCAATAACACTAATGATATTAAAGTTTTATTGTTGTACATGTGCAAATCTGAAGGATAGACACAGTTAATATAATGGTTGATGGACCCACTGGATGTGCATGAATCTTTTCTTTCCCCATTTAAAAATCAAAAGTAAACCCCAGAAGACTGGATAACCTTCCTAGAAGCACCATGATAATGATGTACAACAAGAAAAATTTTGTGGTAATATGTTGACTCTAGTACCTGATTGAATGGATATCAGCACAAAGATTTCTACCAGGGTGGCTGTTTGCTGTTAAGAGCAATTATACAACTTGTATTTACTTCTCTGGGAAAAAAAATTGACTCCTATATATCCTGTATAATTTGACTACTGTGCTTTACAGATATTGCATGCTGACTCCTGCAAAGAAGGAATTTTCACGTGTTTTCAGCACACAGCTAATTTGACAACAATTGCAATTACTACTGAATTTTCATACAGAAACTGATACTTAAGTCAGCAGAATTTAGCCAACTCAAAATGTCTTTTCATCTGAATGTCTGAAATACTACTTCACCTTAAATCTCATCCTTCCTGAAATTTCCTTTTCTTATATCCTTGTCTTTTTGATCAGTGAAAGATAATATAATCTTTTGACTTAGCAACAGCTATTTAATATTTGACTCTATGGTTCTTTTTTTATCAGTAACAACTGTGTCACTTTTATTTTGGAAAAAAAAAAGCACATTAGTTTAAAAAACAGTAGTCTGAGAATGGCATGGTACTCTAAGAAAACTGTTGCTTTATTTTTTTCTACCCGCTTTAAACAGGCTGACACCAGTGGAACAATAACAAGTTGGAGTTTTTCCGCAGAAAGGTTGTACTGCTGCTGCCATCCCAGTGTAAAAAATATTCTTACTCAGATAGTGCATTAGAATAGAAAATCCTCCACAATATAATCTGTATTCAGGATGAGGAATTAGATAACCCAAATATATGGTCTTTTTCTAGCTAACAGATACCAGAAAAGAAGAAGTTATTGAAGTAAGGCACACAAATATTTAAGCTAATAATCAATTTATATGTTTTTTATATGCATGGAGTTTTCTTAAACAAATTACATTACAAATATATGTTTTTATATAAGTGTTCTGCATATATAATGGGATAATAAAGATGCAAACTAGAAGCAAAGAAATTATATGCATATTAGTACTCTTAGTATTAGCGTAGTCTTCTATCTACTAAGTTTTATGCTTTTTAAGGCATACAGTGTGTGAAATTTCAAAGTTCCCACAGTTTCCCATTCTCTGACCTCTCCCTGCAAATTGCATATGCTTCATATTGGACACAGGGACCTCTGTGTGGTTCCTTTGCTCCTCTTTGGCATCTCTTTGTTACACATAAATCTCACCATCAGATCACTGTACTTCATCTTTTTCTTCTTACCTTGCAGAGCATTAACATGCCAGAGACTCAGCCTTCTAATTTTCTCTTTTACGAGTCCTATCCTAGCATTTCTTCCATAAAAGAAAATAGCTGTTTCATTGCCTTCATTTTAAAGTAGCTGATACCATTTAAGGTGTGAACAGGTTGCTGCAGGCTTACAGGGACCTATCTGACTAGAGCTATGTTTTAAGCTATAAATGAGATTTATACAGTGGGGGAAAAGTGAAATCTGAACCATTTTCCTAATTGGAATTTAATACAGTGTTTTTAAATAATTTCAACACTTTCAAACTTATATTCAATTATGAAAATGAATGCAATTTCTAATTTTAACAACTAATTCTTATCATGCCTTACCATAGGTCAATCCTATCTTGCAAGAAAATAAAAGTTTTTTCTTTGTAGTTATCCACAATAAGTATTATCTTCTTATGCCTCCCACTACACAACAAGCAACATGTTGTTCTAAATTTCACGAGCTCATTGTGTGTTGCTGGGAACAAGGCAAACTACCACCTGATCTCTCACAGCCATCATCACCCTGTACAAGAAGAAGAAAGGAGAAAAATTGGACTGCTCAAATTACCAAGATATTACTTTGCTCTCCATTGCTGGTAAAATCCTTGCAAGAATACTTTTGGACAGATTAGTACCCGCTATTGCAGAAGAACTTCTACCTGAAAGCCAATGCAGCTTCAGAGCCAATAGGACTACCACAGACATGGTATTCATTCTCAGACAACTGCAAGAGAAGTGTAGGGAACAGAACAAAGGTCTCTATGTGACTTTTGTTGACCTCACCAAAGCT
>JAWWEU010000081.1:72209254-72305164 GCA_035583155.1 Acropternis orthonyx | reverse complement strand
AGATAGATAGATAGATAGATAGATAGATAGATAGATAGATAGATAGATAGATAGATAGATAGATAGATAGATAATGTAGGTAAATGAGTATTCCCAGGTATTCCCCAACACAGCACGAACCTCACCAAAAGACTTCAGAAGAAGCCTTCAGGAGAGGAGGAGAGACACAGGCCATCAAAGTAGACAGAGGTGTTTACTCCCTCTAGCCCTTTCTGTCTCAAAGTCCTCCTTTAATATAATAATAATTTTGGCCCATCCCAATAGGATGGAACAATCGAATGTTCTAGGTGGGGTTGTGTGACTTTGGTCATACATGTATTACATTTCCCATGTTCTTCTTCATTTGCCTCCTGAGGGGTGTATAAATTGATATGTTAGTGGGGTTTCGTGAGGGTATGAGTTACTTTTGGTCAGAATTTATAGTCAACAAAGGAGTTAGGATAAACACTTTGGTCCTCCTTCATGTGCAGAGGTGGCAGTAAAAGCTGTCTTACCTTTATCAGGGAGTCTTTGTGTGCTTCCTTATCTCCTTAATGAATCAGATTTATAAGAAGGCTTGTTTTGCACAGTGAAATGAATGTGGCTATTGCTGGTACAGAGACTTGGGTGCTCTTCTGTGCATCACTGAGACAACACTTGGCTGTGAGGCCTCTGTTCACTACAGACACCATTCAGTGACAGCCCTTGATTGAGCCAGGTGAAAAATCAGCTAAGGGCTCAGCTAACGTTTTTCTCAACCTGCCTTGGCAATTCTTCACTGTCTTAAAGCAACACCGTAAAATTATGATCATTCATGTCAAAGACTCCACAGCTTCTCTGGGAAAAATGTGCAGTCACCTGCACAGGACAGTTCTTCCTCATATTCAGGTGGAACTTCCTGTGCATCAGTTTCTGCCTGTTGCCTCTTGTCCTATTGCTTGGGACCACCAAAAAGAGCATAGCTCCATCCTCTTCACAGAATCACAGAATCATAGAATGGTTAGGTTTGGAAGGGTTCCTTGGAGATCATCTAGTCCAACTCCATTGCCAAGGCATGGTCACCTAGAGCAAGTAACACAGGAATGTATCCAAGTGGGTTTTGAATGTCTTCAGAGAGGGAGACTCCACAACTTCCCTGGGCAGCCTGTTCCAGTGCTTTGTTACCCTCAATGTAAAGAAGTTCTTTCTCATGTTGAGGTGTAACTTCTTGTATTTTAGTTTATGGCCATTACTCCTTGTCCTGTCACTGGGCCCCACTCAAAAGAATCTGGCACCATCCTCTTGACAAATGTCTTTTAGATATTTATATGTATTGATGAGATCCCTCCTCAGTCTTCTCTTTTCTAGACTAAACAGGCCAGGTCCCTCAGTATCTCTTGACACCCTCCCTTCAGATATTTACATAAATTGATGAGGTCTCTTCTCAGTTGCTTCTTCTTGTGGCTGAACAGGCCCAGCTCCCTCAGCCTTTTCTCCTAAGAGTGTTGTTCCAGTCCCTTAATCATCTTTGTAGCCCTCTGTTGGACCTGCTCAAGGAACTCCATGTCTCCCTTGTACTGAGGAGCCCAGAACTGGACACAGCACTCCAGATGTGGCCTCACTAGGGCTGAGCAGAGGGGCAGGAACACCTCCCTTGACCTGCTGGCAATGTTCTTCCTAATGTGCCCCAGGGTAACACTGGCCTTCTTGGCCACAAGGACACACTGCTGGCTCATGGACCATTTGTTGTCCACCAGGACCCCCAGGTCCTTCTCTGCAGTACTGTTTCCAAGCAAGTCAGGCCCCAGCCTCTCCTGGTACAAGAGGTTATTCTTCCCCAGTTGCAGGACCCTGTATTTGTCTTTGCTGAATTTCAGGCAGTTCTCTGCCCGTTTCTCCAGCCTGTTGATGTCCTTCTGAAGGGCTGCACAGCACTCTGGGTATTGACGACTCCTCCCAACTTTGTGTCATCAGAGAACTTGCTGAGAAGATAGGACCATAACCATTTAGAAATTAATCAGGTACAGCATGCATAACATACAAGCAGGGATGGTGTACAGAAAAGCTTACAGTGAGAGGGAATAAGTAAAGTTTCAGCAAACTGATCTGGAAGATTCTTTCTTGTCCTTGTTGAAGCAGAGCTATGTTTGTGATACATTTCTTGTGTAAATGGTGACATTCAAGTTGAGGAAACATATGCCTCTGGTCAAATGTATAGGAGTGTGAAATTCTGTAAGGTTGAGCTGTTTGTTTTCAGCTGCTTGCTGTTCCTTGCAATACAATTGTGGCTCAGGGGAAACAGAGAGGGAGATATTTTTACTTTGCTTAGGAACAACTGAGCAAATGGAGAAGAAGAAATGTTTTTAGACTTTGCAGGATATAGCAGACAGAAGATAACACTGGAAGGAACATGGAAAAAAGGATGTGAAACAGAAAAGAGAGATTACTGAGGGAACATAGAGTAGCTTCTCAGCACTGACTGAAATACAAAATTCCTTGGAAACGGGGAAGTGTGAATGTTTTGTGCCAAATTACAAGGTTAAAGGCAGTAGGAAGGATTTACCTGCAAGAACAGAGTGGGCAGGGGAGACTTGTATAGAAGTCCATTCTACTTTTACTTGTCTAACATAGCCACTTTCAATTTTTTCTATAGAAAAAAATTTATTCCTAATTTTCATTATACTTCATTGTGGAAAGAAATCAGACCAGAATATCTAGGTGCACAAGCATCAAAATTGGGGCAAACTTGAGATCTTTCACCCAAACGTCAACAGTTCTTTAATTTTTCCATTTGTTTATTTACAGGTTTTCTATTAGGTGTTCAAATTGCAGCAAAGTCTCTGGACTCTGAATCCCAAAGGCCTGAGTTCAAGTCTCAGTGGGGACTGTCCTCTGGGCAGTTAAATACCTCCCTTGCCATCCGATCCTGTCAGATCTCAGATGCTGAGCAGAGTCAGCCCCAGTTAGTACTGGGTGCTGTAGACAGTCCTGAGGATTTCACTGTCACTGTCCGAGCTCACTCGGCCATGGCAAATGGACCTTAGGACTTGAACGGTGGGGCCAGCTCTGGCCATGCTGTGCCTCACCAAAAAAATACACTGCACAGGCTGGAAGGATACACCCACGTGGGGAGAGCCCTTCCCAAGATCTTCATTCGCGAAGTCTGGCCATACAATACAATACTACACCAATGCAACGTGTGCATACTTAAAACATAGTTGAATAATATCTATTCAGTTAAAATAATGTCAGTAAAATAAATATGATGATAATGTTTTATAGGAGACTGCAAAGCATTTTTTAGAGAATGGATTTCAGTGTAGAAATTGCCTCTAAGGAGTCAGGTCATTTAAGCCTATGCAGTTGTTTACAGCATTTTTTCTTGTTAACAAAAGTAATATTGTTACTATGGTAACAAAAACACATACAAAAAGGTATCCCTATTCCTGATGAAATATATTTGTATTAGTATCTTTGAAATGTTAAAAGATATGTTATGGAAATATATCCAGGATAATTTCTTAGTTTTTTGGTTGCATTCAAGTGTACCAGATGGCATTCATTTCAAACAGTCATTTATCTCTTCAGTTTCTTCTATGAAAATATCTCATGCACCGTCCTGTCTTAATTACTTCATTCCAAACAGTGCATGATATAAAATAGAACCATTACATTTGCAACAAAAGAAAAAGTTTTCAAAACTCACATATTATTCACATATTCATTATGATCAATATGCATATGTTCAGTGATATGTTCTCAAAAAGAGATTAAAATTTCTTCTGATTTCAAGCATTCCAGATTTCAATGTGTGTTTGGTCATTTTTTTCTGTTTTAGGGAGGAGATGGGAGTTTTTTGGTTTTGCTTTGGGTGGGTTTTTTCATTTGTGTATTTTTGGTTTGTGTTTTCTCTGGGTTTTTTTTGTTTCTTTGTTTGTTTGTTTTTGTTTTTGTTTTTGTTTTGTTTGTTTGTTTGGGGGTTTTTTTGGGTGTTCTTTTTGTGTGGATGGAACACAATAACAAAGAGGAATGGTTGTGTTTTACACCATCTACATTATTATTCATGAACTGGGAGCACTGAAGAAGACATGTGGAACAACAAATACTTTCTTCAATACTCTGGTGAAGCTATTTGTGCCCCACAGGAACTTGTTGAGCTTTTGCTGCCTACTTCAAAGCTACTCCATTCAAATCATCTTTACTATTTGCTGAATGACTTCCCATAAGTCAGTAGTCTTTTTTCTTCAAGAAGTAAAAAGCCTTGACTTTAAGAATTCCATAATTCTGATCATATATCACAAACTATAGTGAGAGTTCAGCCTGTACTGGGGAAACTTGCCTGAATCTCTAGCTTTGGGACACTGAATAGACAATGTCCTATTTTTGATGTATACCTGATCAAATTATCTCACCTAAATATTGCTCAGGGGAATTTATACCTGTTGAGATCACATCTCCAGGGCAATCTCTCCTAGGTGTAATCTCTGTCAAAAATATTTGGGTCTAAATTAAGCTAACTCCTCCACTTTGGATTGGAATCTGTTCTCATATGCAGGCTTCTAGGTACCAGTCTGCTTCCTGTTCTTTGTCTTCTAAGCTCAGACTCTTTTGGGACTCAGTGTCTTCACAGAAATTCTATGTGGTATCTCTCTGAGTGACAATTCCATCCTCAGAGAAGGAGAAATAGCAGAAGAATGTCAGAGCAAGAGTATCTCTGGAGATCATATGAGAAGGTGGAGAAATCCTCTCTTCTCTGTCCATATGTTCATCAAGTAGGACTCAAGCGTATAGCTTTGTCACACTTCAGGCTTGCAGTGTTGGGTTCCACAAGGCATTTTGAGAAAATGCAACTGAGAAATGTAGATGAAAAAAAGTTATTCTAAGAATAAATTAAAAGCAATGTCAAAGCAGTGAGGAATGATGAAACATTACTGAAGAAGTATCAGAGAAAAAGAGCAATGTCTGCAGTGATTATTCTGATTAAGAATGATGTCAACAGTTTTAGAGAAAAAGAGGATTTTTTTAGAAAGTCCATTAATATTTGCCAAGGTCAGATAAGTTTTCCACTGCTGGGTAAGATATCACAGACAAATAAGCCAGATTATTATGAGAAGTAATTTAGGTGCCTGAAAAGTACAGACAACTGTAGTGGCACCAGATAATTGTAATAGAAAAATTTTAAACATTCTTGTGGAGTGTGGATCATATTTGATTGAAGTGCACCTTTACAAATGCACGGCTGTATTGAGTACCACTGAATTGAAGAATCCTATTTCTTTTCAGTTTTAAAGTTACTGTTGTAAAGAACATATAGTTGTATATATAGTTGTATATATTTTCTGGTAATATATATGAGACAGAGACAACAAATGGTAAATTAATGTGATCTTGACAAGCAGATTAGACAAGCCAAAAGAGGTCTTGTAGAAACTCTACCAAGTGACTGGCCTAAAAAAGAAGACCATGAACTGTAAAATACTGGGAAGCAAGTTTTTTCCTTTTTTTTATGATGAGAGTTATTTCAACTAGTGTCTACTGTTTAGTATAGAATCTATCCATTCAAAATATTTCTGTAGCACTATATGTTTTAAGTTGAAATAGTTGTTTTTTTCCCTACATTTAAGTCACTTTTTGCTCTAAACTGTGATGGATGTATTAAGTCTTAGGTACATAGCTAGTGGAAATTGCCATTTCAGCTTTCAATTGACTTCTATCCAATTAGAATCCACCCTGTAAATGTTTTAATTTTGCTCAGTTTCCCTTTCAATTCCTTATCAGATATGAGAGGCACTCTCTATGTCCCCCACTTTCAGTCTGTGTTGGCAGGGTGGAAAAGGAGCAAGGTTAAGCTGCTCAGAGCACTAGAACCAGCACATTCTGTTTCAACAGCTCAGCACAAAAAGGAGACAATGACCAAGAACATTCCATACTGTAAAACCTGTGATCTCTTTTTTTTTCAGTAACTGTGCCATGGTGCCATGAGCTATTTCAACATCTCTTTAACCCAACAAAATTCCGTCTATTTCTACCTTCTGCTGTCCAATATACTGGATATATAAGGATTGACATTAAAAAAGAAAAAAATAAAAAAAAAAAAAAGAGAGAGAGGACTTTTGCAGTTGGTCTTGCAGTTGATTTTGCAGTTGGTTTTGATTTGTACTGTCTGTTCATTAATTAAACAAATGAAGTCTTGGATAGTGGGATAGTGTGGTTGATTCAATAGCAAAGTAAATAAAAAGAAGTGCTGTGACTCTTCTTTTGACTTGGTTGTTATCTGGCTAGTTGTGCATATGTTTTTCACCTCCTCTGATTGTTAGTAGCACAGGCTACTAGTTACAGCCAAAAAAATCAATCCTTTTCAAACTTTCACTGTTTTTCAGACGTGTCTTGTCTTCTGTTATTCACAAAAAACTCACGGCAAAACTTGCATGTAGTAAAAATTGCCTGGGAGTAATGTGACATTGACAGTTAATACATTTCTTAGTAAAGTTATTGGAAAACAAACCAAAATGCAAAATTGTAATTATCAGTTATTGGTTACTACAGGACACCTCTGTGTGAATAAATCAATTTCAAACTGCTGCCTGGAATGACTAAATGTATCATGAATTATCACCTCTTTTTCACTGTTCTGTGTCAGGTATTTCATTAAAATATAATAATTTTTGACCTTTTATAAAATTATTTTTCTGCTTGCTTGTTCATGTTTTACCAACAAAATTAATCTCTAATCTTTCTTTATTATTCTGCCATACCTTTGCATCCTTACATATATTTTTCAGACTCCCTAGATACATGAAAATATTTTCTCTTTTCAGACTAATATCTTCCTTTGTTCTAATTGCTTTGGTTTACCCTCAGAGATTTTAGAAATTAAAAAATGAAGTGAATGTGTAATTTTTTTTCAAGATGACTTGATTTGATTTGATTGATGGATTTATAAGAGCCCTTGCATCATTATGCGCTTTTTTTTCTTTTTTTTGATTTGTTTCTTGTGTATGTTGATAAGCATTTTATTATGTGCACCTGTTCTTTAGAATCTTTTTCCCTTGTACTGCATTCTGTGGCATTTAATTGAAAAAAAAAAAAAAAGAAATGTTTATTATGGCCCTTCAAGTTAAGTTTGATTTCAAGTATTGAGTTCTTAGTAGCAGAAAATCTGTATGTTTATCAAGAATGTTCTCTGGTTACAATAGTCTGGTTTGGGGTGTTTTTCTTCCACCTTTAATTGTTGCACTGATAAAATGTCTGATTTCCACAGAACAGCAAATATTACCCTTTGTGTTTCAACATAACATTCAGAGTTCTGTTGCCAGCAATGAGCCACACATTGTGTGATTTGGTAGGAGGTGTTTCTTTACTACAGAAATGCTTGTGAAGTAGACGTTTGTAGCATTACTTCATTTTATCCCTAGTCTTATTTTATTTGCATTTCATCAATGTTAACACATTTCATATCTTACAAAGTATTTTCTTAATATTTATTTCAGTGCTAGCTACTTTCCCCTTTAGTCTCTCACTGGTTAGAATTCCTGCTACTTTGGTTTGTTCACAATCCTGGCATGAATTCCTGGAAAAAAGTTTGTACTCTTAAACACCTGGATGTCTGTCATGTTTGAATCTCATGCCTCCTATTTTTTTAAGTGTACCAAAAAGACCTAAATATGATCATATGATTTCAAGTGAAATTCGAGGTGAATATACTTGTTAGTACTACATGTTTTGCTCCTGCATGTCCCAAAACCTCACTGTCTTGACCATCTCAACATCAGTCTACCAATTAATGCCTCAGATTCATAGACCAGGACTTTCTGTTCTTCAGCCAGCCTGTTTCTGTAGCTGTGTTCATAACATATATGTTACCACTCACAGACACAGGCATGACACATGCTCGTACACTGTACTGAACTCTGCTCTGCATGGAATGGAATGCATTCAGAAGCAGGTAGATGCCATGAAATGATGTCTACCTTCTACATGGCAGTCTACAACTCTGACTTAGGTAGGGGTGGGCAACAAACTTCCTAGTCTCCTCTCATCTCACTCATATTTATGTCTCAGCTTCCTAGGAAACAACAAAACATTTGAAAGATATGTAAAAATACAATTTCTGGAGTATTTTCCAACCAGTTTATGTAAGAATAGGAAATTTCTCTCAGAAAATATTTTTGTTCTTCTATTTCTTTTCCTTAGGCTTATGATATTTTTAGGAAAAAAAATAATTCTGAAAACATTCACTCAATTAATAGAAACAAAACCCCAATAAACTCGAGCGGACAAAATAGTAATTTCAATTTTTTATATCTATAGCACAGATAATCACGATTCTGCTATAGAATTATTTTTTAGAATATAATTTTATGTTGCAACATATTTTGGGGGGATTAAGACAAGTATTCAGGGAAAAAATAGGGGAAACTAAGTAGAACCGTAATTATCAAAGAAAGTGAAAAATATGTTCCTTTCAGGAAAATATGAATCATGCTATAGAATAATAGCCGTTAAATGCTGTCCAAAACACAAAATTACATGTCCTCTTGTGCAGTGCCTATGGAATTATAGAAGCATAGAATGGTTTGTGTTGGAAGAAACCTTAGAGACGGTCTAGTTCCATTCCCTCTACCATGGACAGTGACACCTTCCACTAGACCAGGTTGCTCAAAGCCCCATCCAATCTGGCCTGAATCACCTCCAGGGTTGGGGCATGCACAACCTCTCTGGGCAACCTGTTCCAGTGCCTCACCACTCCCACAGTAAAGAACATCTTCATAATATTAAATCTAAAACTACCATCCTTCACTTAAGGCCATTCCCTCTTGTCCTGTCATTACTTGACCTTCTGAAAGGCCTTAACATACAGCAGAAAGTTTCTCTGTCACAGAACCCTAAATGCTTTTACCTCCAATGCCTCTTATGGATGCAAAACACAAGTAAGTTATCCTGCCTCAGACCCTACCATGAGATTCTCCACTGTGGCACTGCCTTCAAAATCATTTAGTACTGTGAGGCAGAGGTAGGATGAGGATATTGTTTAGCTGATAATGCAAAGGAATTTGTTTGATAACCTTTTCTTTGACATCTATATACCAAACTTTCAAAATGCTTGTATCATCAATTTTGGGCAACTTGTCATAAAAGAGAACTGTTAGATATTTATGGTAGTTGTAGTCCTTTTTGCTTCATATTTGCACCTTTTCTCACATGATAATGTTCTGAGATCTGCAAATATGTCTGTAGCACATTGTAATGATAGCATAATATGCAACTTTATAATAATAATAGTAATAATAATAATAATAGAACATTTGAACTTTAGTCTCACAAATGGAAATCTGACAAAAGTTGTGCAAAGCATATGTATACTTAGCTGAGCATTGGCATTGGTTTTGCAAAGACTTTGTAACTTGAAATGCTTGCCAATTACAACTCCATCAGTATCTTTCAGGAAGCTGTAGTTTGACTTGTTAGGGTTCACAGAGGAAAACCAGATCAATAACTTGTCACAGCAAGAAATAGTTCACTATCTGCAGGGTGTTGTAATATAGCATTGTGGATGGGGGAAAAAATAAAAACAAAAACAACCAAACAATTTTGAACCTGTCTCTGTGCATTTGAACAGGCTGCTATTAAGCTAGTTAAACAATTTATTTCTGCAGTAATTTGATGCTGCCATTATTAGTCATAAGTGTCATTTTGTAATAGTGTTTTTAAGTTTAGGGCTACTTTATAAACAAGATGTTTAAAAATCCTGCTGACTTTGATTTGTCTCTGTGCGGTGTATAAGCATAAACAGGCAGTTCCTGAAGAATCTGCTGTGGCTACAAAGGAAACAACTGAAAGTGATGACAATATGAAATTTTATTAAAAAAAAATTCTAAATTATTGCCTTCAACTTTAACCTGACTTTTCCTCTCTTCTATTTTACTGCAAGATGATGAATCTCTTATATTAGGCAACAATGAATATGTAATTCTTAAAAGTATGAATGAACATAGAAACATATTGACCTTGAATTTGTGTACTTTATTAAGGAATTGAGCAATTAATTCCTTTTTTTTAGGCAATTATGCATGAACTGAAAGATATGCATGTCAAGTTTAATGGCACATTCAACTAATAGGGACTGAAAGCAAATTTTTTCAACTTCTTAATTTAATAATCTGTATAATTACAAATTATTGTATCATTTCACATTAGTATTTGCATGGAATGGAGAACATAAAGGCAGTATCAAATTAAGTTGTGTTTACCTCTGAAGTAGAACACATTTCTACTCGCATATCCTTGATCTGAACAGCTGTAACTACACTGAATTTGATGGGTGGATTGTTAGATGTTAAACTATTAAGGGCACAAGAGCAGACAAATATCAGAAGTCAAGTAGGCAAGGCAGAAGACCGACTTGGCAATTGGCTCATGGGTCAAGCACAGAGGATAATAGTGCATGGGGTAACATCAAATTTGTGACCTGTCACTAGTGGGGTTCAACAGGGCTCCATCTTAGGCCCTGTGCTCTTCAACATCTTCATAAATTACTTGGACACAGGACTGGGAGGGATACAAGCAAGTTTGCAGATGACACAAAACTGAGAAGAGCTGTTGACTTCCTGGAAGGCAGGGAGGCCCTGCGGAGAGACCTTGACAAGTTAGAGAGATTGGCAATCACCAACCATATGGAGTTCAACAAGGGAAAGTGCCAGATTCTGCACCTGGGATGGGGCAGACTGAAAAATGTAATGCTGGAAAGCAGTGCCCGTGGAAAGGGACTTGGGGGTCTTGGTCAATGGCAAATTGAATATGAGTCAACAGTGACCTGGCAACCAGGAGGGCCAACCCTGTCCTGGGAGACATAAGGCAAAGCATCATCAGCCAGTCAAGGGAGGAGATTGTCCCACTCTGCTCTGCACTGGGGTGGCCTCACCTTCAATATTGTGTGTGGTTTGTGACATCACAAAATAGGAAAGAAATTAAGCTATTGAAGGGCATCCAAAGGAGGGCAACAAATATGTTGAAGGACCTTTAGGGGAAGCCGTATGAGGACTGGCTGAGTGCATTTGGTCTGTTCAGCCTGGAGAAGAGGAGACTGAGGGGAAACCTCATTGCAGTTACAACTTCCTTGTGAGGGGAAGAAGAGGGGCAGGCACTGATCTCTTCTCTGTGGTGACCAGTGACAGGACTAGAGGAGATGACCTGAAATTGTGCCAGGGGAGGTTTAGGTTAGATGTTAGGAAAAGATTCTTCACCTAGAGGATGTTTAAGCATTGGAACAGGCTTCCCAGGGAAGGGGTCACAGCACCATTTCTGACAGAGTTCAGTAATAATTAGGACAATACTCTCAGGCATGTGGGGTGATTCTTGGGGATGGTTCTGTGCAGGGCCAGTAGTTGGACTCAGCGATCCTGGTGGGTCCATTCCAACTCAGCATAATCTACAACTCTATGGATAAAGAATTGGTTGGATGGTTGTATCCAGGGAGTAGTGGTCAACAGCTCAATGTCCAGATGGACATCATTGACCAGTGATGTCCCTCAGAAGTCTGTACGGGGACCAGTACTCTTTAATGTCATCATCAATGACATAAACAAAGGAGCACTCAGCAAGTATGCAGATGACAGCAAGCTGAATGGTGCAGTTTACATGCCTGAGGGATGAGATGCCATCCAGAGGGAACTGAACAAGCTCAAATTCTGGTCCCATGGAAACCTCATGGGGTTCAACAAGTCAAAGTGCAAGGTACTGCACATTGGTCAGTGCAACCCCAAGTATCACTGCAGGCTGGGGAATAACCAGATTAAGGGTAACCCTGCAGAGAAAGACTTGGGGATGTTGGTAGATAAGAGGTTGGTCACAAGTCGACAAGGTGTGCATGCACCCAAGAAAGCCAGTCCTATACTGGCTTACATCAAAAGCAGTGTGGCTAGCAAGTCAAAGGGAGATGTTTCTGCCCCTCTATTCTGCTCTGGTGGGACCCCACCTGAAATATTGCATCCAGCTCTGGACACTTCAGCAAAGGAAGGACACGGATCTGTTGGAGTGAGTCCAGAGGAGGGCCACAAAGATGATTAAAGGGATGGAACACCTCTCCTATGAGGAAAGGCTGAGAGGGTAGGGGTTGTTCAGC
Organism: Acropternis orthonyx; assembly: GCA_035583155.1. NCBI lineage: Eukaryota > Metazoa > Chordata > Aves > Passeriformes > Rhinocryptidae > Acropternis > Acropternis orthonyx. Next base: position 72,293,085 of record JAWWEU010000081.1, on the reverse strand, counting down.
ATGGATAAGAGCAGGCTCCAAGGAGACCTTCTAGAGGCTTTTCAGTACTTAAAGGAGGCCTACATAAAAGATGGGACAAACCTTTTAGCAGGGCCTGCTGAGATAGGACAAGGGCTAATGTTTTTAAACTGAAGAAAGGTTGATTTATATTAGATACAAGGGAAAAGTTTTTACAGTTGTGGTGGTAAAACACTGGAATGTGTTGCTCAGGGTAGTGGTAGATGCATGTACATTACTATGACTGTAATACACCTTTGCACATTAATGCCTATAAAATATATTTATGTGTTCAAGCATCTAATAAACATTGTAAAATTCATCCAAGAAACTCCTCTATTCAGTTATATACTCCAAATTTGACTGTAAAGAGTTGGACAATTTACTGAGATAATATTATTTGCTAAATGAGTGCTGTGTCAGGTGGACAGAAAATGTTAATTAAAAATTCTGCTGTTTTAAAAAAGTAAAAACATCTCTTGTGAATGAGATTCTGTGGTGGTATAAAACACTCAGATAAACTGTTTCTCTTTTCAGACTCAGGTCAATGGAGGACTGTTTTTACAACACAAATTGTTCTCTCATTTTATCCCATCCCATAGCTATGTAGCTCCTGATGCTCTAATTGAGATTGAATCCAGCTAATTCACAATGGAATTTAACAGTGATGAAATCTTACAGAGCAGAAGTTCTTAGGCTTAAGTTACTGATACTGATTCAGAATAATATTTCCTGTGCTATTTCTTGCGTAAAGTTGTTGGTTTTGCAGGATTGGAGATCCTGCCCTGAGGATCTCCTGACAATATAAAAGGCATGCCCTGGAGATGCAACAGTATCACTCCCTGTTAAAGATAAGCTATTATATAAATGCAGTGCATGAAAAAAGGACTTGGTAGGAAACAGAAAATATAATAAAACACACTCATTTCTTAATTTCAGTCATACAATCATAGAATAGATGAACATAGATAGCAGGCTCTGTGTATCATTTTTCCAGTTGCCACACTGCCCAAAACAGGATGAACTAGAACAGGTTGCCAAGGACTGTCTCCCACTGGGTTTTGAATATCTTTAAGGATGTAGACCCTACAATCATTCTGGGCAACCTGTTCCAGTGTTTGATCAACTCTTGAGGAATAAAAGAGTGAAGTTTTCTGTAAATGGAATTTCTTGTGTTTCAATTTGTGTCCATTACCTCTTCTTGCACTCAAAACCACTAAGAGTCTGACTCTGTCTTCCTCAGTCCTTCTGTTAGTGATTTACGCAAATTGATAAGAATATACTGAGCTTTCTTTTCTCCAGGCTGAACAGTCCCAGGTCTCTCACCCTCTCATTTTATGTCAGATGATCTATTCCCTCAGTCATCTTCATGGACCTTTACTGGACTCACCGCACTATATCCACATCTCTCTTGTACTGGGGAACCCAGACCTGGTCCCAGCACTACAGATATGTCCTCACCAGGATTGACTAGAGAGGAATCATAGAATAACATAGAATGACTTGTGTTGAAAGGGGCCTTAAAAATCATTAAGTTCCAACCCCCCAGCCATGGGACAACTTTTCACTAGGTCAGGTTGCTCAGACCACTCTCAACCTGACAACAATTAAGAAATTCCTGATGCAAACCATGATACTGTTGGTCTTCTCTACCAAAATAAAACATCATGAATATGTTCAACTTGCTGCTCATTAGAGCTCCTGGGCTCTTTTCTGAAAAGCTACTCTGTAGCTGGTCCATTCCCAGTCCTTAGCAGTATATAAGATTATTTTTTCCCAAGTGCAGGTCTTGACATGCTGCCTTGCAGAACTTTGTGATGTTCTGGCCATCCCATTTCTCCAGTCTAGAAAGGACTTTTTGCTACTGATTATGACCCTTTGAGCCTCACAGTTTAACTAATTTTCATTTCACTTAACTGTTCACTTCTATAGTCCATACCTCATCAGTTGGTCAATGAGAATGTTATGGGAGATGATTGAAAGCCATACTAAAATCAAGCAAAAATTATCTGCTGTTCTTTTGTCATGTATCAAGCCAGTTGCCTAATTACAGAAGGTTCTCAGGTTGGTCAAGAATGATTTATCCTTCATAAATCCATGATGACTTATTCAGCCAGCTTCTTGTCCTTGTCTGGAAATAGTTACCAGGAGTATTTCCTTCATCATCTTCACACAGACTGAAATGATCAGCCTGTAGCTCCCAGGATTTTCTGTCTTAACCCTCTTTGAAGATAACAGACCTGTTGTGTTTTTTTTTCCCAGTCCTCACACTAAGATAATCTCTCTATAGTCCTTGTAGATCATCTGACCATGCTTTCATATTTTATACACTTTACATTTGAGATGTCAGCAGCTCCTTGTTCAACTGTGCAGACTTCAAGGTGGACCATTCTTGCAATTGGAGGAGGTGCCCTTAAAAATCAACCAAATCTTCTGGCCTCATTTTCTCTCCAGGGCCATAATCCATGGGATTCTTCCAATCAGATCTCTGAAAAGACAAAATCTCTTCTGAAGTCCATGGTTGTGATATTGTTTTTTTCCTTTTTCTTTCCTCTCTGGAACCTGACTCCACTAGTCCATGCCATGGTCAGTGCAACCAAGGCTATTCTCAGCCTACACATTCTGAACATTTTTTCTTTGTGAGTATCATGTCCAGTAGAGCATCTCACCTCATCTTTATCACCTATGTTAGGAAACTGTCATTAATGAACTCCTGTATTACTGTTGCCTTGTTGTGTTGTCCTTCTAGCATATACCAGGGATGTTCAAGTCCTCCATGAGGACAGGGACCTACAAACATAAGACTTCTTCCCACTGTATAAAGAAGGTCTTATCTACTTCTTCTTGATCAGTCTGTAGCAGACACTCACAACAGTATTGAACATGTCACATATTAGTTTTATTTATCAAATCCTGTAATATTTCAGGTTCTATTATTAAGAAATTCTTCCAGAGGGATGCTTCATATTTGGTACTACTGAAACGGGACACCATTCTTTTACACCATATAAGAAGTTATTCTACTGTCAACAATAACACACTGCTAATAGTCCAGATGTCGACTCTTCATTTCTTCATGAGAAAATAAAATAATAATAATGTACTAGTAATAACTGAAGTACCCTGATGTAGATTGTAATTGCATGTTCTGTTCAGTAAAATTTTATTTAGGCTAATTTTCCAGAGCCTTACTTTTTATAATTGACACTCCTCTCTTACAGAATCTAATTAGATTCCATGTCACTCAATAAAATTGGAAACTTCATTCAAATGTAAATCACACTAGTTTAGGAATGTACAACCTGAATAAGCAGATGTGTCAAATAAGATTTTTTTTTAAGGCAAGCAAACTACGTGATAGGAAACAAAGTCACCTGTATGAAAGAATTTCAATGTGTTTTATAGTTGGCTTCACATAAATATGTTGCAATTTTTCATCTGCATGTTTCAGAACATAAGTTTCCTTTTCCATATTTTTTACTGGTTCCACAAAAAAAGCCAACTCCATAGAGTGTGTTGCTTTTTGTTGCATTGTAAATTTATATGACTCTGACTTGTGAAATGAGTAGGAGAAAATTACTGTTTACAACCTAAAATGTATATTAGAATTTATATGGAGCATCTAAATTGAATGAGGGAACTTCATGACAGGCTTAGCTTCTATTTGTCACTGACGTACAAACCAGGTTGCCTGTAAATCACTCAGCACTAAGTTTCCTGTGATCTTGCTATCTCCTGGATGAATTATTATCCTTTACTTACTTCATTTGTGACACGAATAAAAAAAATTACCAAAACACATCACTGTACAGAAAACAGCTTGTCTGAGTTAATTTGAGACAAATGCTGAAGTCTCATGATACGTGACTCAATATGATATTAATGGTAGGTTATGGGGGAAAGTGCAGCTATAGAGCAGGAATATAGAGAAAGACTAAAGATGAAGGAGAAGCACTGGTTTAACCTCACTCTCTATTTTCTTACCAAATACCATGCCTGTAAGCATTTGTTGAAAAACTGTAACTCAGAGTGAACAGTATCCCACACACAAAATATGATGACTCCTATCACACTGAATCATCAATTTGTATTTGTGATCCACACTGTCTCCTACCAGATTCCTACACATAATGAAGAAAAACATTGCCTTCATGGTATACATAGAATATGAGGATTTAAAATACTCAGTATAAATCCAAATAACTTGTTAAATAAAACATAAAATGGTGTTTTGCAAACTGAATGTTCAAATATCTAGTGTGTGCTGAAAGATACATTTTGTCATGTAGTTGCTTTCTTTTAATTTTATGGAATTTCACACTCTCATCTTTTGTCTTCCCTCACCACTGATATCTTTACTAGTTTTATTATAAATGTGTGAGGAAAAAAAACAAAACTTCTAAAAAATCAAATAACCCAGTTTAATTTTTGAAAGTGAAAAAAATTGGCTCATTGAAACTACAAAAAAGGTTGGTTTTTTGTTTGTTTTTGATTGACTACTTTGAGAAAAAGATTTCAGCCAAATACTCAGCTATGCAGTTTCAACTGTGTTGTTTTTTAAATTAGATAAATAAAATAAATTAGAAAAATTCAGGTATTAAAATGGAGATAATTTTTTACCGCTACCTGAGGAACCTGATGACATTTCATAGATTTATTTAGAACTGGACATTCAGGTCCCTTAGAATTGTTGGAAGTCTTTACCTAAGCTAACATGTAAAAATTTCTTCAGTCTTGTGGCCTGTTATTGGTTCTCCAGTGTATTTGTTACTGCAAATAGTTATTTGTCAATCATGAGAGTCCAAAAATTATGTGTTGTAAACATTTAAATACAAATATAGTACATATACATTAGTAAATCCCTACTTTGGGTCCATCATTTATGATCGTCTTTTAATGTTTCTTCATTCATGAGGTCTCTCTTGTTGTTCAAAAAAAAAAAAAAAAAAAAAATGAAACCCTCATCAGGATTTGTTGTTTCTTTAGCCTACATGTTTTTAGTAATTTGAAGAACAAAGTACTTGCTGTTTGACATCTTTCTTCCATGCATAAATATGTGTCTACTTCAAATGTCTTTTTCTGAAAACAGTCAACATGTAAAAGCAAGACTGAAAGAAAACAGAAAATGCTAAAAGAATTACCCATGTCTTAGTACTTTTAACTGGAACCTTACATCTTGAGTAGTTTGAAAATGTTTGAAGCTACATGCCCAAAGGTACAAAAATGTGTCATTTCCATTTGTATCCAGTGGATATTTCTACTAGTTAAAGATGAGCCAAATTCTGCATGTATGCTTGCTTGTCTATGTTTGTCTTCCCATCTGGATTGACAGAGTAATAGAGTGACAGAACACGCTGTGGAGAAAAAGGAACAGACTGGAAACACTTTGAACATTAAGAAGAGTTATGCTTCTGCTAAGCTTAAGAACTCTATTCATCAGTCACATGCTGGGTCTTCATAAACAACCAACACTCAACTCCCATGGAGCCCAAGTTTCAGCAAAAAGGTTGAAGTTTTTCTGTATTACTCTTGTACAACTCAGATCTGCAAATATTATTTTGATATGGTACTGATTAATGATACAGAGGAAGAGGAAATGTTCACAGTGTTCTTTCATACAGACAGTATAATTTGTAGCTTCTCAAACCATTCAAAGAAAGACTCATTGCAAAAACACATATAATTCCCTTAACAATCACATTGTAGTGGACTATTAATAGTTGCCATTTCTGGTTCTGCTTTAATTAGCACAAACCCACACATACCAGAACACTGCAAAATATAAATGATACCCTGTCATATTCTTATATATGGGCTGTGTGTGTCTGAAAGAAAAAATAAAATTACCTTTTAATTTACAGTGCCTTGTTCTCTCTCCCTACTCAGTCATAAAATTTTTGCATGACATTTAACTGTGTTGTATATTTAATAGGAATCATATGATGCCTAAGGATTTTAATGTGTATTTTATAGATTTTCACAATTACATAAGTTGAATAAGTTTTCTTAACTGTGTCACATTTTAGGTGGTATTTAGAAGTTACTGAACACTTTCTCACACATTCATGAAATTCTGTTAAACACACATTGCCAAGGACACACTGTTTTGAAGAACACCTCCAAGAACTCCAACTGAGACTAAGATAGCTTGTAGTCAAAACAGAAGAGTAAGCTCAGACCCCTTGCAGGGGCTCCAAGGGGCAGTTCTGAGGAGTTTTGAGGGTGGGCACCAGGAGAAGATGGTTTCATGGGTTGGTTGTAATGATCAAATATGTTAGTTACTAGAAGTTATAAAAACTGTAACATCTGGCTGTCGTGCGTGCATGTACTCTTGTTGTGCACCTTAGAAGCTTATAATAAAGGGGCTGCTTTATCTATCTCCACTAATGTTGTTTTGAAAGTCTTTTGCAGGATTTTAGACATCACGTACAACATCCTTTTCTCCATTTCTGTTTCAGATATACTCATTAACTTATTAGTAATTCATGTCCGGCTGGCTGAAGTATATAAAAATCTACAGTAAGATTGCTGGACTACTTTCAAAATACATTAAAACTTAAAAAATAGAGAATGGATCAGTTGAATGTTTTATTTTTTTGTTGCTGTTACAAATCCACATCTCTGGCAGGAGTAGCCTCCACTTCACAGAATTATAGAATATTTTGGGTTGGAAAGTATCTTTAAAGATCATCGAGTCCAACCCCACTGCGATGGACAGGGACATCTTCAACTATATCAGGTTGCTCAAGGGCCAACCTGAGTATGAACACTTTCAGAAACTGGAGCATCCACAACTTTTCTTGGCATCCCATTGTAATGTCTCACTACCCTCACTGTAAAAACTTTCTTCCTTATATCTAATCTAAATCTACTCTTTTTTAGTTTAAAACCATTGTTCCTTGTCCTGTCACTCCAGAATTTGGCAAAAAGTCTATTTTTTTTTTCATTCTAATGAGCCCCATTTAGATTTTTCAAGGCCACAATAAGATCTCCTGGAGCCTTCACTTCTCCAGGTTGAACAACTTCAACTCTCTCAAAAGGTCCAACAATTATTGCTTTCCGTCCAGTACTTGTTGATTAGTCAAATTCTTTGTTTCTCCATTAGCTGCACAAATGTAACCTTGTCTTAAATTATATTTTCTTTTGTTTTCTGGAGTTGATTCCATCTATTAATTGTCTAGGTGTCTGAACACAACAGTAGAGCTCTGTTACAGGTAACTGCTCCCATATTTTATTGTTTAAAAAAAAAAAAAAAAGAAGAAGAAAAAAGGAGAGAAGTGAAAATTACTTTGTAGGAACATTGTAAAGTAAACTAAGTGGTAAATAAAAGCTCAAAATAGCTACAAAGATATCCTTCTGGGAATGTCTCCAGTATATAATTTTGTTCTAAGTATATAATGCTACATTATTCCAAACCATCATACTGTGCATGTGTGTGTGTCTGTGTATGCATGTACTTTCCAGCCCTAACCCTGCAACTGCACAAGCTAAGCACATTAAAGCAACGAGTGTGCACCAGAAAGATAATCAGATATATGGTCTTTCACATCTAAAGAAGACACTGAAGTCACTTGCCTGTACTGCCTAGCTATTCAGAATTAAAACAGTTAACGTTTTTCTTTAAAAAAAAAAAAATTGAATTAAAAATATAATTCACTTGAAAAAAACAGTAATCAAATCCCCAGAAAAATAACTAAAGAGCAATTTTCTCATCTGCTGCATATATGCTCTATCTGCAGAACTGTTTCTGTTTGTATACCAGAGTAAATTTCAGTTAGATTAAAGAGGAAAAGAAAATCAAATTTAAGCATGGATCATAAAAAATACTTGCAAGTTCTACTTGAAAAATCTGATTTGATATAGAAGCATTTAAAAATTAAATTTTTGCTTTCATCTGTGTTAATGAGAGAAGAAAATGGGAAAACTTCATAGAGTAAATGTGGCTTTATTGCCAGCTTTTCTTATTGCCCTTCCTGATGTTTACTTGGAGACACCATATTATGGAAAGCAAGAAGTTCTTATGGGATAGCTATCAATTTTTTTATAAATTCAGATTTGTCAAATAAAGAAATATATTTGGGATGAAGTCAAAGGAAGCAATTCTTCCTGCCTCTTTAAAAGGGAAGAGGATTCAGCTGGATGTTCCTTATCAGAAAAAGTCACACAAAAATCCAAGTCATTAGTACAAAACAGAGAGAAGTAGACATGGAACAAAAATAGCTTATTTGAGAGAGAAAGAAGGAAGATGCATTTTGAGGCCACTGTTGTTCTGAAGAGGAAACTATCTAGAGACCTGTTTTTCCAACAGTGTAACCATTAACTTCAATTCAAAGTGATAAATCTAAGCAGACACCAAATGCAAGTTTCTTATATCTCAGCTGAAGATACTTCAGCCTAGAGATTTTTATATTTGATTCTTAGGAGAGTTAGAATTATTTTTTTTTTACATCAGAAGTGCCACAGCTGGGATAACCAGAAGTACTGTAGGATGAACAGGAAAGGGAAGACAATGTACAATTATTTCTGTTTTCAGTACTAAAACATCTTGAAAGAGCGAAAAAATCAGTGGAGAAAAGGTCAAAAAAAATGTAGGACAGTGACGGAAGGCCCTGGTTGTTAGATATGTAGCAGAGTAGTTATTTCATGTAATGGCCTAGGTAATATTTATGTAGGCAAACTTTCAAAAATGTTCAGATTGATAATATCATAAAAAAATTTACTTTTCTTACTTCATTATTTAATAAGTGTTATTTTAATTTCCTGAAAATTTTCTTTTTTTGTAACAAACTATTTTAACACATAGGTTTCTTTGCAGGGACATTTCCAGGGGAAAAATTTCTAACTAATAAGAGATAAGCAGTGGGAAGAAAAGAAAAAGAAAAAGAAAAGTCGTGTCTGTTCTGGAGTATTAAATTCGAATTAGTTCAATTAGAGAAACTCTACAAATCTTTAGTATGTACAGTAGAAGTACAAATGTAGGTAGTTGATTCTGAATTTAGCAGCTTATATTTTATTCTGCAGTAATATCACTGGCAAGGTATTTTTACACTAAGAAGGTTTGTAGTCTCACAGTTCTCCAGAAATTTTCAAGCTAAAAATTTTTAATTGAATTTTTTTTCTTTTGAGTTACCTTATCACAGGTATTACCAGCTTTGTTGGTGCTCCTAACTGTAATAGCCTTCTCTAATCACTGCCACATATAATAACTTGGGACACCTTGCACTCAGTGGACTGGAATGATATAGTTCACAGAGAATGAAGATAGGTTGAGTATTTTAACATGCATTTTCTCTCTTCTGCTTCTACTAATCTTTGAATTATTATGCAAACTCAATATTTTATTGATAATTAGGAGCTGGAAATGAAAATTGGATTTACATTTAATCCCTACATAAAGAGAGATTAAATTAAAAATTACTGCGGTCACCTTGTCTGGTTGTTTAATGTGCAAAGACCTGAGTTTTCAGGCCTTATTACACACAGAATGTGCTGCAAGATTAAACCACATTAAAGACTGAAAGAAGTACAATTCCATGAAGACTTATCCTATTCACTCTATGTTATTTCTTCAATGAAGATGTAAATATTTATTTCTGAGAAAGAGTAGAATATTACAGTAATGGAAATTAATACAGTGTGATTTTCAGTATAGAGGAGGCTTCAGTACTTTATTAGGAATGACAGTGCTGGAGAGATGCATTCAGTGACCTAAAGGCATGTCTTGTAGCAGTGAAGTGTTGCGTAAATGTGAAATACCTTCAGTGTTGGGATGGGTATTCTTAAAAAAAAATTAAAAAATAGTGTATTGATTTACTTTCTTTAGTTAGTTTAATATTAATGAATCTAATATTTTGCAACAATAAACTACAATAATTCACGAGACAAAAGGCATGGTCAGTTCTGCCTGTCAAATATGCAGAAACCATGATAGATTTGATTTAGTTTTGAGAGAAACAAGTTATGGATAAAACCATTTACCCTTTGCTTAATATAATTGGCTTTGTTGTAACTGCATACTATAAAAGCTGGGTGGAAAAAAGGTTAATGAAGTTTGGCAAAAACTCAATACTGGACACATTTTGCTCACAACATAATTACTTTGCTTGCATATACTATGATGCTTTTGGGAGTTCACAGATGAAGTTGACATTCCTTATATTTACCTACTGTATGTATGTAAAATTTATCATACTTTACCTGCCACATTTAATAAGTCAAGAGGCAAAGATTAAAAAAATAAGAAAAGGAGTGTCTGTGTAGGATTATTCCTGTTACCATGGGAAAAAGTTACTGAAATATCCTGATATATTTTATAGGTCATACATGGAATCTATGGAAGAATTGAGAAATAAATCTAGATGGACCTTACTTTCATTCATACCTACAATTACTGAAAACTTTCAGAAACTTTTGAGTGAAATTGGGTTTGGGGGAGTTGGTTTTGTTTTGGTTGGTTTGTATGTATTTGTTTTCAGTTTTTGGTTTTGTTTTGTTTTGTAGGGGTTTGGTTGGTTAGTTGGTTGGGTTTTTTTGTTTGGTTTGGTGTGGTTTGGTTTGGGTTTTTTGCTTGCTTGGTTGGTTTGGGATTTTTTTTTTTTTTCCTCCCCGGTGACTCTTGCATTATTGATTGAGATGAACTTTCAGCCATAAGCAAGTGTACCTCGGGCAGAAGTCTGGCTGCTACCGTGCTGGGTTCCTGTGGGAGTCTGCCTTGTTTTCTGTCAGCTTGCTGCACAGTTTTTGGAGTAGACAGCTCTGTCTCAGATTTTAGTCTGTCTCAGATTAATCTTAATCTGTCCCAGATTAAGATCTGCATGGCACATTTGATCACACACAGAAACTATGCTGTACCTCAGGATTTCCAGTTTTCCTATTAGAAAGTGAGAAGCATTGCATATTTGTAAGCCTACAGTCTTAGAGCACAAGTTTCCTGTTATTGATTTACCTAGAAACCCTATCAGCCACAACTAATGTGGGAATGACACAGCTGGTAAAACTTCATTTTCAGGCAGAATGACATTAACTGGAATTGTTTCCTGAAGGTAAGTATTCAACTTGTCCCTTTTGGTAATGGAGGAATGGTAGGAAGGAAGGCAAACAGAAAAAGTATACTTCTGTAGCAGAATGTAAATGCATTCCTTGCATCTGAGAAAATAATCTGTGTCTGGGTCTGTATATATATTTTTATTTTTTTAGCTAATAACTTCATAATTTAAAAATCTAGAAGAAATCTTGAGATTACATGCAAAGGTATCATTCTTCTTCCTCTGATAGAGTATAGTAACAACCACACAAAATGATTGGTTCTAAATATTTTTTCTTTCATTCTTTTCAAGAATTTCAATTCCTCACTGTACAACAGAATGGCAGTAGAAAGCCTCCAGCCCTCTCACTACTTTTGCCAAGTTATTGGAGTGTTCTTGCTGATGATCAAGGAAGAAGATCAGACTTTCCTTAGGCTGAACTGAAACAAACCTCTAGATATCAGCTTCTTAAATGAGATTATTATATAGGTGCTCATTCTGCCTTGAAAATACCTATAGCTTCTGTGTTTTATGTGAAGAAAATTGCTGCTGATGTGAATTGCTCAGGTCTTCACTACTGCCTGATGACAGGAAATTTTGATGGAAAAGCAGCTATACTGAGGGATTCTGAGGGATTTTGAATGGAGAAATTTGCCAGATTTTTTAGCTAGAATATGTCAGCCTTTCTAATTACTCAGAGAAGCCAAATGTTATCTAGTGAAAACAGTGTCTGCTTAGCCTAACCAGGAATTTTAATGACCAATAATTGCTGTATATTATTCATTTTATTTAAGGAAAACCAGGACTATTCTTGTTTGGATATATTAATCTACTTAATAAGTAGACTGAAAAAGTGTATGAGAGCTTTTTGGTGTTTTTTTTTCTTTTTTCCTCATCCTTGACTGAACAGTGTAAGTACTGTGAACTTGAATAAGTGTGTATAAGTTCTAGAATCACAGAATATTCTGAATTGGAAGGACCCACAAGGACCATCAAGTCCAATTCAAGTGAATGGCCCATATGGGGATTGAACCCACAACCGTGGTGATATCTCTTTCAATATCAAATTATCTCTCTGAGGAGAGAATAAAGTGAAGATGAAATCAGAAAATAAGTTTAAAAAATTAAGAATCATAACAATGGTAACTATACTTTGATCTTTGCCTTGCATTGACAAGGAAGGCAATAATTCTTTTATTGTATCATTAAATATCTTTCTGGTATTTTTTAATTTTCTTTTCCTAGTAAGACTTTACCATGTCTAACATTTAGTCACAAAAGAACAACTCTGTTTCGGAAAACAAAACACTTACTGGGAAAGGAAAAACACTTTTTGCCCTAGATGGTGATTAAATACTAGCAGAAAAACACTTCCAGGTTTAGGCATGAAGAAGCAAAAAGAGAATTCAAATTCTCCATGTCTAAAGATGGAAGAGGAGATACAGAAAGAAGAAGCAGAAGTGCATTAAATTAAATTCCCAGGATGAGGAGGAGTTGAGATGTGAGGGTTCTCTCATTGACTCTCCCATTCTGCTTTCTTAGCAAAAACCAGTCTGGAGCAGGAAATTCTGAAAGACAGGTGAGATTCCTCTCTGATGAAGAAGATGTACTAATAGATTGATAAATAGAGAACTATAATGCTTTCCTCATAGGTAAATGGGTATAGAAAGTGAAGAGGTCTCTACGGAGGAAAAAAAATTGCTAGTTAAATGATGTCTTATGATTTCTTATCCTGGAGAATTAAGAGTATCAGAAAAGATATAGGGGAAGTATAGGTCTCTTCTGCAGAGAATTTTCAAACCATTTTCTCTGGCTTTGTAGGTTCTGAAAGTGGAAGAAATTTTCTGTCTAAGAACTTCTCATCCCAAATGGCATGGGAAGAAGAAGGCCAGGTAGAGAACTCTGTTTTGTGAGGACAGAGGAGATGTAAATCACCAAAAGCATATATCAGAATAGAGAGAGTCTTAACTACTGGGGTTTTTTAAGAACAGGCTTCAAATTAATTTATTTGAGTCTTGTGTTAAGCAAATACTTCATAAAGTAATAATGTCAGATAAAAAATTATATTAGAATAGGGTTAGAAATAATTCAAGCATGAGGGAGTGTATGAATTGGGCATGAGAGAATTTATTCTATTGTAATGCATTTATCATTGATTTATGGTTAAGAGTTGAATAAGAACACTAATAGTTAATAACTTTTCAGAAAAGAGAAAAACACTTGGAAAATAGTGTTTAAGCAAGTAGATAGTGAAGAAAAGTTTTAAGTGTTCAAACATAGCTCTAGAACCATAAGCATGTTATTGTGTTATCCACTCATTGCTTTGTCACTACCAGTTACCGATTAGTTACACAAACAGAATGATCCTACAAAAGAATACATGTTCTAAACATTTAGATAAAAATGTTCACCACCTACTAGAGAAAAGATGAAACTATTTTTTCTCTTGTGCAATTCACTTCTATTTGATCACTTTTGCACACCTGGAAAACTGCATCCTTCAGTAACTGTCAAGTTTTGCATAAATAAAATGTATTTCAACTGAATTTCAGTATTTTGCTCACAATAATGAAAAAAAAAAAGAGATCCTAGGCTGAAAATAATTCTTCTATTTTATAGAATGCTGTGTCACAAATCATGTTTGGGCCTTTTGTCTTTTCATTAACTGCATGTTCCTGTGAGTTGACTGAAGATCTATTCACTGTAACATGTGTAGTCAGAGATGAACTGTTTCCTCTATTACTTTAATATTTCTCAAAAAACAAACAAAACAAAAATTAAAAATTGCCTGTAGAAGTGTATGCAGCTGTAGGCAGACATGTCTGCTTTGAAATAATGTGCAAACCTTCAGAATGGTTTGTGTCTGACAAGTACAAGACGCCTATTTTGGCTTCATTTACTATACTTTCTTCACCGCACTTCATCCTTCTGTTTACTGTCTATTCAAAACCAGATATTTAAGTAAGCCTCTGTCAGGGATATTTTGAATCGCAAGTCTTGTAAGGAATATGTTAATATATTTATCAGTGCACACAGTGGTTCTTTTGTATTGTTACCTGAAGTTCTGCAAAACGACAACTAGAATAGTTGTACTAGATAAAGGGTCACATTTTCTGAGTATCAGAATCTTTCAACAACTCCACTAAACAGGAATCCTACCCTGCTTTATCTCCTGCACTATTTTGTAGGCCATGTGCTTCAAATACCTAAGTCAGAAGCCTGACAATATACAGTATTTTTAAGACATGTAGCCTCACTTAGTTTATTGCAGATGCTCAAAACATTTTAATTTTTTTAATCTGCTATCACTGGTGGCTGGTCACCCTTGTAGGTGCTCTAAAAGAAAATATGTCTGTCAAACACCTACAATAGCGCCATGTTATACTCTGAAAGGTTACTATATACAGGTTATACTCTGAAAATAGCAAGGGTTAATTCATCTCCTCAGACTGTACTTCCCAGAAACCAGTGTTCCTGCTACCATGTCATGAGTCTAATCACTCTTTCATTGAGTAACATGCAGTTTGTGTAATCTCACTTTTCAGTCTTTCAATTCAAAGTCTTTGCTTCAATAACTGGCTTTTGATATATAGGATTTGCTAGTAGCAGCTGAAAAACTAGTGGCATTCAGGCTCCATATGGTCAATTGATTGTTTTCAAGGGAATATCTTTGTTTGCTTTGTGTTTGGGTTTTGTTTTGGTGGTTTGTGGTTTTTTTTTTGGTGTGTATGTGTGGTTGTTTGGGGTTTGTTGGGTTTTGGGATTTTTGTTTGGTTGTGTTTTTTTGTTTGCTTTTTGGGTTTGTGTTTTGGTTTTTGTTTTTTTGTTTTTTTTTTTTAAGTGAGCATTTTGGCCATTGTATGCTCTTATTTTGCTACTTACTTTTGCCTAGAAGGGTTTTTAATACTCATGCTTCAAATTTCAGATAACAAGTTAGTCTTGAAATATATATGAAATATATTAATATTACAAAAATATATTTTAGTTTTTTAAATTTCCCATTTGGTTTCATATAAAAGCCTCTACGATTTCAGAGGCTTATTTTGTAACAGGAATTTTGGGGTATAGCAACAGAAAGATTTTTATCCATCAGCCTTTCAAGGTCAGCAGCTACAATTTTAATCATTTTTTTGACTGAGAGATTTGAAACTGCTCTGTGAAAAGTCACTGCCATGTGCTCCTTTCTGTATTAGAAACGAAAGGACTGCATGTGGTTGTTTCAATAAAAATATCAACTGTCTACAAGATTTGCTAAGGCTGACTAAAAACATTTAAAATTATGATGGGAAAGACAGATATGAGGTAACTGTAACATCTCTCACTTACAAACACACAGGGTGACAAAGTTCTACCCAGAACACAGGCCTGGCTTTAGTAATGGCATGTTGCTGCCAAAACACTTGACAGATTTCCGTTCTGCTCTTTAGATGTGCTTTCCAGGACCTTTGATGGCTCTCTTCATTAGAATAATGGTACCATGGTAAGAATGTATTTATTTCCATGGATTTAGAAGCACCAGTGGCTTGCCTTTGACAGAGCATACCAGTGACTCTCATTCAACTTACTAGATGAGTTCAGGCTTGTTTCTGTGTCAGTAATGCCATTAGTGTTTCAAGATGAAAGCCAAATTAATCTTTTGGTATTAACTGAGGAGGTGCAGAACTAAGCCACTTAGTGAGAAAGATATTTAAATTTGAGAGACATTAAATATGTTTTACTTCAAAGCAGTCAACACTGCCTGTATAAACACAACTTCTGCAAAGTTCATCTGAAACTAATAGGTCTCCAAGATCCAAGACCTCAAGACCTGTGCTAAATATGTTTATACAAAAAGTAAAAGTAATTACTTAATCTCCAAAAAAGTGGACTGTCCATTGGAAATTTACAATGGTCAGTGCTGCCTTAATTAATAGAATTTTTTAGATTTCCATTTTTTGAGTTAGGTACTTTTTTATTTTTGTTGCTTTGGAATCTTTTCACCTGAAAACATAATAATTTTTTCTATTTCTTGGAATATGTCTTTTGATGATCTTGTCTCTGTTTGGGGACTTTCAAAAGTACCTAGGTGTGCTAAGATTTCCTCCCATTTTACTAAAAGTTGTGGAAGACAATCCAACTGTTGAAAAAAATGGTGGTTAAGAATTAGACAGTAAACATGGCAAAACATATAGAGGTAAAACAATGGTTTTGTTTTTCTTAAATTTATTTTAATATTTCAGATTGAAAGCATACATTGGGAAAATTTACACTAGGTATGTATCATCTGCAAATAAGTAAATGTGTGGAAAAAGTAGAATATTTTTTCACTGTTCTTTTCCAAAGTACTTCTGTTTCATTGTCCTATCTTTCTGCATAACACTGTATTTTCTCCTTAGTTTGCAAATTGTTCAAAAGCAATCACTCTATTCTATGTTTGTGCAGTGATCAGCATGATAAGGTTCTGTTTTCAAACTCCATACTACAAAGAGTATGATGTAAAAAAAAAATATTTTCCTTCTACCAATGTTTTTTAAGACTTCCCCAGCCATAAGAAATTTAACCCTGCATTGCGATAGCTGTTTTGCCATGACAGGACAAAAATATGAAGATCAAACACGATTAAAAATTGCTGTCATGCACCAAATGGCAGGTAGCTATTGCAAAGATTTTCCTACATTATTTACATTCTACTGTATCAACAATTACCCCATATAACTTCAGCTCAAACGTAATATTGACAACTTTAATTACTTTTATCTTTGAAAGGTCTTATGGCTATTTTTAAAAATTCTGGCACTTCACTCTCTTGGTACTGACTTCATTAGAACCAGAATTTTACTTTGAATGTGTATGCCTTTGCATGTGCTAAATTAGTGCTCTAATTCCTGAAATTTGGGAGTGTCTGGATGCTAAAATTTCAATAGTAGCACTAATATTTCTTCTGCCACTAATCCACTATTTTACTGAATGTGGAAACAAAATCACTAATTTAATTTTAAATACAAAATTAATCTGAAATTTGTAATTTGTTGTATTTTTTAAATGTTGATGAATAAATGCAAATTCTGTGAGGCTAAAAATCTTAGTGTGGTCAAATACTCAACTGCTATGAACAAGTATACTGTAAGTAACAAGGTTAAGTCAAACCTGATGAAATAAGAAAAAAATGTGAAAATTAGTCACACCATTTCTCATGGTTCATCAGGCAAAGTGGAATTAGAAAGAACTGCTAGCACTAGTTGCACATTTACCCGTGTTGCAGGAGGCCCCATCCAGGCCAGAATATTGCCTTAGGGTCATAAGGTAAAACTATTTTAAAAATACGGTCTGGCTACTATGGTAAAAAAGGACATCATAACAGTGAACACTCACAAGACCAAGCAGAGCCAGAGGGTAAGTACATAATTCCCTGGTTTTGCTGAATAGGAAATGCACAAATGCTAGCTTAAAATTCTTGCAAGTGTATGCTCAGTTATGTTCATTTGTTTCCAGCTCAAGTTATTTTCCATTCTGCAGTACAGAGAGACTGATAATTTCATCGTTATTCTAACCTGAGGCAAAAAGCTTGAAGGAGTAGTTGCTGACTTATTCTCTAGCAATGTGTTGGGAATGACATTAATGACAGCGAGCGGAAACATTTCTTAGCTGAAATAACTTGGAGTGATTCCTGTTCTTATTGAGTATATTAATGGAAGTTACTTGAAACACATGCTTAGGTAAGCACACAGTTTAGCACCTATCACTGCTGTTCCATTGTCAGAACATATCATGCTTATTTATATATCCCTTTCTTTAAAGTGTACATTTGCAATCATCCACTACAAGAGCACTTCCTTTATTTTTATTTGTTATTTAATACAGCTTTGTTTACTTTATACACATATGGAAATGCACTTTTTGCTATTAGAGCATGGGTTTTTATAATGTGAGGCATTTGCAGATACATTCTTGCAACCTAAGTTTAAATTAATTTCCATTTTTCAGACTGATAGTTTACAATTCTAAGATGAAGTCAGTAGAATGACAAAGAGATGTTATACTTGATTTTTCTTTTATTTGTTTGCTACTTACTGCTTTGATTGTATAGCTGGTTCATGCTTAGTAAGAGGGCAAAAGGCAAAAAAAGGCAAAAAACCCCAAACCAAACAACTCGATGACTGTCCTTGTCAACTATACACTATTTCAGCCAAGTAAAACAGCCTACATGTCAATGATTCAAACATCACTGACTTACTTAGAAATGTAGTTTTTATTTTATCATCAGACTTAGCAGTATTATTATTTTAAACAAATAATGTGCAGTTACAACAATTTTCAGCTAAAATATAGTAGTGGGATTCTGTGATCCTACTTGCATTTAGAAAATGCAATTTAGTATATTTTCCAGCTCAGTTTTTTTTTTTTTTTTTTTTTTTTTCATTTCACCCATATTTAAAAATTTCAAAATAAAAAAACCTGCTGACATAAGCATCACCACAATTATTTATATGCAAGTCATTTCCAAATGTGTTACTACAATATACTTCCTACAGGGCTAAATGTAAGATGGCTCGTAAGCTTCAGTTGGTGCAAGAAAATTCACACTGAGTTCATGCATCTCTATGAAATGGATCTGATAGCAGGATAGGGTCCCTAAACTGTCAGTATAGACTCTCAGTGAACAATTCAAAGCCTAGTTTCCCATACTTCAGCTTATTTTCCACAGCGTCTCACCGTGTAATGAACTTTAGATAACTTCTTTAGTAGAAGTTGCAGGGTTCAGTAACTGATGGTTTTTCTAATATTACATCTAGGACCATTTTGTTAATATATTTACAGAGTTAAATGCACTGAAGTCAAATCTTTCAGGCTGTTTCTGACTCATGGAATGGAATAGGAGGAGAAAGCACACAGGCATAGGGGAGGAGAGCTTCAAAGGAACCCTGGATGTCACCTGCTAAGTGCAGGGTCAACCTTAAATTTAAATGAAGTTGCTCAAGTCCTTGACCAGCTCTTAAACATATCCAAGGACAGAGATTCAAACATGTTTCTGGGCAAGCTGTTCCAGTGCTTTCCATTCATTACAAAATATTTTCCTTCTGTTTAGTCAGAATTTCACCTGCTGCAACTTGCAACAGTTACATCTTTTCCCTTCATGGTGTACCTTGGAGAGTCTGTCTCCGCAGTACACCTTCGTAGGTAGTTAAAGACATTCACTTGATCTCTCAGTCTTCTTTTCTCCAGACTAAGCAAACCCACTTGCCTCAGCCTCTTCTTCTAAGCCAGGTGTTCCAGACCCCTACTACACTGGTGGTCCTCCAGTTTATTAGCATCTTTCCTGCATGTGGGAGTCCATAACTGGTCTCAGTATTGCAGGCATGGCCTCAGGACAGATGAATATGGAATAAACCTATCCATTGACCTCTTTATCACATGTCATGAACAGGTCTGCAACATTAGACCACAGTTCTTGAGCATGTAACCATCAGGTCACTTTTGAGTATGGACAGACAGGGCTCACACAGAGGGAACTGTAGTGTCCTTCCTCACTGCCATTCTGCAAGCCTTGCAGAAGGTATATTTATTGTTCTGGCACTAAAAGTGATGCATAACAGTAGTAAAAGAGGTTTAAGAAAAAAATAGCATGACACTCAAAGTTTTCCATAGGTACATTTTTAGGGTTCCTTTTTCCCCAATTAACTCTTTTAAATTACAGACTCTTAGAGGCTGTCAGGGACCTTTGTTATGGCCCTTCATGAGGATTTCACTGTCTATACTCAAGCTCGCAAAAATGATGTAATAATTTGAGGTGAGCTTTTAAATATGTGCATAGGAGAAATCTAGAAGGTAACAACAGCTTACAAAGAACATTTTTTCCTGTTTTCCAACATATAAAACAAATAAATTTTGTATTATTACAATTAGTTCGATGATGAATAATCATATTATTCTCTTTTTTTTTTTTTTTGAGTATTGTTTTCTTCATCTTGTATTGATTAAATGTGCATGTGTGCGCACACACAGATATGAATCTGCTGTAATCTTTTCTGCTAATACCTGCACCAGTTAAAATGCATTAGAGATTCTACTGGCACAGATTCTTATCGGGGAAATGCACTTCAAAAAAGGTATCTTCTTGCCACTGTACAACATCCATTTCCAGCCAGTAGCTGACCAGATAACTATAGACATAATTTAGCAAATGGAGTCCTGGAGCAGGAGACAAACTATGGCATAAGACTGCAAATGTGTTGTATTTCAGTTGAGCTATGGATTGGAAGAGGGAATGAGGAACAGGCAGAGAGATGAGAGTGTGGAGTAAATTGTGTGTAATTACATATCTCTGAAATTTGACAGACCTCCAAGGCGCTTGGGAGACAGCCACAAGGCAGAAAACCTATAAGAGCTTGAGTCCAGTAATAAATGTAATCTAGACCACCAAGGGTAATAGAGAAACTAAATTTCTATATAAATCAGCCAACAGGAGCCAATTTGGAATCTTAATTAAAAATATGTTTAAATATTCCAAATATTCATGGAACACAATATAGTATTTTAAAGATTCCTAACTTTTTTTCCTGACATTTGTTGATTTACTCACAGTTACAATGAACATCCTGAATGAATCTTCCAATAATTTGTGTAAGTAGGAAGTTTTCTCCATGGCCAGACACACTGGCATGGAAACAATTCTAATAGAAGCAGATATCAGTAATCACTGTCTTTATTTATTTTGGGCTTTACTCACAATATAGGAAGATACTAATTTGCTTTATTTTGGCTGCCACACTGCATGAGAAGGATATAGCCTTTCTCAAACCGCAGAATTTGCACTAGCTTGTTCCAAGATTGGATTAACCTTGTTGAAGTCAAAATTGTCCTTTTCCTTTATGTGTTCTTTATATCAAAGTGTATATGTAATTAGAAGAGGGGGAAAAAAACCAGCATATCACAGCAAAAAAGTTTGAAAATGGCATTTTTGTTCTTTCTAGGATACCTTTATTTCCCAAAGAAGTTCCTTACAGAAAGTCTCAATAAGTCAGTAAATCTCAAACTTACTGTATTGGTAGGTTTGCTTACTTAAAAAGAAAAAAACCAAAACAAACAAACAAACAAACAAACAAAACAAGAAAAAAAAAAAACACCCTGAAAAAAAAAATCATTGCATTCAGCTGTTCATCCCTGAAATGTAGCACAACCTTGCCTTAGATTTGACATGTAATGTGGAATTACATCTGTTGCATAACGCAGCATGATTGGCAGTGCTTGGCATAAGAGGTCAGAATTGTTAAATCAACCAGAGCTTTCATTAAAGGGCCTATTTCAGCAGAACTGGAGGGTGGGGAATCTGTTTTGAGTTTCTTTTCTGAAGGTTCTGCTATCCAGAGGGACTTTAAGAATTAGACAGCACTGACATGAGTTTCTTAGAATAACCAAAAAGTGTTTTGACAGAGATTTTTTTTGACACCTATGGGCACTGCAATTTAGAGCTGTCTTAAATATTGGGTTGTGTATTGTCCATTTAAAATAATTTCAACTTCAACTTATATATTCTACAGTCTACTCTTAAATGCAAGCTTTCATTTAAACAGAATATTTTTTCCTTTTTTTTTTTTTCTTTTGAAAACATAATGCAAGGGGTATCTCTTTGCCAAAGTAGAGAAAGCTGCCTCAGGTAAGACAATATTACTCACATGGGTAAAGACTTTTCATCCATTCACTTACAGACTTCACTTCACTTGACAGTTCACCCACATGGTGACTTTTAACTAGTGCTATTACCTGAGGTTGGCTGCTGATCTGTATGGTTTGTTTCCAGTTTGAGTGTGAATGTCCATTTTAGTATGAGTGCAGGGGTAGTGGAAGCCTGGAGCACTTCTGCCCTGGAGAGTCACCAAGTCCTCCTTGAAGAGAAAAATGTCCAGGTACTTCAAGCAGAAAAGCACTGGGAAAGAGAGAACAAACAAAAGAGTCAGCAAGAGAGATCAAGGGACTGAATGTCTGTGGATGAGCAAAAAGCAGCTACATGGAGAAACAGAGAGTAAAAAGCCAGCCTTCACTTGGGGGAGAAAGAGAAAACCAACTAAAGTCTGTACAAAATTTCTTGCAGCTCAAGAAACTGCTGACATCTGACCAAACTGATTGCACAGTCTCACCTGCAAAGGTAAGAGGATAATGAGTCACAGAACTGCACCTCTTTTAGTTCTCTCTAGTCTAGTCTTGTAACTTAGATTTTTCCCTATGTTTGTCCCTTGAAGAGCTCATTTTAAGGATAATATGAAGCCATATGTATCTCAAAGTTCCAGCTGACTCAGGGACCTGTCACAACAGACAAATATTTCTTCTACATTTTACACATTATCAGTTTCTTATCCTTGTAATAGTGAAAAGTCTACATCAATACAAGGGTAAGAGTTCTAGGTTAAATCCAGAGAGATATGCTTTCATTATTGTGACTCCTTTGGTTTTTCTGAAATGCACAGACCAGACAGGTTAGCCTTATAAGATCTAGGTTATGGGTATTTCTGATACTGGTATTGCAATTTCATCATGACAGAATCAAGCTGAAACCTCAGATATCTGATTTCATGAATCTTTCAGGTATAGCTTGTTTGCCTGGTAAATGAGTGTTTTAATCTTTAAAGTGATAGAAATGTTGAAAATCTGGAAAAGATACAAAAAGTTTGATTTTTTTAAATGAAATACAAAGTCTTGATGCACTGAATTTTCAGTTTTTGAATGAAGTTTGTAGAAATCAATTATTTTGCATATTGGAATGTTTTTGTTAATACTATGAAATATTAAGTTTCTGTGTTAAGCAGGCTTTTTTTCTAACATTTCACGAGTGAATAAAGAAAAGGTGTATAGGAAAGTGTTTATTTTCAGAGGGAATACTGGAATAAGAATGGCACTTCAAATTGATTAGTACATGAAATTCCATATTCCATATTCCATATGAACTACTATTTACATGGTTTCACTTTCATCACTGTGACATTATGAAGAACTTCATTCTTCCCTTGGCTTGTGTAAAGTTTTAGGCATGTGACTAGGTAAGCTACTAAGAGGAATAGACAAACAGATATTGAGGAACAAACTACTGAAAGACAGGTCTTTATCCCTGTTTTAAATGCCTTGAATTTCACATGAGTTGCAAGAATATAGGAAAGAAAAAGTTGTTGAACTGCAATCCTTACACTTGCTGGCTAAGTTTGGAAGAGTTTCTTGCCAGTATAACTTAGAAGATTTGTAATAAGAGAACTACTCTGCTGAACTTCAGTGCCCTTGCTGAGCTATTGCGTCTTGCTGCTGTCGCAAGTCCTTGCTTGTCAGTCAAATTGCCTACCATAGTCTGGCATCACTATTTATAGTTGAAGGAGTGTCTGGTGTTTTGCATGAGGTATTACATTAGCACAAATTATTGCTAGCGAGTGGTGACATTCACCTTGGATATGTCACATCATGATGTCATTTGCTATCCAAGGTACATGCTGTCTGTCAGATGAAGTCAGTTAGCATCTGGTGAGCTGTAAAAGGCAGAAACTTCCAAATCCTAATATGCCAAACTAATCTCCAATCAAAACTTAAATGAAAGCAAATTCAGTTTGTTTCCTGACATTCTGAAAAGCTTCATTAATTCTTCATCTTTTGCACCATATTTTAAATTGTGTATAAAAGCATTCAACTCCATTTTCAGTAAGAAATAGCTAAACATTTAAAAAATGCAACTTATGAGGGTATAAGCAAACTAGTCAAAAGCATAACAATTTATGAATATCTAATACTGCATTAATTTTGTAGAAACTGGCATTGTGTACATTTTTTATTCCCAAGGAAGGTCTTGCTTCTTCTGCCAGCTTTCACTAAGGGAGGAAATAAAAAGGAACTAAGTGATCAAATGGAAGAATTTTTTAAATGCTGCATTGGCAATTCTGTGAGGACTGGTAAGACCAATGATCGTTGGCCCACAGTACTTGTTTGTTCACTGAATTTAAAGCAGTCAGCAGTTGGATTTCTAATAAATTTTCTGTTAGTGTGAATATTATTATTAATCTCTATCAGTTACTACTACTAACTTCTCTCCTTTCCTGAGATCTTTAACAGACAGATTGAGAAGAATGAACCTGGAGATCAAATTACCCTTTTATGACTTGAGGTTTCTTCCAGGTGATTCTTCCATGTAAAAGCTGAAATACAGGCCAGGACAATGAGTAATGTTATGATGCGGATTGTATCTATTAAATAAAATGCATTTCCTACTGCAACTCAATCTATTTTTTTTTAACTATGATGTAATTATTCTAACTAGTTTTATGTGGTTTGATTTTGATTTCCCAGATGTATTTTTCCTATTAAATCTGAAACTCATCCACCATAGATATTATTTGGGTTTGTGTTTTTTGTAGTTTTGTTTCTTTGAGTGATCTTTTTTGTTTAGATTTCTAGGGACCTCCAAGCATTTATATCCCTTCCACTATGAGAGACTTAAAAGACACTTGGCTGTCTCTTCAATTTTATCCAGTTTTGTTTTACTATAGTAAATTTTCCCCTAGTATATCTCAGTATTTATCTCAGTATTTATGCATTAGTGTATTAACCAGAAAAATATTAATCCAAATTAAGGCTGACACGATGTTTCAACAACAGATGAATAAAAAATTAACAATTTGGAATTTTTTAATGGATGAAAAGCTGAAATCCCAGTTTACCAGAAATACAAACTTGTTGAGCCAGGATAATGTGTGAAGTGCAATACAGTAATGAAACTGGATCGAAATGTTCCACCCAATGACTAGAAGATAAAATAAGTGCTCAAAAGCATTCAAAGAGAAAGCATAAGAGGAAAGGGAGGGAAAGGCAGCAAGCTCTGCAGTGTTTACCTTGCAGTGGAGAAGCAAATCTGTTCTCTCTAGAACTCTTTTACAAAGGTCTGAGGTGTCAATATGTGGATTTGTACCACAAGGCATTACTGTTAGCTTCTACAGCTTCTAAAACTTACTATTTTTCACCATACAGATAACAAGGACTTATAGACAGTGCTTAGAAAGCATCTCAAGACTTCAGAGATGCACTTCAGCTCCGATGTTATTATGATATCTTTTCAGGTCCTCAGCTTTCACAGAAATGAATCTGTTGCCTTTACTTTGAAGAATTTTTGGCATCAAATGAATGCTCGATTCATCTACAAGCCCTGCTGGAGGCTACTGTCCCAAATAAGCTGTGAAAATGTCCTCAACTATGCACAATCTTTGAAAAAATGTATTCTCCTTTTAAATATAAAACGTTTTACCATGCTATTCACAGTTGTTAGCAATAGCACTGAGATTGTTTTAATTCAGCGTTGAATTGAAAAAAGTTTTACCTTTCATTCATTTCAGGAGACCACAAAATAGTTTGGGAAGGTTATTAAATACGTCTTAATAGAATACAAAAAGAATTATCTCAAGTAAACTAATTCTTTGAACTGGGAAATATTACACCTCACCACGAAAAAAATAAAAAATTAATGTCCAGGGCTCTGAAGGCAACAGTAGCTTTGACTGTCCCCGCCCAGTGTCAGCAGCTCCCTACAAGCCTGTACTCACCCACCCAAGACAGGCCCCAACACTGCCAGTGGCTGGCCCAGTGAGCCACCTGGGCCCTCATGGTGCCCTGACAAATGAGACGACACAACTATTAGTGCTTTATATACCACAGTCTTAAAAGGAAAAGAGCAGTATCAGATATGTAGGAAAATTTGGTATAGTATGTCTACAAAGGACCAATCATTAGAAAGAGTTGATAAACTGATCCAAAATGCAGTGCTCTTACACCATGAATATATGACAGAGATTTCCATGTTCTCTAGATATTTTTTTGTTTCACCAGTTTTTTAATTTATTGCAGAAAGTTTCTTCGGTTTCTCGAGTTACTATCAAGTCTGTGGCCCATTCTAGATTGCTAAGGAAATCTTTTCACCATCTCTAAGCCTGGCACTGGATCTGCAGTCTGTGCTGGGTGCGCTAACAGCTCCTTCTACAGAGTCTCTGTCCCACTTCAGTTCCATCAGCCTTTCCAGGGATACACAGCAGCAGAGGATCACAGAATCACAGAATACACTGAGTTGGAAGGGACCCACAAGGATCATCAAGTCCAACCCTTAGCCCTGCACAGGACCATCCCCAAGAGTCACACCATGTGAGTATTATCCAAACAATTACTGAACTCTGTCAGGCTTGGTGCTGTGACTACTTTCCTAGGGAGCCTGTTCCAGTGGCCAGCCACCCTCTGGGTGAAGAACCTTTTTCTAATATCCAACCTAAACCTCCCCTGACACAACTTCAGGCCATTCTCTTGGGTCCTGTCACTGATTACCACAGAGAAGAGATCAGTGCCTGTCCCTCTTCTTCCCCTCACAAGGAAGTTGTAACTACAATGAGGTCTCCCCTCAGTGTCCTCTTTTCCAGGTTGAACAGGCCAAGTGCACCCTTCTGATGGCTTCCCCTCAGAGCCCTTCAACATATTTGTTGCCCTCCTTTGGACATTCTCTAATATTTTAATGTCCTTCTTATATTCCAGTGCCCAAAACTGCACACAATATTCAAGGTGAAGCCACCCCAGTGCAGAGCAGAGCGGGACAATCTCCTCTCTCGACCGGCTGGTGTTGCTTTGCCTGATGCCCCTCAGGACATGGTTGGTCCTCCTGTCTGCCAGGGCACTTCTGACTCATATTCAACTTGCCATCAACCAAGACCCCCAGGTCCCTTTCCACAGCACTGCTTTCCAGCATCTCATTGCCCAGTCATTACAAACATCCAGGGTTGCCATATTCGAGATGCACTTTCCCTTATTGAACTTCACATGGTTGGTGATTGTCAATCTCTCTAAATTGTCCAGGTCTCTCTGAAGGGCCTCGTTGCCTTTCAGGAAGTCAACAGCTCTTCCCAGTTTTGTGTCTTCTGCAAACGTGCTTAACATTCTTTCCAATCCAGCATCCAAATCATTTATGAAGACATCAAAGAGCACAGGGCCTAAGAGGGAGCCTTGTGGAACCCCACTAGTGACAGGTCTCCAGTCTGATGTTACCCCATTCACTATTACCCTCTGTGCTCAATCTGTGAGCCAATTGCTCACTCACCACATGTTGTGTTTATCCAGCTGTGCTGGACATTTTGTCCAGAAGGATCCTGTGAGAGACAGTATCAAAAGCTTTACTGAAATCCAAAAATATTACATCACCTTACTTCCCTTGATCAACTGGGTGGGTTACCTTGTCACAGAAGGGAATCAGGTTTGATAAGCAGGACTTTCTTCTTCTGAAGCCATGCTGGCTGACTAATGACTGCATTGTCTTTCAGGTGTTTTTCAATACCTCCCAGAATAATCTTCTCTGTAACTTTACCAGGCACTGCAGTGAGACTGAGAGGCCTGTAGTTTCTGGGGTCCTCCTTCTTACCCTTCTTGAAAACTGGGAGAATGTTCACCAGTTTCCAGTCAGCTGGGACCTCTCTGGATTCCCACAACCACTTGAAAATCATTGGGAGCAGTTGTTCAGTGATATCAGCTAGCTCTTTGAGGATTCTGGGATGAGTCCCATGAGGCCCCATAGACTCATAGGGATCCAGCTGTAACAACAGATCCCACAGAATTTCAAGGTGACTGGGAGCCAATCATTCTCGCAGTCATGGTTGTCTACCTCAGGGCACTGTGATCCTCTTGATTTGTCATCCATGTTGAAGACAGAGGCAAAGAAAGCATTAAACACCTGTATCGTCTCTGTCCCTGTTTGTGAGGTGACCATCCTCATCCTGTAATGGGGCAATGTTATTTCTACACTACCTATTGCCATTAACGTATTTGAAAAAATTTTTTATTGTTCCCCACATTTCTGGCCAGCTTCAATTGCAGCTGAGATTTGGTTGTTCAAATTTTCCCCCTGCAGTGTCAAGCAGCATCTCCGTGTTCTTCCCATGTCACTTGACCTTGTTTCCACTGGGCATACACCTTCCTCTTTTTGGCCTTGTTTCCAAGAGAAGATCCCGGATCAGCCAAGCTGGCCTTTTGCCTCATCTGCTTGATTGCTGTCATTTGAGAATTGCCTGCTCCTGTGCCCTTAGGAGGTGATGTTTGAAAAGTGACCAGCATCTCTAAAAACATTTTCCCACGGGACCTTAATTACTAATTCCCTGAGCTGCCTGAAGTCTCTCCTCATGTCCAAAGCTGAGTTTTGCTGGCACTTTTGACCCTGTCAACAAAGGTTTTTAACTCTACTGCCTTTTGGTTGCTGTGGCCATGATTCTCCTCCACTAACACTCCACAAATTCCCTCCTCCCTCAGCTCTTCTAAACCATGGGGCTGCATCCCAGGATCATAGAATTCTCTCCCACTGAGTTGAGCCACACTCTTTAAAATCCTGAATAGATGGTGCAGTAGAATGATACAGTTCTACCATTTATTGCAGTGTGTTTGGCAAAAGGGACATTACTTACTACCAGGTAAAATAATCTGACTGACCCAGAAGCAGGAACTATTTTTATACTTCTAACAAACTTTTTCCTATACCCTTGTATCACCAGACCACACTTTCATCCCCAGCAGGTCTGAGCATTGAAAATCTCAGAGCTCTTTCCAAGAGCATGATTTTCAAACAGCCCAAGATTTAACAAAGGGGGGGGTGAAATAGCCATCACTGCTGCAGATGTACTGCACAGTCCTGAATGTGATTCCCTACTGTAACTGCTCTGATAGAGGAAAACATTTATGTTCTGTATAGCACTTACCTCTGAAAGAATGTAGGATTTACACTCTACTTCCTATTTCTATGTCATTATTGAAACAGATATTTTATTATTCTATTTACTGTCATGTCATTCTTCATGGAGATCTGGAGAGAAGCCTGAATCAGCCACCCTCCTTCCCCCACCCTGGTGCAGATCACCTGTGAAGTAACTACATTTGAGGATAACTAAAACCAGGAAAATTATGTACATTGGGGAAAGGCTGAGCTTCAGTAAGCCAAATCAGGAGGAAAAAATGGTTTGCATTTGTATTTGTAACTCTGATTGATGTCTTAGATTTCTTTCAGCTCCTACTACTTTGTGCCAGCTTTCCTTTAAGGCAAAGTCTTAGCAAACCAACTTTCTTCAGGTGGACATTTTCAGCAACAATTGTTCCTATCTTTTCTGTTTCGTTTCACTGTTTTCTCTCCTTATCTTTCAAGGACTTAACTTTTTCATCTAGGGTCTTGACTAAGCATGTACCTAAACCTTTTTATTATGGAATATACAGATCCTGAAGTAAACTATTGAAATTTGTATCTCCAAACTGATGTATGCAATAATATGAAGAACCAGACCTACCAGTATTATAAATGGATGGAATTCAGATCCCTTATCAGAAGTAAAAGCAAATGTTGAATGTGAAACATTAATTGCTGACTAGTAATAATAGATCTCTTTCAAAGTTTTGAAGTGTGATATTTGTAATTAATTTGAAGTACCACTCTCTCACTATAGTGTAAGGATTATGAAGCAGATGTTTTTCTGTGCAGGAGGAAAGTTGATTCTAAAATCCCTATGAGCACAGAAAATTGGCGTCCTGAAAGAATATGAGTCACTGCTTTCATAGGAAACATGCTGTGTAAAATCATTATGTATATGATTATAGGAATCCGTAATTCCAATTTTAGGAATTAATCCATTTACTCCAAATTTGAATTTAATGAAATAGCCATTCTTACAGCCATTCTTTAATGGTTCAAAGATGCTGATCAAATAAAAAAGAGATTGGATGTAGAGACAGTAATAGTACGAACATGCCAGGTATAATCCATTGTTAAATTCTATTATAATTACCCAGCACACAGTAAAGCAGATGGTGCTTGTTATGACCCACCCCTGAATGTAAGGGTACCTGAGGTTCTTGCTAATGCATCCCTTGGGGCATATTAGAGTGAAATGACACTCAATGACCAGTGTTTATATATATATATATATATGTATGTATGTATGTATGTATATGTCTCTCTCTCTCTCTCTGTGTGTGTGTTGTGTGTAGGGTTTATTTTAAAACAATTCAATGGCAATGGAAAGGAGGTATGTAGCCATTTTGGTTACTACCTAGAGAAATGCAACAATATGAAAATATAAAGGTATCGCGCAAATATATAAGGAACAATTCAGATATTCTTTGGTTGAAGTGATGGTTGCAGTCTTGATTGGTGGTGGAAATCAAGGAGGTGGGGAAAGCCATTGAAACATGGGATTCAATGGGTTAATATATGTTCAGGTTCTGGTGGGAAGATCCAGATACGTCCCCTGGAGGGGGGGGAGTTTTACAGTGTCTAATGTAACACTCCGCAGTTCTCAGGTGGAAGGCACCAGAAATGAGTCTGGGGCACTTCGTGGGTATTTGATGGTTTATGATACCTTCTAAGATGTGCCAACTTTTTCTCCTGTCAGCATAGCTGAGCCAGTTATGCCTCATCAGAAGGGAGAAATACCTTCAGGCCTATGTGTGAATGTCCTAATATTTCCCTGGGCTGGAGGAGAAGGCATCGACAGAATAAAAAGCACTAATCCCACCTCATAGCATCTGCTTCTTATTGGCCTCTTCCCTTATCTGTCTCAAAATCCAGCTTGTAGCCTACAGTGGTGGGTGTGCATCCTGTCTGTACCTGGGCTCTTACCTTGCATATCAGCATTAAAGCACTTGCTGCTTTTGTAAATGACCAATTGTTTGAGTCATTAACCATTAACATTTCAG
The DNA here is from genome assembly GCA_035583155.1 of Acropternis orthonyx. NCBI lineage: Eukaryota > Metazoa > Chordata > Aves > Passeriformes > Rhinocryptidae > Acropternis > Acropternis orthonyx. The sequence continues at coordinate 72,262,363 of JAWWEU010000081.1, read as the reverse complement.
TCTCACAGTATTCAAAAGCAGGCATACTAGCTGGCAGCTTCTTACTCTGTTCAGGACAAGATGGGACAGTAGGAAGCAGAATCAGAACTTCCCATTTCTGAGATGAGTTCTTCAGGCACTTCGGTTTATTATTTCCCCTTCTTAGGTTTGGGTCCATTCTTTCCCTGGGCCTGTAAATGGAACAAAATATTAATAAATAATTTTGACTATTATGTGTAGCCATATGTTTTCTAGAGCTTCATGTTCTGTGAATATTAAAAAAAGATATAAAAAATTATTGCTTGTCTAAGGGAGGAAAAAGATGAAATGAATATTTGGAGATGTTATTAGAATTGTTTTTCAGTTACTATTACTCAATCAGATGTACTAGAAACTGAAAATTGCATTGACAAGATGAACTTGCACTATCAGTTTATAAAGCTGCATGAGGAAAGAAAAAGTAATCAGAATAAAACATGTACAAAATTGAAGTGATGATCTGATACTGTTGAAAATATCATTATACTTGATATGGATCATTTGATGAGATACAGGCCGAATTCAGCCCTGGGGTAAACAAGTGGAATGGACTGAGACTGGAAAACTAACAATGGAATTTTTTGTTTCCTTCTTATTTTGCAACAAGAAATAGGACATGCACTGCAAATACAGTTCTCTATAAAAGGTATGGAAAACGAGAGTAATTTTGTCTCTCACAAAGGCTCAAGAAAGCAAGCAACTGAAAATATTTCACATTTTCTTTAAACTTCTTATAACATCCAAGCAGAATTTAGTTTCTTACCTAATGTTTATTTTCTTGCCTACTGTTATTATTATTAAGGTATTTTGGTCTGTCTCAAAATGTTGTGTTAGGAGTTTCATAGTATGTTTCCCGCCTGTTCATTTGGGGTGCTTTGGTGAGATATGCATATCTCATATAACCTCTTGAAAGATAATATGTTGAAAAGACTGAAAGAAAGAAATGAGTTTCCAGCTGTCAAGGGTACAAAGCCATAGTAGAATTAATTGAAAATACATTGGCAAGTTCTTTCTTTCCTCTGCCTTTTTCCTCCACCTCTGAATTGTCCTCTCTGTAGTTTGGGTGCACATGAAAAATAATCTGGCTACATGCAACCATTAGAGGAAGAAGCGATATAAACTCACACACTTCTCAATCAGCTGCATTTTGTAGTGGAACATTGTGAAGCACCAGCACTGTGGTCCTAGATTAAAAGAAATTACAGAACAAAAAGACAAAGCAGACTTTCTTTTCAATGAAGATTATTCACTGTTGTCCATTTATTAGTGATATATCTAAATTAATGTTCAATGATCCAAAATACATGATGAGTGCTGGTTTAATGAGGCCTCCACTGAGTAACCTCTGTTTTCTAGGTCAGTAACACAACTATTCACTTTAAGGTTTAATCCCATCACCATCTATACACATTTCTATTTCCAGTTCTCAGTTTTGACTCCCTATGGAACAATAATTTGTAGAATTCTCTCTACACATTGTCCCGATTTAAAGCAAAATCACAAGAGAATGTTTTGAATAGCATTTCCTCTGTTTATTCTAGCAGACCCTATAGGAATGGTGCTTTGTTTCAAGTGAATTTAAACTGTTAAGTCCCAGAAGGTCACTCTATTTATTGGTATTCTTTTAGGACTGACTTCAAGGAAGAAAGAGTAATCTCAAACCTCACTCAATACAGCAATACACTAATAACTGTACAGTGTTTCATTTGTTTGGCAGGAACATGTATATATGGCATAGAGAATAAAGAATCTGTAACTAGGTAGAGTACTCTATATACATAAAAATTATTTTGTGCATAGTGACTATGATGATTTTTATTTAAGCCTCACAATCAATAACAAAACCAGTTCGTGCAAGTTTATGAAAAAATCAAATTTTGTTACTTGAAATATTTGGAAAACTTTTGGTTCGTAAGAGATTGTGACAATCAGGCCACTATTATAAGCTGTCTATGGCCTATAACCCTTAAATTCCTCATGAATTCTTAGCTCAAAACACAAGTACTTGGCAAAATAGGACATCTTTTAGATAAAACTATTTTGAATAAAGGTTTTTTTTTTTTTAATGAATATCATCCAATATTTCAATATTTACTTTTGTGAAGTATCACCTTATTTCTCGGTATTCACCCTGTCCTATCACTACATTTTATCCACGTTTCTCAGATCAAATTCCATCTAAACACCTACAGAAACAACATACTTGCTCAGTTATGAGAGCCATCCATATCTAAGGACCTTAAGAAAACATTTCAGATGACTTTGCTGTGAAATAGAACCTCTTCGAAAGCAAGCAAGCAAGCAGCAGCAACAAGGACTTAAAAAGAATTTAAGTTCTTGATTATAGTATTTTCTTCCTTTTTGTTGCTTCTACCAGTCAAGTTTCCTGATGTTGTTTTCTGAATTGAGGCTATCACTGACTTTTACATTCATGAACACAGAAGAGAAAATGAATTTGCCAATATGAAACAGAAAATAAGAACCTTGTATCTTCCCACCCATGAAGGGTCATTTTTCAGTTGAACTGATAGAAGCAGAGGGGCAGTGAGTTTACTAACAATGATGGTTTTGATTAAAACAATAAATTGAATCAAATTGTGATGAAATCATAAGAATCACTTCTTAGATTAAACATCTATAGGTATATATTTTCTATATTTTATGTGGTTTGGCATACAGGAATTTGATCACATAATTTTACAAGAAGTATAATCTGGACTTTGCAGGAAACTTTCAATATCTATATTTTCATTTCATTTTAGCCATTAAAATATAAGGTTATAAATTGACATAAGTCATTAACATTCCCCCTTCTACTGACAAAGAGAGAGAAAAATTTCTCCAAGTGCTTATTATGAAAACTACATCCATAATTTTAAGGACTGCAGTGAAACAGACAGTCCTGTAGTTCACTAGATATTCCTTGTCATGTTTGGAAATGAACAGGACATCTTCCTTCTTTTAAGCACCAGACCACTCACAACATCACTCAGTGGTGACCACACTTAACATAACATTGCAAAGGTAATAAAATGACCTTGTAAAGACATCATCCAGTTCTCTGAGCATTTAGATGCATCCCAGAGACTTGTACATATTCAGTTTTCATTAGTGCTTCCTAAGTTGATCTTCCTCTACTTTGCTACTAGACCTGAAAACTAGAGCTTATGGTTAGGGTAGGTAGATATAGGAGTATATATAGCTATACCAACATCATAGCAATTTTCTTCCAAAAGGAGTCTATTTGATCTATTTGTAACTACTAAATGAGTAAAGATTTAGAGAATGTTGGTTACTTTAATGTTTTTATGAGAAAAACTAAATCTTCATGAATTGGTGGATAATTTTAATATGCTATGTTAGGCCTGACTTGCCATTACAACTACACTTTGGAATTTTCCATCAGTTATGGAAGGAGCTATTACTAAACAAGCAATCAGTCGTAACATCCTTGTACTTCTAAGTTAGATGAATTTCTGGCTGCACTAATCTAATAGATGTTCAAAAAGTCAGTAGAATTTCTGTTTTTTTTCTGCAGTTAGACATTTAATGAAAGCAGTAGCTGAAATCTTGGTCTAGAATTAGACTGGGTTTTTATGCTTAAGAATAGCATTGACTGCAATTTATTGTGTGTTTCGCCAATGACATGTAAAATCTTAGCATGTTGCATGATAAGTGCTTTTTTTTTTTTTTTTTTTTTTTTTTTTAAAATTATGCTTAGGTCATGCTTCATGGAAAATCTACTTCACTCTGAATCTACCAGGACTCCTGTGTAGGAGATGTTGGGAAGCTTGAAAATGTTTCCATAGATATGAAGCAGAGACATTGCAGCAGCATCCAGCCAGGCCATACAAGTGTTCAGATGTTTTTCATTACTAGCAATGGGTGATAGAATTGTATGAAAAATGGCTTATGCACAGTTCTGTACTCCCCAGGATATGTCCATTGGTATCAGTGGAGTTAGTTAGCTTTTAAAATTTATTGATTCTTCTAGATAACACTGTAAGGTAAGAGAGTGCATCTAAGCCCATATCTAGCTACTCTGTCAAACTTTGTTTGACCATCTGTAATGTGTTATTTATATATATGTTCTAGCATTTTGGATGGCTGAGATTAATACCATTCATATTTAGTATAAAGTTGCTTGCAGAAAAGAAAACCAAAAGAAATCTGAAGTTAAGATAACTTATTTTCATGGAACAACTCTACTTTTTACTTTATTTTTTCTGTCTTTTGCTCTTCTGCCAGCATTTTCAATAAGCTCCATTTTTCCTGATTTATTTTCATGTTTACTACTCTTCCGCTGCCTCTGTATTTCTTTCACATACTCTGGTATTAATTCCTATCTTGATTTAATTTATAAATAGACTGCAGACTATTCCCTTTACCTCTGGTATGTCTGTGAAGACCACAGGGACTTCTCTGAAATTAAATATACAGACTTGATATTAACGTTCATATTTGCTGTTATTTAATAGGTCTGAATTTTAGAGATAGAGGGAAAGAAGTAACTTGTATGCTGAGCTCTTTCCCCAGAATTCACTGGTCTCAAGATAAAATGGATAAATGGGACAGGCACTGGCTACTGGGCCCTGCCTTGCCCAGTGCAGGGACTCCCTGACCCTTCCATTGCCTGACCCCAGGGGTTTGTGAGAATCATGAGTTTCCTTCAAAGCAGGTTCAAGAGTGGGTCGTTTTGGTTGGTTGGTGCAGTTTTGTTTCAATTGTTTTCCCTGATATTTCTAAAATTGTTAGCTTGGTATCATCCTGGATTTAACCTTTTCACCCTAGCTGCAAAATTAGAGGCAAGTGAGAGGCTGGAAGAAGGAAGCACCATCTAATTCAAACTGCAGTTTTGAGAAAAAGACATGATAATAACAAGAATTTTCCCCTGGGGCTAGAAAATGACTGGTTAAGAGTTCATGTGTATGTAAGGGCCACTCTACTGAAGTTTTTCATTTCAGAGTATCAAGTAAATGAAAAAGAGCAGTGGAGCACAGCAAGATTAAAACATGGGCCAGTGAACAGAAAGTTGATTATAATGTCAATAATGGTGTATTCAGTAATTTTTGCTGCCAAATGTCTTCAGTACATACGAAAAAAGATGAAGGGGGGAAAAAGCATAGAACAATACACATTGTTTATTCTGCAAAGAGCATATAGTAATCAAAATACTCTTATATGCACGTGTCAGTGAATATTTGCTCTACAGCTTTACCTCAGGAGCTCTCTGCCCTGTTTCTGTCAAGTCAGACAATACTGTCAATATATAAAGTGCAATGAAAGAAAAAAAAAAAGGATTAAATGGCCAAAATACATGCACAATGATTTTCATATTGATTAACTTACTGTTACTAACTTCTGATGTAAAACAGCTGCACTGAGATTTTTATAATATGGCATCTATTTTAATCAGATCAGTAAACAGGGATTTTCACAGCAGGGAAAGGTTAGCTTTTAAAATGTTTTCTATAGGTTTAAAACTCCCTTGGCAAGAGGCATTAGAATTTTGTTCTATACATATATTTGCAAAGATACAAACCTTTATAATTCCTATTGTGTTTTGTGGGGCCAATTATAACTCCTTGTTCTATGTAGTTGTTGCTTAGTTTTTGCTCTCACTGTGCTTCTACTAAAGTACATGAAAGAATGTATACCGTTAAGGAATAGAGGAGTGCCACCACTGCAGTAGATAGGATGAAAACTACAGGCAAAAACAAAGCACAGACAAGGTTCTTTGTGAATGCAGTGTAATGAGGACAAGGGTGTCCTTGTCTTGGTAACCAAGAAAAAAATTATTTTTCTAAAAGTTTATTTGTTTCTAATTAAACTCTGCAAAGTAAGAAAATTATTGCAAGCAGCAGCATTGTCTGTTCTGTAAAAATGAAAAGCTCATCTTTACAAATTGGGAATGTGTTTTCAGGGTTAAAACTTGGCAAAGTTTACTCCAAAATTTTTCACTGGTACATGTGGAAATCTGTTAATGTTGTTCCCCACCAAAAACTAAAGCACAGTGTCTGATTTAACCACCATTACCTGTCTATGTTCTTCAGGTCATCATTCATGATGTTTGGACAATGCCACGTGATGTGATTTTTTACATAAAAAGCTGCAGTTGAACTTTGCTAGGTGTTTTGCATACGAGAAAGAGACACCTGGTAACCCAGGAACTTCCCAGTCTTAAACTTTTGTCCTATACATGTTTAAATCTCTGCATAACAGTATTGATTTTACTTTGCCCAAATTCTACCTAAAATTAGGCATATATATAACCTTTTAGTTTTCATAGCAAGAAGGGCCTGTGTTCTCTCTGTTCTTCATCCAAGAACACCTTTATTAGATCACCATTACAAACTCAACATGCAACTTGATAGTAGGCACCTTTTTAGATTTGCAGTGCAAAACAAGCCAACACACTAATTTTATTTGTCTCTGTGATAATAGTACCCCTGTGGGCATTTAATCCAGAAACCCTAATATGTGCTGATTATAACTCTAAAATGTGTTAGTCCAAGGTAATTTGTTCACTTAATTTGAATTTGAACGTTCAAAGACTTCTCTGGAAAAAGGACAGCAGACAATAAAATTCAAGGGAAAAAAATATCTTTCTTTTCTTCTGGTAATCTTAACCCGTCTACCCCTACCGAGTTCAATAAAACACACAGGGAAACTGTGAAGAGAGAGTTCAAAACTCAAGGGGATGTTATTGTCAGACTGACAGACTGCACAGATTTCCCTCTTAGAGAACAAGAATTCTTCTTCTGACTTAATTGCCACCTTTCTACCCTCCAAAGCATAGGTGAAATATATTTGTAAAAGATCCTAGCCCTCTGCTTAGCTTGTTTTAATGAAAACTGTATACTTCCCCACACAGCTGTGATAGTCTCGAGAAAAGATAGGACTGTTTTCACTTGCTTGACAAAAGAAGTTTTAAAGATGTTTTGACAGCTCTACTTAGTAGATTTCTGGGTAGGATATTTCTCTGCCTTAATAAAATTATTGGAATCATTGCCCTCATTAACTTCGGTTCTTGGTTAAATTTTTACAGTGATATTAGTAAAGATTATAACCTAACTTCTGGCTCAATATTTTATTAGATGTCTACAGGGCTTCTACTTTTCTAGGTTATTGTTAAAGCACATCACAAGAAAGGAAAAAGTAAACTTATAAAGGTGACAAAGAAAGGCCATCACATAAAAATTTGCACTTTCCCCTGCTAAAAAGGCAGCATTGCATCTTTTCTTCTTTGGAGGTCAAAGCATGAGATTCTGAACAGATCAGAATTACTTCTTGTTTAATTTTATGTATCCAACTATAGTGAAGACTTATTTGTTCCTGTTAACAGGAGTGGACACTTTATAGACAAGTAAATTTCATGGAGCATTGGATATATTTTCACGCTGAAAATTCCAGTCATCCATGAAATTAAATAGAAGGGGGTTGCCTTTAAATGAAATTTTGACAATGGCAGATCCTGTCCACCTCTTCCAATATAATTCCCTATGAAACTTTTTATCAATTTTAATAATTCTTTTGATACTGTATTAGTTGGTATTACTAGTATGATGAAAGGTGTGGTAGGAAGCCAGGTAAAATAATTTGTCTAGTAAGACTGTATTAAATTTTGCTCTGGAAAGAAATTTGCCATATTTCTCTGGGAGTCAACCATCATGCAAGATTCTAACTGTGCAAAGTCAGTCAAAAATACAGTAGGAGTTCAGTGCTTTGAACATGTTCTTCACAAGGTCTCCTAGCTAATGTCATACTTCTATTTTTGAACAACTTCAGATGCTTGAAGAGGTTCTGAATGTTTATTTAAAGAAATGAGACTGTTTCTGTAAAAATTTTCCTAAAGGCCTGTTTAAAGTTAGTCACAGAGGTCTGTAGTTCAGATATCCATAAAACTCACCATATTTTTTATGCTTAAAGCTCCCAAAATGTTGATGATTTCAATAGGAACTGCAACTGATCTTCATACCACTTCCATATGAGTGTTGCATAACAGGGTATTGCTGGTCTATCAAGACCTATTCCATGACTACATTTTCTCTTCACTAGACAGACAGACTGTATAAAATTGAGACTCAATGAATAGAGTCAGGTTATCAAAGGTACAGTCAGGACAACAGGCACTTTTTATATGAAATTTTCTGTCACTTCTGATAATGTCTGGTTTTGGAACACTTGGAATGGAGGAATTTTCCGTTATCTCACAGGAGGGGAAAAAATGCCTTTGGGTATTCAATATTTATGTAGGTCCTGCAACTCAATGTAACGCCACCTGTCAGCACTCCATCTGTTTTCCCTGTCATCATAGCTTTAGTAATCTGCCAAGAACATAATGCAGACTGGCTCCATATAAGATCCTCAATCTTAGCTTCCCAACCCAATGCCAAAGACTAATCAATAAACCTGGTCAAAAGTTGATAACAAAACTTCTTTTGGAAGGAAAAAAGCCCCAAACTTTCTAGTTTGATTTTGGCTGTTTTCTGTACTCCCCACACTGAAGTAGAAGATGATACATCACTCTTCCTATGTTGCTGTAAGTTTTAGGTAATACTAGTTAAAAAGATAGGCATACCTTACTGTAGCCTGCAGTTCTGAAGTGTATTTATAGATGTTTTAGCGTTTCTGAGTGGATTCTTCTAACACTTCAGTTATGAACTTCACGCCCATTTCAATTCATGCTGAAAATAGATCTCAGAATGTCCCCATTATTGCAATCATATTCTACTAGCCCTGTTAAACATGAAATGTGTTTTTCATTCTTAAGTTCCTATATTGCATTGTTTTGGCAGCCCCAAAAGCCTCTGTGTTTTTCTGCAACAGCTTTTCCAGAGACTTTTCAATTCTTAAATGGAGAAATAACCACAGTTAGATGACACCTGCCCTGTACTGCACATGTGGTTTGAATGGCTGCTTCGTTCTTACTCCTGTACAGAGCTCCTTCAGTACCACCCAAGCACAGTCCAGGAGACTTATATATGTCTACAAATATATATTTTGGCACTTTGTGCCTGAATGAAGGAATTAAGTATTAAATACAGTATCCAACATTACTCTGTCATTTTCTGTCATTACAGAACTATGAGACAGTTCCAGATTGTTGTATTTGGGGGGTGGGAGGTGTTGCAACTCTCTTCTGTTAAAAAACGTTGTAGGCTTTCCTTGCATTTCAGACCCATATAGTAACCTTTTCATACTGAAGCAGTAATTCTAGTGTACCTGTATATGTAGTTTGCCACTCATGAATGCATGTGATTACAATTAATTTGTGAAATTTGAGGCAGTCAAACTGAAACTGTACAGCTGAAACAGCAACAATTCCATACTAGAGAAATATTTGTAAGATATATTGCTATTTTTCAGAAGTAATAAAATTTACAATCAATAATTTAAAATTGTTGGTACTTTTTAGGTTAGAAAGAGCTCAGATAATGTCCTGGAATTAAAATACCAGAGATCATCTCAAAGGAATTGAACATTTTTTACAAAAGAGGACTGAAATGTAGCATATGAAAAAGACATTTTTTAAAAAAATAAATATAATTACTAAAAGATAAATATATTTCTTAAAATACCATATAGAACTTTGTGTTATGAAGTTACCAATTTATAAGATGCTGGTGAGCCCCACAAGACACTGATATGGATCACTGATGATCACAGAAGATTGTCCTTTGTCTAGGTTTTTGTCTTTTCAGGGCAGGCTTTTCCTGCTTTAGTATCAAATTACTGGCCCCTTCAGCTAAAATTTTAGGTGCATTCTGATTACCTTTCTTATCAAATTGAACCACCAGTAGGTTGAAGAACATTATGTGAAGGGTAGTTGCAACTGGAAGGTAGTTTCATTATAAAAAAAAAATAATGTTTTCTTTATTTTTAGGTGTCTTTTAAAAAGCATGAAATATATTTGCATGGAAAATGTTTCTCAAGATCAAAATCTACTGATATGTCCAGAATTATTTGTAGTTATTTAGCTGTGTTCAAGTACTATATATATATATGCATAGATATTTAACAGGAAATTTTAAAAATAAATTCCACAAACCCTACGAATTTTAATATGTTAAAACAAAATCAAAGTATATTTGAAATCTAGTGTTATTCCACCTTATCAGTTTTGCAGGCAAGTCCAGTTTTCTCTCTGTGTCAAAGACATCTCATGTAGGCATTCTCAATAATATAGGACCACATTTTAAAAGAAATTAAGGTATCCTCATACTTTAGAGAATACTATTAACTGGCTGCCTGAACTTTCAGCATCATAAACGTCTTGAGAAAAAACAGTAACACTTTGCCACAATGTATTCAATAGAAAAATATATGACACATTATGGGTACTATGATAATAGATAAAACACAGGTGCTTCAGACACGTAGAACCTCACCTGATTTTAAAGTATTACTGAATTTGTTCATGCTTTCAATGAAATGAACCAAATCATATTGATTTATGGTAATTGAGATGTTAGCTAACAAATTCACCATAGAAATGTTCTATACAGTTTTATCTAGGTTAAAGTCATGCTTCCTAAGTGCAATTTCTTTCCCTTCTGATACTCTCTCTATGCTCTAATCAGTTTTATCACAAACTATAATGGTTTAATTGTATAACGTAGAAGCCAAAAATATTTCAAATATTGAAATACCAAACTAAATGTGATGTCTCATCCTATAGTATCACTTGTTTTGGATATTAAATAGAAGGCGTGATTCCTGCAAATACATTTTTATTTTTTAAAAGAGAAAAGAGCTAGAAGTAATACAGAAGATGAGATTACATTTTTAATAATTTCTTTCAAAAAATTAGCAGTTCTCAAAATAAACATAGCAGTTCTCAACATAGTTCATTTACGTTAGTACAAGATGAGACAAAAATTGTTTCTCTCTTCCAACTTGATAGCTAAAGTGATAACTCCACTACAGCACACCCAAACCATTCGCTACCACAGGAGCCCTTGATGGGTAAACTCCAGGGAAAACTGCAGGCCCCTCACACACAAACCCAACACTCCTTATGTATGTAAGAGCACTGGAGTTGAAAAGTAGCTTGCTGGGTAAAATACGTTTCTGCCTGTTTATTGGAACTGCTGACATTAAATACCAATGGCAGGAAATAAATAAAAAAAAAAGACTCATGAGCTCAGAACTTTGACAAGGATAAATCAAGCTGCACAAGTCAGTGTACTCTGTGCAAAGATCTGTCCTCAAGTTTTTCAATTAATTTATGTGTACTGGTCAGTTTTTCAATTAATTTAAATGTACTGGTAAATTAACTTATGTGTACTGGTCAGAACAGCAACCGTGTTGATAAAAAATAGGTTAAAAATTAGGGAACAAGACTCTTGGTTGTTTCCCAAATGAGTCCTTCGGCTTTTTCTTGTGCCTACATAACACTCCTAGATCAACCATCCTTGAGAGACAAGCAATGTCATTTTTGCTCTCTGATTGTCTTTGAGTATCCAAAAACTAGGCAGGCCCCTGCCTCTTAAACAGACAACTGTGGTTTGAGTTTAATTAAGCAATTAAATTTTATTGCTTTGTAGTATTTGAAGCTATGAACAGCTGCTGAAACTGATTAAACACTAAGACGAGGCCTGAGGTGTTTGATCAGTCCAAAAAGTAATTTTATGCCAAGTAGAGAAAGAAGTGATAAAGATTGTTCTTGTCATTATATAACAAATCATAATATAAAATTAATGGGATTAGTTGCTTCCACTCTGAGATTTTGAGGACTGGACCTAAAGTTTCTTTACTGGACTGTCTAGAGAGATGCCAGTACATAAATGTCTGCATTTAGTAGCCTCACAGATTAAATGAAAAACAGTGACATTTTTATTTCATCAATCAAATTGAGACTACTTTGAGATGAAAAATCCATTTCAGAAAGTGTAATACATACCCTATTTTTCCCTTGAATATTAGGCAGACTATTCTTCAGTCATAGTAAATCTGAAAAACATCGGTACTTCACTGAAATCACTTCTAGATTAATTAATCTAAAGTAATGCAATGACCCAGGAATGCACTGATGTTCAGGTGACAATACTGAAATAATCAGACACCTACTTGCATTGTTCTGCTCTTTTCCAGGCACAGTACCCTGTGCAGACATTAAAAACAAAAAGTAACTTCAAAATATCCATACAAGGCATATGTGTATTTACTGTGCTATTTAATAGTGTGAAACCTGTGCCATACAAAGCACAAATTGTTTTCACGGGTTCTTTAAGTCTGCCACATCTCTAAGACCAGATCCACTTCTGCTTTTAGTTGAAGTGCTGTATTTTAAATATGAACAATGCAACATTTATGACTGAATCTGTGAAATGCTACAACTATGTAAAAAATAAATTTGCACATTATATATATATATATATATATATATATAGCACATGAAATTGTATGTTTCATGAAATTATTTGTGCATACATTGAAGTCACCAGTCTTAGGTATCTATTTTAGTCAAAAGAAGATTTTTTTGCAGAGGCAACTTTCATGACCAGATGGAAAGAACGGAAAATAGCTCCAGCTTATGTCCATGATAGCAAGGAATATTTTATTTCTCCTTACTGTGACTGGAAGGTCTTTTTTTTTTTTTTTTTCCCCTCTCAAAGACCTGAGAATTGCCTTTCTTCGCAAAATCGAATGAATGAATGAAATGGGTGAGTAGTCCCCGGCACACATTCTTTTGAGTTACTTTTCATATCTTTGCTGTTTTAAAAACATAGATTCACTCACAAATAGCTTATATGCTGCACAGACAGAAGTTAATATGCTCCCAATCAAGAACTTGCTTCTTTCTAATCAATTTAATGTAATTAAAGACTAACGTGCACCTTCTTTCACGTTATCACCTTTAATTTTGTGCAGCTCTTTGATGTTGAAAAACTGCCAAACCCAGAAATCAGAAACAAGTACTTCAAACATATTGTTGTTGCTTATTTTGCTGCAGGCCTAGCAAGATGTCACGTGCTGTTTAATGATACCTAGAAATATGCTGAAATATTTTTGTCCCCTGGAAAGGCAAGTTTGTCTTTTGCATCCACAGTTTGCCGTCCCTGTAGATGTTAATTAGCAAAACTTCTGAGGTCTGTTAGTCTAAATTGATTTTGCTCCATTTATGGCAGCATAAGACTGATAGTGTTTTTTATCCTTGCCAGTTGATTAAATAAATTAACACGCTCCCTGTTTGATGTCATAAATAACCTCCTTTCAAAATTCTTTCAAAAATTTTCAGGTAGTGTAGGTGCTTCTTAGAATTGTGAACCAGGGAAAAAGAAAACAAAACAAGCCAAAAGAAACAAACAAAAAGTATTAAAAGCTAAAAAACCTGAAGATCCTTGCCAAATGTTCCTTGCATAGGAATAATTTAAAAAAAAAAAAAAAAGGAAAAACAGTTACAAGGAGAATACAGTAGCATGAGGAATTGTCAGAAAAGTACTTGAAGCATAATAATAGTCACAAAATACAGAGTGTCCTCTCATAATTGTTATTCTCTACACACTAACTGGACAAGAAAACTATTTAAGAAGAGTAATTCTGCCGTCTTTCAATGATATGGATAATTTTTAAGTGGCACATTACTCTAAGAAAGAAGGTTTTATATTTACATGAGAAGGTGGAATAAACACTTGAATGCCAGTAAAATAATACTGAAAATTAGGTTTCCATTAAGTTTTAATGTAACCAAGATTAAATTAAACAACAAGAAGTAACAGTAAGTGTCCCCTAACCCCCATTTTCCATATATATAATAACTGATCATTGTCCAGCGAATATAATTTAGTGATGGGTTGTCAGAACTGTTCAAGAGAAGTGAAAACTCAGTCAACTGTAACTTATACAGGACCAGGGCACATAAATACTTACAGCATCTTTGAAAGTGCTTGTTCCAGTAAGCAAGTAAGCAAGTAAGCAAGGATGCAGATAAATTTTAGTGTGGGATTGTTGCTTTTGTTTGGATTATTTTCCCAGTAAAAATGGGGAAACAGTGGAGAAAATTTACATAAAAACACAAATTGGAGGGACAGCCCAGTCACAAACAAAGGTACAACAGAAGTAAACAAGGCTAATCTTTGGACATGCTCTTAAAGAAATGTATGTGTGCTGGTATGCATGTGTGCAGCTATGTATGTCTGCATGTGCATGTATAATTGGAGCATGTTACTTTTTGTATAGGCAGAGTGGTCAAGATCTGTAGTAATTTTATCCCAGAAGGAGGTAATGATATGACAGTACATTTTCCATTATATTCTTACACCATGAATAGCTTGGGAATGTGTATGCCACAACTGGACATGAACATATATGATGAACACCAGACATGAAGTATTGATTTCTGTTTCTATAGTGTAAAGACAACAGAGGTATTCACATACATTAATATGACGATTATCCCATACAAACTGATATGAAGAGAGGTTAGAGATGTTGACTCCCTTTTAATTTCAGACATAGAAATATTGATGTGTTTTATAGTTCCTAAAAGTTTATTTCAGAAGGGTTTGGATCATTATCCAGCTACAGTGGCTTGAGAGGTAGTCCTTTCAAACATAATTTTCATCTTGTAATCACACAGAGACAGCTAGTCAGTGTTTATATTTAGTAAAAAAATACCACTTTGAAGTATTATTCTGACAATTTAGAATATTTCAAGACTATCTCAAATTCTAGGTAATTATACAATTTATTTTGCAGCATCTGACAGCAGTTTATCCATAGCCTGTTAGTGGAATATTTAAAAAATTCCAAACCCACAAACCTATTACAATACTATGGAGAACTTCTGTTTTCTTACAGTGGAAATCTGAACACAATAAATACAATCTAATATTTTTTAAAAAACAAGTTTTATTTGTTTTTCAGACATTCTACACTGATTTCCTATTATTGGCAGATTTAATGTTGAAATGAACCTGTATTAGAGGACCATTGAACAGTGCTGTGTAAAGAGTTCATTAACATTTAATATTTTGACTTATAAAGAGTATTTGCCTTTTATTAAAATTATTTTGAAAACCTAAATCTTTTGTGTAATGGTATTTATTTTTTTTATTAGAGGAATTCTGCTTAACATTAACATCCTCTATAAAATCTGATTTATGTTTTTTTTTAAAACCCAAGAATGCCATATTACTGTGAATATACTTACATCTGGATCAGAATATGACTTCTGGAAGCTATATGATCCATCTGAAAGTTTTGAACAAATCTGACCTATTGCTTTATCTCTGGCCCTGTTTGGACTTGCTGCTTTTTAACTAAGGTGGAGGGGGGGTGGGGGGGTGGGCGGGAAACATAAAAAGAGAGAAAGGGAGATGAAGACTGACAAATTTAAACCAGGATTTGATCACACATAGAAAAAATAATATCAAATGTCTAAGAGTGCCAGAACTGCTGATCCTTTGTATTCTTAGACATTGGTCTGGAGTTTTTGTCCCCAGATATAAGTTAGAGTACAAAGACAATGCTCACAGAAAATGCCTTGGAGCTCATCCTAAGTGTCATTCTTTTACGTATTTTGATAATACATCTAGTGACAAATATATGGTGAGAGAAAATATGAAATAGGTTTGAATTCCCTAAGAGAGATGTAGAGTTTATCCAATCATTGAAATTTCAGTAAATTAAAAACATACTGACCAGTTCCACATCTGAATCAGCCAAACACCTTTGTGGTTTCTGATCTTTCTTTCTTTTTTTTCTTTTTTTTTTTTTTTGTTTTTTTGTTTTTTTTTGTTTTTTTTTGTTTTTTTGTTTTTTTTTGTTTTTTTGTTTTTTTCCCTAGCTGCCTTCAGCCATTCCATCTGCCATCTGTCTTGTTTTCTGTTGGTTTCACTGCCCCCACCTCTTTCTGTCATGACTTTATCATCTTATCCCTTTTTTCTGCCTGCCATTTTTCCCTCCACACTTCCCATTTGCACATTCCAGATTAACTCCATAATTAGTCCTTTCTCATTTCATACAATGAACAAGACTGGTTTTGGTTTGTTTCTTTTTATATTCCAAAGGCAGTGTGGTCAATTCTACAGCACCAGTGTAAAACAAACATAAATTTCCACCTATTACGTTTAAGCAGTAAGTAAACTTCTAGAAAATATTCTGTTCAAAATCTGTAGCATAGTGGAAGAGCAGAGCAGTACTACAAAATGCATAAAGTTTTGTCATAGTGTGAAAACCTACACTTAGCCTTACAAATCAGCCCTTCAATAATTTTCTTTTATTAACAGAAACCAGAAACAAGAATGTCCTCATGTCTTCAAACTTCTTTCCTTCCCTAGTCTTCTTACTGTATTTCACTTTGTACAGTTTTTCAGACTAGGAGGATGGCAAATCCTCCTATATAAAAGTGATAAATCTTCAGCAGGTCATCTTCGAAAGTGCTGGAGCAAATGAAGACCATGTTTCTTTCCTTTATATTGATCTAGCTCCACTAATGGACTGTTGGCTCTGTACTCTGTAGTTTCACAGGGTTTAGTTGAACTTGCTTTCTATCTAAAGATAACTGCAGGTTGAGTAGTAAATGACAGTATTTTCCTCAACAATTTTCCATTTTCTGTTACAGGAGAATTTTTTCAAAGTTAATGCTTTCTCTATATTGATAATGATTTATGCCTTTGGTTCATTTTTCAGGCTAGCGATCACAAAGGAAAAAAAAAAAAAAAAACAAAAAAAAACACCACACCACAAAGAACAGGCTACCAAATTCTTCTGTCACTGTTTGCTCATGATGGGGACTTGATTGATCCGACACATGATTTTTTTTTTTTATTCTGGAATCATATACTCCATTGAATTATACATCTTTATTAATGAAAATGAAAACGATGAGGTTATTACTATGAACAGAGATTGGGTCTTTTAAAGCAGCCTTTCAGTGGTATTGTTTTGCGCACACCTAATTCAATTATTAACCTACAGAGAACGTATAAAAGGCCAGCTAATACAACCAGTGAAGTGTTGGGTTTTTTAATTAACAGACACTCAAACAACCACTTCTTGGATTTTGTTTCCCTTGGAATTATATGCCTGCAAATGTTACATTTGATTGCCTGGAGTGAAAGTACAAACATCTTTTCTTAGTTTTAATTAGGAAATATTACCCCTTTTAGGTAGCCCTGTGAATACTTCATGGCAAATAATCAGAAATGAAATATCATTTGTTCTGTGCTTTCTTTAAAAGGATTTCCTTACAAATAAATATTTATACCACACTAAGTCTAAGAGATTCCATGTGGGTTTGAGGATGATATTGCACTGCATTCTGTACAAATGGAGAAAAAATTTCTTGAGAAAAAAATTACTGGAACAGAAAACAGGATGTAGAATCAACATATATTGCTTGATATTTCATGGAAAGTAAACATAAAAATGTTACAAATGTGACAGGGTATTTGCTTTCAAATTTAAGCTGGTGATATTGGGGAAAATGCATTAATCTCTTCAATAATCTCTAATTATGAAATCAGTACCACAGTATTTCTCTTCTATGCTATATTACTACAAGTTATTCTCTATGGTCACTATGTTAATAGTGGCTTTTTTGACAATTATGAGTTTTTTCTTTATTTCCTTGAAAATGCTATTAGAAGAAAGCAACTATGATTACACATACTTAAATTGCCTGAGTCATTGTTTCTTAATTTATTTTTTTTTTTGTGTATACTCCCATAACCTGCTATGAATCTTGAGGTTTAAAGAAGCACATTTTACCAGATACCTTTTTGTAGTGTATAAACCTGCAATGCTAAAGAATCATTAAGTAGTTTCCCAGCTTTGAAATTTAAAGAATTTTTCCTTTCTGGTGAGCACTAAGAGGGAAAGGATCACCTTGTCTCCCTTTATTTTATTGATTATGCACTGCTTGCTCATCTTGTTATGTCAGGTTTGAAACAGAACTTTAAAAATTGGTGGTAATTATATTTTCCTGAGATGAAATTTCATTTATTTCTTTGCTACTAAATTCCTATTGTTTTGAGTTCCCTTCAAAAAACTTTCTTACTCTTCAGGTAGCTTTACATATAATTGATCATTACATTTATGAAGTACTCACATTTTGTATAATGTAAAAATGGAAGTAAAATACAAACACAGTATTGAGAATCTTAAAATTCATGTAAAACAGGAGAGATAAGGAGGGACAGAGATCCAAATAAAGAGTTAGCAAGTGACATGGAAGAGATTCTTACTACTTTAACAGTGTTATACTTAGATATATGTTTCCAGGATAGAAATCTAAATAGGCTTCTTAAATGACAGCAAAAATGATATGAGTAAAAGAGTTTGAAGTGGTGAGTGTAGGCTGTCTCAGCTACATCATCACAAGGCTCAAGAAAGACACTTCAAATCTATTTCACAATTCAGCTTTGTAAAATAAGACTAGTGGTAATAATAATAATAATAATAGTAATAATAATATGCAAGTTTAGAATCGTCCATCATGCCTTAGACAGGCAATGTTGGCGATGGCAACAGGTGCAATTATGCGTTCTAGAATAGATGCTTGTGACAGACAGTTTGCCTGCAACCCTGCTAAGTGAAATTTACAATCATCATGCATTTGATCCAAAGGGCTTGTGCTGTTGTGAGGCCTCACCACACAAAAGGGCACCACTTTTATAAAGTGTGGTAGAGGAAGAGCTATAGCCACCACATAGCATCCCAGCAAGAGGCAGATTTACTAACCTCACATGTTTCCTGAAGAGATGTCCTGAATGAAAAAGGCAGTTCTCACAGGGTGCACATCTAGTGTTCTCCTGGGTTAGGGCATTAGTGGGTAAAAGGTGATCAGTTTTAGAGTTCCCTCCAGGTAACTTCTGAACTTGTCAGAAGACAGGGCTGGGGCTCCTTTGCCAACAGTATCAGCCATTTTTTATTTTTTTTTTATTATTTTTTTTTAATCAAAAGGACCCACTGACTACAAGTGTCATCATGAAGACATTTTCATAAAATTGGTTCCCCATTCCTATTAATCTCTAGAGGGCTGCTGCATGTTTATGGATGGATGCCCCAGCAGCTTTTGTAGTTACCAAAATAACGGTGACATTAAATGGCACCCAAAGCAACCCAGACATCCTTTGACATTTTTATCTGTCAGAAAGAAAAGAACAATTGCCTACAGCAAACAGATCTCTTCTCACTCCCTCTGGATCAATAAATAAGGAAAGGTCTACGGCTTACACTGCACCTAAAGGTCAGTACTACATCTGATTATTGGTGGGGCAATTCAGTCAAATTCCTCCCACAGGACACCTGCATCTTTTATCACTGCTGTCATGGTACAATTGGAGAGATTGACAGTCTGGGAATTTCTCAGTCCAAACCAGTCCAGAAAGAACAGAGTTCTCACTATTCAGAAGCAAAAGGATACCTATTGAACAGTTAGACTAATACACTTCAGACATCTGTTGTTCCTGTGTAAAGAGGTAATAGTTCAATGCATCAATAGTAACCCTTAAATAACGTTGAAGTGTAGCCTTTGGTAAAGGACTGAGTCACCATGCTAAGGAAATGTAATTACCAATACAAGATGTATGCATGTATGTTTGTAGGTATGTATGTATGTTTGCATGTATGTATGTACTGCAGCTGAAGATACAGATTAAAAATATTTTTAAAAAAATGTACTAAAATATATACCTCTATCACTGTGAAGCTACTTCTGCTTTAAGAAATAGAATTACTACAGAGCTCTGAAGTGAAGAGTTAAGGAGCAAAATAATTGGAGATAAAAATATCCCTGCCAGGCCCACCTGATCATTTGAATAGTGCACTTGTTACATCACTGCCATAACATCACAATGCTCAGATTGTATTTCATTCAAGTTGCTGGCATATATCTCTGTTTGTTGTCTGAGGTTTTCAGATGGGATGGAGTAGACAGCAGCAGCCCCCTCCCCGTAGCAGAAAAAAAATCACCCTCTTTAGTTAACACCACTTGCACTCCCAGTTCAGGAGCTGAGCATTGATGAGAGCAGACAGAAAGGCAGGGAGATGCTCAACACGTGGGACAGACAAGAAGCATCTGCATCCAGAACTTTCTATTACTTACCTGTTCGCAGAGGTCACCTCAGGTTGGCAACTGCCTGCAGCCTTGTAGGTCTGTGTCCTCCTCTCTCTCTTTCCTCCCCATCCCGTCCCCTCCTGCTCCCTTTCCTTCATCTCTTTTCCCTCCTTTTTCCATCTACTCCCTTTCCCAGCTAGCACAGTCCCAATGTGACCCAACAAGCCCAGCGTGGCAGGGCTGGGGCCAAGGGAGGCTGCAGAGTGCCCATTTCCAGGTGAGGCAACCAACACAGCGGGTGCCAAGCAGGTTGGGAGATCAGAGTAGCAGGTCAGGGCAGTAGGGCTGGTGGCCAGAGAGGGGTCAGGGCTGTGAGGCAGCTGAGGCTCCTCTCACTTCTTACTCGTAGAATATTACTCTGAAAGCCTCATAGTGTTTCAGGTGCTGTCATTCTGAAGATAGATGTTACATAAGATCTCTGCTATTACCTTGAAAGAACTGGAGAATCTTGTAAATCTTCTCCTCCATTTTGGTTCTATGCTAAAAGATGCAAGACAGAAAAAACACTCCTCTCTGATACTTCTATGCCCTATGCCAACAGCTGGCATCAGGAGTCGGAAGTCCCTGGAAGAGAAGATCTCTCAACAAACTTTTTCAAAACCATTGTGTTGGTGTAGGTTTGATTTGTTGATACCCAAATTTGTCAGAACAGAGACTTCTGTAAATACATTTACATAAGGACAACTGCATAGCATAATATTTTAGAAGCAGAAAGAAGTGCAAGAGCTTTATTTAGGAGACTGCTTCTGTTTCTCAGTGCTTCTCCTGTGGTGGTGAAAAAAAGAAAATTGCCTGTATCCTTGTGTTTAAAAGTGAAGAATTATGAAGACATTTTTAGAAAAGTAAAAGTTAACTTATTGCCTGAAAACTAGAATTCGCTGTAAAAAGTTTCCCTGCAGATCTATGATATCAGTGTTACATGGCTTCATTTTGTAAGGCAACAGTTCTGAAATATTTCTTGGGACAGGGGACAGTAGGACAACCTAATTCCTGAGGACACAGGGCCAAACACCTCTCTTTTGTACTGCTGAATTTTCTGTACACGTATACAGTAGATCACTTAAGGTGCACAACAGCGAAGGGTATTGTGGTTAACATGAGGAGTGGGAAAAAAAAGCTGTGGTACTTTCTGTCTGATTTCATTTTTCTGGCTTTATTCTTTATTTGTCAGAGCTGCATGTGCTGTCATGCTCTCTTTCTATACCACTCTGTAAGTCTTTCTTTTTTACCACTTCACCTTTGAGAGACAGTCTCATTTGCATCCTTACCATATGTGTCAGATGTTTAAATAAATTACCTGTGTCTTATTCTGGTTCTATTTTACTTATTTTTGCATCAATCACCATGCTGTTCCTTACCTAAAAGCATTCTCTATACTTTAACAAAAATGGAGACACCTATGCTAAGCTTTCAGTGTGAATCACCCTGTTTATATTTAGAATGTCTTCACTATGATTATTCACACAGTCTGAATAGTTATGCAGAAAATGGGAAGAGTAAAATACACAGCCAACACTTTTAACATCACTTTACAATCTTTATGGCTCTATACAAGTGTGGCTATTAAATCTAGATCACTCTCAAACTGGTGTGTCATTTGGATATTTCATTAATCATACTTAAGTAGCTATTACAACCCTTCAGATGCTCTCTGAATTCTCTGAGGTGCATCTGTGGTTTTCATTAGATAGTTACGGTATATCCAATAAACAGTACCAAGTAAATTCAAGGAAATGTCACTACTTATTAAAACAATAACATAACAAAGAACCTTAAGTGAATTACATGAAGTGACATGCCAGGAGTCTGTCAACAGATGAAAAGCTAGGGATGAGCCAGGAGTACTAACCAGTTTTGGTCACATACTCCCCTGTCAGTACATGAACTCCCCCTTGCACATAAAGAAAAAACACAAAAGTACCAGTCCAGAGTGACTGAAGTACACTGTCATTTCCAGGTGCTTGTTAAAGCAGTATTACCTGCCTTAAGCACCCTGCTCTTTTGAGTTATTAGCTCACTTTAATAACAGATCATTAGTAAGATAAATGACTTAAATCTGTCCCACATTTCTGTGTTCATGTGATCATGGCCAGGGGGCCCCATTAGGGTCTTAGTGACAGCAGAAAACTGCTAGAGAATAACTTGATTTCTGCCAAGGAATTCCAGTACAAGGACTAAGTGGCTCAGTGAACATGTCACCATGAAGAATCTGTGTTAGACAGTGTCTCATGACAACAAGACCATCTTCTGATATCAGAAGGTTTTGGTTGGGAGAGCATCTAATTTGAAGTCAAACCACTAAAGGTCTGCAAGAGTTAGAATATCCAGAGCATCTTATTAAAAACCAGAAGGTTCCATTCAAGACTCACTTATCATATGGAAAAATATTTCTCAATCATTCTAATATTTATCTGTGAGCCTGATAAGTTTACAGCTTTCTTCCGTGGCTTTGTAAGGACGTCATTGACCACCTATAATCATGCATATTTATTTATTGCTAAGTCTTTTTCCGGCAGATAAATCTCTTTAGGAATACTTATATGCTGACACCTAGTGGCTTTAAATTAAATGTTGCTTGTAGATAGTCAGTGATACATTACTTCATGTCCTGTCCATTTCTTGGAAGTGGTGGTTTGAATTCTATTGGACATGTATTTGTTTTTCATTTCTTATTTTAAATGATTGGACACCTGTTTGAGTCATAATACTCAACTAATTTATGTATTACATTAAAGTTTATTGATATCAATTATGCCTACAATAAGCATAAAAACATTCAGATTTCTTTTTTTTTAGAATCATAGGATTGATTGGGTTGGGAAAAACCTCCACGATCATCAAGTCCAACCCTTGATCCAACACCATTCTGATTACTAGATCACAGCACTAAGTGCCACGTCCAACCTCAGTTTAAAAACCTCCAGGGACGGTGAATCCACGACCTCTCTGGGCAGGCCATTCCAATGCCTGATTACTCTCTCTGTAAAGAATTTTTTTCTAATATCCAACCTAAATTTCCACTGGCAGAGTTTAAGCCCATGTCTTCTTGTCCTACTGCTGGTTGCCTGGGAGAAGAGACCAACCCTCATCTGGCTACAACCTCCCTTAAGGCAGCAGTAGAGAGTGATGAGGTCACCTCTAAGCCTTCTCTTCTCGAGACCAAACAACCCCAGCTCCCTCAGCCTCTCCCCATAGGACTTGTGCTCAAGTCCCTTCACCAGCCTCGTTGCTCTTCTCTGGACCTGCTCCAGCACCTCAATATCTTTCCTGAACTGAGGGGCCCAGAACTGGACACAACACTCAAGGTGTGGCCTCACCAGTGCCAAGTACAGAATTGGAAAATATATTTATGTGTTTCAGCCTTTTTGTTCAGTCTATATTTTAGCGTAATAGAGTCCCATTCAGTGCAGAGGAGCTCTTCAAAACAGTAGATATAATATTTCCCCATACACTAATTAATAAGGTGCAAACACAAAGAAGTAACTTTGCTCTTATCTAAGGGAGACCGTTTTCTTCCACTCAAGATGAAATAAAAGTATTTGATTCAATGAATGGGGAAATGTGTTGGCTTGACATAATGCAACTAGAAAAAATATTCACTTGAGTCTGTTGAAGTTTAGAGCTTCATTAAAATATCTGGATTTTGATAATTGATTTTTTTTTCCCCACTGTGTATCTCATTCTAAAGGCTAAAAGCATATAAGCTACCCAATAGTAATGAAGGTTTGCTGTAGGTAACAAGAGGAGAAGAAAACCAAAGCAAAAGAATGTTTTAAATACTTACATGCAAGCTTACTCAGATAAATAATAGGGTCAAACAGCTTTTATTGTGGAACGGGGCTGTATTCTGAAAGTCTAATTGTTTTTTTTTATGTCAGTCTTACTCTTGGTTTAATGGCTAAAATAATTACTAGATAGATGAAAAAAGTATAATAAAACATATTTATTAGCTAAGAACCACATTATCATTGAGAACTATATAATATTTACAGAGTTTTCTAATATTGTCTTGTACCACAGAGAGAAGCAAGATAATGATTATAGTAATTGTAATTTTATAAGTTTATTTTCCTTAACTACCCCTTAAAATCCTATGCAGATTATTTAATATTTCATTAGATTTTTTAGGACAGTGTAAATAGTCCCTGTTTTTTGTTTGAGTCTGAGTTTAAAAGAAACTCAGCATGAATTATTTTATTATAATAATATAGATACAATGTGTTATTTTATATGTGCACTTTTGAATACTTGATTAGGACTCAGAACAGTCAGCTGGTCTTCTAAAACTGAGTTACCCTCACAGACCCAACATTTTTTTCCCTGAATGCTGTAAACCTTTCATTTAACACTGTGTTAAGGTGCTTTGCCAAGTTTTACTATGCAAATTAATATTTGGGTGGATTTGTTTGACTGTTTTGTGGTTCTTTTTTTTTTTTTTCCCTGTAAGAAATTGTACTGTCTCAAGCCTGAGTGGCTGGAGCTGCTGAGAGAGATATTAGCTAGTTCAAATCCCTCTGCCATTGGCGGGAACACCTTCCATTAGACCAGGTTACTCAGGCCTCCATCCAACCTGTCCTTGAACACTTCCAAGGATGGAGCATGCACCACTTCTGTGGGCAATCTGTTCCAGTGCCTCACCAGTCACGTAGTAAAAATTTCTTCCTAATACCTATGCTCTTCCTATTTAAAGCCATTGCCCCCTGTCCTATCACTGCATGCCCTTATAAAAAGTTCCTCTTGTGGCAAAACAGAATTCTTTTCAAGGCTGCATTCTGCTTCTCTTCATTATACGAGTGGACAATTGTGGGGGACAGACTCAGCTATGAGGTGTGGAAAGAACACCCCTAGAACCGAGGTCGTCACTACAGAGACTTGTCTGGACCACAGAAGCAGAGAAACTGTTTACCTCATTGTGTTTTATTGCAATGGGTTTCTCCCCTAAACCTTGTAACCCCTCACCATGGAGTGACCACATGGCCTGTGCATGGGTGCTACCATGTTCTTCTGCCCCCATAACCAGCCCCGCCTTTGTCCTAACCCCATTGGTTACCTTACCCATCCTTCCCCATCTCTCCCCAATCCCTGGGTTCCATTCGGCCATTGATCCTTCCCCTCTCCCATTGGCTTGCTGGGTCCCCTAATCACTCCTCTCCACCCGAACCCCTATCCAATCACAGCCCTGTTCCTTGGGCCCACCCCAGGGGTACTTTAACAGCGACAGTTTGAATAAATTCCTTCTTGCTCCAGCCCACCTCGGTTCCACAGCCTGTGACTCCTTGCAGCTCCAAGGGGCTTAGTGCTGACCCGAGGGGGACCAAACAGGGAGCATTCCCTTCAAGTCTGTTAGACAATATTTTATATGGAATTAAAAACAGTTGAAATATATAGTATATTTCTCTGCCTTACTGGCATTCACCCGTTTTTGAGCTGACCTTAGTGTATGAGTCATGCCTTTTTTTCTAATTTTTTTAAGAAACCTTAAGTGTTTTGCAATCAAATAAAAATCATTTTTTTAAAAAAAAAGTCATTTTAGAATTTTTAAGATTGTTTCACAGGCATGGTGAGGTCTCACAAGAGCAAAACAATGTTCTTTAAACATTTCTTCTCAGAAAGACGTCTTTGAAAGATTAGGTTAAATAGATTAACATTGACTTTAGCTCTCTAAGTACAGAGGAAAATTTTGGATAAATTAGATATTCCACTTTTTTCAATGAAAATAAAGTTGTCCATATTCAGAAATCTCCACAGAAAATGCTTATTTCACCTTGGTATTTTTAAATCTCAGTGAGGTAACTGAAAATCAGAAAATACACTAATCTACATTACACAGATAAAGTTTTTAAAGCTCTTTTTTTATTTTCTGGGGTGGCTATCATGGTCTTCCTAAGAACGAAACAAATAAAATGGACTCTTTTTCCTCCACAATTCTGGTGTTCATATAACATGCTTTTGTTCTACAGACGGCAGAGTTTGTGTTACTCTTCCAGACTTTAGTTAATCCTTTTCATTGCAGACACATTATAATTTATAAGACTGCCATTTCTTCCTTTTAGACTTATACTCAGTCTTATTCTTCCTCTCTTCATTTCTTACTATCCTTGATTTGCCACTACAGCTTCTGAACCTAATACTTATGGAAGCTTTTGTATGCCAACTATTAGCCCTAACTTTTCATGTGATTTGAACACCTAATTAAAATGGATTTATGTTTTCTACATAGAAAAAAAGTGTTTCTTTGATATTCCTGGTGCATTTTTCATTCCCATCAGTACATGCAAACCTCTCTTCTTTTGTGATCCTGTAAAATCAGTCAATTTTTCGATCAGTTGATGAATTTCAAGTTGGTGTCCTTCATCATTGCTCCACTCCTCTCCTCTAAAACTGTATAGATCATCCTTAGGAATTCCCCTTTCCAGTTTAACTCAAAGAATGTTATATTATGATATATCAGTAAAATATTAAAATTATACTTAAAATAACAGATCTGATTTTCTGATTCACACTTAGCCAGAGGCTCTATGGTAAAAAAAGGTTGATGCTAAATTTCCATGTATAAGTATTCTGCATTCTTCATCTTTTTCTGAGTCTACACTTTAAGTACCTGCTTAAGTACTTGGCTGGAATGGGAGAGAAATGAGCTCTTTACTTTGCTTTTTGCCTTTTTTCTTTTTTCCGTTTGGTTGGTTTGGTTTGGCTTGGTTTGGTTTGAACATCATATTTTCAGGTAAGGGGATGGTATTGACTTAAGCCAGTGCAAAGGCCTCTTCTAACAACATAGTCCTCAAATGATATTCAGAACATTTTCCAAACTTCAATGTTTTCAATAGTTCTGTTTTACTAAATCTTTCCCTCCTTAAAGTGAGGGTAAACGTGTTTATGTGCATATGTATATATAATGACATGAAATAGTGCCCGAACTGCAGCTAGGGCAACCATTACCAAACCTTACAAAGCCAAAGGAAATTGTTTCCTTGGCAACAGGAGCCATGCAAAATCTCACAGAACAACTGCATTTTCTACACAAATTTCTTCTAGATTCTAGAAAAAAAAAACAACGTTTTTTTTCTATTTCACTATCTGACTCAAAATAGGTGAATTGTGCTGAGGGAATATAACTACATCTGAACAGCCACAGCACACACACGCACACAAAAAAAAAACCAACCTGGAAATCTCTCAAAGTATTTGACCCTTTTCTAGTTAATAGGGATTAGTTTCTTGCCAGCAGAGCATATAATATCATCAGACCTCTTAATACAATCTTTGGCAGTCAGTAACATTATTTAAACTTGAAAAATCCAGCTAGGTATAGTAGGAACTCACACAGTGTAAGATAACAATGCATTTCTGACACTGAAGATCCATTGTCACCCTTAGGCTTTCTAACCAGCCCAAATTCATAATTCATAAAGCATAGTAATATAAAATGGCAATGTGTCTGAGTGCTTGAGAAAATTACTGTCAACTTCTAGTTTATAATTTTTTTAAATTATACATTTTCTTGATTGGCTTGACTATTTCAAGAAACAGGTGTTTTTTTCCTTTTGCTTTCTTCCCTCTTTTAAACCTCCTACTAATCTGCAAATGCTTTATGTCTTAAGGCTTGCCATACAATAAATGCATAAATCTTACCTAAATATTTCAATAAAGTTATTGATAATTTTTTTCAGAAACATCTTGCTTCAGCAAAGAAATATGTTTCCAGAATTTTATAAATGCTGGATAAAAGCCAGAATAATTATGTTTTATGGATTTTTCTGCAGGTATCATCATTATTATTTGTTACTTGTTCAGTCAAATCCACCATTCTACTAAAGGTACTTTATTTATTATTGTGAGAGAAAAGAATGAAATGTGTCATACACTTAATTGTAAGTTTGGAATACATAAATTATTCCTTAAACAAATAATATGTCTTGCTGACACAATCACTTTTATTTTGCATATTCTGACTTCAATTCCAATGGTTATCTCACAGATTTAGACAGGCACCCTCTGTTCAGAAGCGGGTAATTCTCAAAAAAACCAATAATGTTGTGGAAAGGACTAATTTTCCTGTTAGCAAGCATGTTACCACTGTTGATAGTTTTGGAACTGTATGACTTGTTAACTGAGGAGTTCAGGTCTTAGCTTTCAAACAGTTCATGCCTTGGTCATAGGCTTGAACCCAAAGCCTATTAATTTCCTGTAAACCTAAATTATACTAAGTCATATTCCTGGACCTTGATAATATGTATACCATTCATAAGATTTTTACAGTAGAGTTATCAAATAATGGTTAAACTAATAGGTCTATATAGGTGTATAAAATCTGTTTAGAATTGGATTTGAGCATTCCAGAAGAAGAGCAATTGAAACAACATTTTGCTCATGACCATTATGTTGACAGATTGCCTTTATTTCCTGATGTGTTAGAGAGGTACTTGCAAGAGGTAGCTAAACTTTTTTTATATGGATGATATTTCAGCATTATCAGATATCTTCTCCCCTAAAAATTTACTCAAGCCTTATCCCTCTGTTGTCATAGCTGTCTTACACAGCTTGAGGAAAATGTATCATAGCCCTTGAACCCTAGAGAATTATTTTCGTTAGAGATTAATTGTTTTAAAGAGTTCAGGTTATTACATTGATAAAATTCATTTAAACCATTTTAGCTTTTTGAGATCATCATTAAGACATGAGACTCTCCATATTGAAACAATCAAAAGGAAAACTCTTTGATCAATATCCAAGTTGAAAAAAACCCAGTAAAATTATGGATGAAGCATCTATATAGAAAACTGCAGTGAACATACTTTTGGAGCATTTCTAGCCCAAGTTCAGACCTACTAATCCATTTGTTCCTTTTAGTTATTTTTTAGATATGTCATCTTGTCATCCAAGGCTCAAAGTAATAAAATACATACGTAGCAATTTCATTGAAAGAGCAATTATGTCCGTCATAATACATAGTTCAGACTGGCAGGAAACGACAAGAATCTGCCTGAATCCTTATGAAGTGCATTCTTGAATTCCAGACATTTGATGGAGATGGTCACGTTCCACATAGCGATTGTGAAGTACAGACTAGATTCCTCTTTCAAGATGAGTGAACTTGTGTGGCTTTTTGCAGGTTTCCTTGGCTGCCAGTGGACAAAAATGGGTCATATAAAATCAGACTCTTAGGTCATGTGAAATGTTCACACATTGCAATTTACTTTGGAGTTTAGTTTCAGATAACCAGAAGTAAGTACCAAGAAGAAAATGAGATACAAAAGTGGGTTAAATTGATAATGGAGAACTTGAGAAAGAAGGTCTAGCTTCTATTGGAAGGTTATTCAGAGACTAAATTAGGGCACAACTTTTATAAGAGCGGGCTAGTATTTATTTTAGATGTATAGCATCAGACTGAGTCACCTATGAATGTATGTCTATCTATTGAAGTATTCAATAGTACCCATGTAACGAAACAAATGAACGGCATTGCAATGTTTCCCTGGAGCTGTTTTCTAATCTTGATTTTGCTTCTCAAGAAACATAACCTTTTTGTCGAAAAGGGATCTAAAAGTGCTCTTTTTAACTTCACTAGATCTTGATTCATGTATGCATAATATAATTTTGTTAGTGGAACTAGTAAGTTGCACTTTTTAACCCTTTATTTTGGGTGATATCCTGAGTGACATATTTTATTCTACTACAATAAGATAAAATACTTCATCATATGCAATGGGATAACTAGGAAAGGAAGAGATGTGTGCTATGTTGCATCCTATCATAAAACCAGGACAAATTCAGGGCTCCTGTCTCAAGAAACATTCTAGGCATAACCAGGGAAAGAATAGCTTCTCAAGGGACGATTTAGAACATCTCATTTGATCTCTTGCTGTGAATTGTCTTTTGGTAGGCTCTTTCTATGTTACTCTTCACTGAGTGCCTGTAAAGGATTGGAGACTATCCTGTTAATTTAGGTATATGAGCTATTTTGCCTAAGGCTAGATGGTAAATATGGCACTGAGAACAGACTTTGACCACACAGATCTAAAATAGTTCATCTGGAGTCCCTTGTGCCCAGTATCCTGAAAGTCTTTGTCCTTATTTGAACTAGAGTTTATTAAATAAACTTTTCACAGATCACCTGAACTGATTGTGATTGGAGTATGTTAGAAGACTGCAACAGGTAGCATCTTTGCATAACCATAAACAGAAAAATAAAAGATTTGAGCAAGTTCAAAAATTTGATTTATCAGAAATTAGAAATAATTATGTGCACAAAAATCAGAATAAACATGTATGTTCTGCAAAAACACAAAAAATGTAATCTCCCTTTAATTTTTTATCTTTTTTTAATCATAGATGGTGCATTTCATATTCTACCTTACAGAACTTGTCATGCTTTTCTGTGAGTTAAAAATAGGAGTCTTCTTGTGATATTGTTTACAAAGAATAAGACACATGATGCTTTTGTTTCAAAGCAGATTTTTTCAGTCAGCTATGCTGATACCTTCAACAGCACTTGACATATGCTCAGAGAAAATACTTGGTGACAGGAAAGTCTGGCTCTGAGTATCAGAAACAGACACAACTGTGTTTTTAGTTACCAAAAAATGTAAAGGTTCTTACCTTGCAGTTTATGGTCTGCTGTCATGCAATAATTCATTTCTGACAGAAACAAAAGTCTCTGTAGATCCTGCCTTGCCCTCTGCAGATGTCAGGTTCTTTCTATTTTTCACCATTTTCTTCCCTGCCTACCTTTTTGTAGCATCTAAATGCACTCACAGATGTAAAATGATATGACTCTCACAATCTAATAGGTTCAAATCTGTTACCACCATGCCCAAGAATCCAGTTGCAGACTAAATTCACTTTATTATCCACAGTATTATTTC
This sequence comes from Acropternis orthonyx, assembly GCA_035583155.1. Lineage (NCBI taxonomy): Eukaryota > Metazoa > Chordata > Aves > Passeriformes > Rhinocryptidae > Acropternis > Acropternis orthonyx. Next base: position 72,231,412 of record JAWWEU010000081.1, on the reverse strand, counting down.
CACAATCAAGCTTTTTTATTTGTGATGCTTGAAATAACATTATTTAAAATCAATTCAGTGTCAATTGTATTTTCATATGGTGCATATACAATGTGTATATACACCGACATCAAAATGACATTATAGGAGGAATAAAAGTGTCAAGCAATGCCAAGAGAAAATAATCATGATGCCAAAACCTTTCACATAATTAATGCTCATAGGGACTTCTGTGATCAACATTAAAATAAAACATTTCACAGGAAAAATATTTCTTAGATGAAGCAATAATCAAAGCACCACCACTGGCTTGTTACAACAAAAGATTGTATAGTGGAAGCACTCCTTTTACAAACAATTTTATGCAAACAATGTTCTCCATGAAGGGTGCTTTAAGACTTCCTCCCTTAGTAGCTGGAGTGTATTGTGAAATGATTTTTAATAGGAAGAGCGGTGAATAAAGAACACATGGCTGACTATACTGTGTATGTCATCTATATAATGAGGTAGATGTTAATATAATCATAGAAGCTTAGAATGGTTTGAGTTGGAAGGGACCTCAAAAATCAACTAGTTCCGACCCCTCTGCCATAGGCTGGGATATCTTCCACTAGACCAGGTTGCTCAAAGCCCCATCCAACCTGGCCTTGAACAATTCCAGGGTTGGACCATCCACCACTTCTCTGGGCAACCTGTTCCAGTGCCTCACGACTCATATAGTGAAGAACTTCTTTCTTATATTGAATCTAAAATTACCCTCTTACAGTTCAAAGCTGTTTCACCTTGTCTTATAACTTCATGCCCTTGTGAAAAGTCCCTCTTCAGCTTTCTTGTAGCCCCTTTTAGGTACTGGAAGGTGCTAAAAAGTCTCCCCAGAGCCTTCTCTTCTCTGAGGTCAACAACTCCACCTCTCTTAGCCTATCGTGCTAGTAGAGGTGCACCATCCTACTAATCATCTTAATGGCCCTCCTTTGTACTTGCTCCCACAGGTCCACAGCCTTTATATATTGGGGACCAAAGAGTTGGATGAAGCACTCCAGGCAGGTCTACAAAAGTGTAGTACAAGGGGAGAATCACCTCCCTACACTTACTGGTCATCCTTTTGATGCCACCTAGGATATAGTTGGCTTTCTGGGCTGCAAGTGTGCACTGACAGGTCATGTCAAGCTTCTCATCTACCAATATCACCAGGTACTTCTCTTCAGGACTGCTTTTCAATCCATTCTCTGCCCAGAGTGCATTTGTGCTTGGGGTTGCCCTGGCCCGGGTGCAGGACCTTACACTTGGCCTTGTTGAACTTCATGAGGTCTGCACAGGCCCACCTCTCAAACCTGTCAATGCCCCTCTGGATGGCATTCCCTCAAGAACGTTGACATCACCACACAGCTTGGTGTCAATGGCAAACTCCATTATTTAATTTTGGTTGTTAAATGCAATGGCTATCCTGGAGCTAACTTTTAGTATGCAGAAAATTGTTTGGTCAAAATCTCAGGTCAACGTTCAAGAAGACAGAAAAATTATTCCTGATCAGTGATCTATCAGTCATGAAAAGAAGGACATCAAAATATGGACCTGTGCAGTTAGAATAATCTGTTTGTATCAGATACACTTTTGGTAGCCTTTATGATAAGCCACTCCATTCAGGAACGTAAGAAAGTGAAGTTTAAAAAAAAAAAATCTATCTAAAAATGCAATATAAGTTTCTGGTAAGACTATTTAAAGAAAACAAGAACACAATTTAGGATCTACTATTTCTGAAAAGTCAATAAAATTTGTATTCAAATCATATTTTTTTGTGTCTCATGCACATCTGAAATTTTTTTATTTCTTAAAAAACTCCCCGTAAATAAATCTAGTGTATGAGGCTTTTTGTTCAAGACCTGATAGCCCATATAAAATTTGCTGTTAGTTATCACTTGACCTTAACTCTATTTAAAATAATGATTTAGAGAAATACATCAAACATATCTTTTCTTACAGAAAACATATGAACTAAAACATCAAACACACTAGACATTTAAATAAGGTTTTCTAAATTGATGTTTCAAGTATATTTTTTGAAAACCGTTTTTTCAATAAGTAAGGCAACTGAGAGCCCTGAGATAACAGCCACTCACCTGAAATGTGAGGAGGCTGCAAGCCGGTGAATTGCAGAGTATCATTCTGTGATAAAGACCTCAAATCTCAGATACTCCATTGGAGACATATCTGTTATTTTTTTTTAACTATGCATCATCATTAATATTTTCTTAAAGTTTCTGTATGAAACTCAAAACAAAACAAATTTACAAGAAGTCTTATGAAATGCATTACAAAATGCAGACATGGAAAAGTGCCTTTTTTCACCCCTTTCAGGTCTTTTTATAACAATTCTGTAGCATAACCCAAAATAAGGATAGCCTTTACAGTAAGTATATATTAGCACAAACATTTCTGTGACTGTCTGTCTTAATTAGATGAAGGCAAAGCAAGTCCATGCTCCTAAGGAGAAATGTAGTAAATTGATGTTCCTGTGGTTTGCTAGGTACCTTACCTATTTTATTTTTCTTCTTTTTTCCTTTTGTTCCAATTATTTGTAAGAGTAACTTTTCTTCTGGGGACTGGTGTAAGATTAACATGACTGCTGCTAATCTAAAGTAGGTTAGAATCCCTGAGTCAGATTTGTTGTTGTGATAGTTTATTGAAAATGATTAGAGTACTATGCCTGTGTTCCTACTGCTAAAAATCTCTAAGCTATTATTATCCATAGCTGTAAGGTACAATGGATGTAATTCAAGACACTTTAAATATCTCTTTTGCTGGACTGTAGGATTGGGTGGAGATTTGAACTTTGCTTTTAGCGTGCTTAGCCTGTGGCTCTTTCCAAGTGGCAGAACTGTAAAAGATGACTGAGTTTTCCCACACAGAGATTACATTTAATTGCATGCATAAAGTTTGCTGCTCATTTATCTATGTTCCTTGGGCCTTGCAGAAACAGGATCATACATGTGTGGAGTGTCAATGCAACTCCAGCAATTTAAGTAGTTACTTAGACAAATACCTGTGATGTATTGTTACTTACTAAAGCCTACATGTTGTTCAGTTTAGGAAAAAAAAAAAAAGCTATTTTTAGTGAATAAAAGTTATTTGCTGTTATTTGCATGCTTTTAGAACTCTTTTCTATTCTTGACCTGTTATGTGAATGGTTATCTATAGCTTCTCAAGACTAATTGCTCTACTGATAATGAGCTCATTTTTTGTTTACTGTAGAAATGAAATAATTCACCCACATTTACTTAATAGAAACTACTTGCTCAGTTATGACTATAGCTTTTTCCTGGAAAATTTCCCCTTATTTCAGTGGAATTTTGTCTGTATATTCAATCTACCTGTCTGAGTGTATGTTGAATTTCTAATCTTGTTTATATTTTGAAAAAGTCTCAGAGCAAAAAATACTGAAAGTCTGAGATTTGTGTGTGTGTGTACATGGCACAGAGTAAAAAAGAAAATGCCATTTTTTAATTAGTAAGAAATGTGGTTTTTTCTGGTTCTCATCTTTTAATCCCTATTATTATCAAAAAATTTACAAATTGACTGACTTGGAAACTGTGTTATAGAGGTCCCCTCAAACTCCCACATGTTATTTGCATTCATGTTTTCCAGAAAGAAAAATAAATCAAGAGATTCTATGCAAGGAAAACTTCCTTACAGCCTTCAGAAGACTCCTTTGCTCCTCTGGATACCAACATATTCTGCAAGTCTTTGTTTCCACTAAAACAATAGCTTTCACTCTGAAGACTGAGGGGAAAAGCAAAATAATGAAATTCAGAAAATGTGCATTTCTGAATCTTGGCAAATTTAATCCAAATGTACTTTTAGGTCTGTTTATTACTAGTTCCAGCACATTTGTTTTTCTGTCTAAATACCAAAACCTAGCATAATGTAAGACCCTGATGTATTCTGAATTATATGAGATAATTTTTCCAAATGCCTACAGTTTTCAATTCTGCGGGTCTCTATCTGTAAGGTGAATGTTTGGGCTGCTATATTTTTTAATATTTTTTTTTTCAAATGCAGTCTCAGCAGTTGTGCTTTCAGAAAGAATTAAAGTGTCACCAAATTCACTATGAAGCCTTAAGGACTCCACAAAAACTTGTATTAGTTTTATTTCATTTATAACAGATGCTTTGCTTTTTGCATTAGGGTTTTATTTGCATAGAGCTTTGCCTGAAACTGGCTCAGTTCTTACACCAAGCCACTTAAAAGGAGATAAACTCATGAGGTAGGTAGGTAAAGACGGGTTATTTATTTTGGAAAAGAGCAGTTTCAGAGGGATATCATCAATATCTACAAATAGTTGAAGGGAAGGTGTGAAGAAAAGGGAGCCAGACACTTCTCACTCGTGCCTAGGGACAGGACCAGAGGTGATAGCCACAAACTGAAATGCAGGTGGTTCCCTCTGAACATCTCTAAGAATGACTGAACACTGGCACAGGCTGGCCAAAGATGCTGTCAAGCCTCCATCCTTGGAGGTATTCAAAAGCCATCTGAACACAGTCCTGGACAACCTGCTCTAGATGGCTGTACTTGAGCAGCATGGTTGGTTGACCTCCACAAGAAGTGGACAGCTCTTTAGACAACTATGAACCTGAAATCACAGTGCCACAAGGTCGGCCAGCCTATGGCATCTAAGAGGAGCAGGTATCTAACATGTCATAGCTTCTACCTGAAAATGCAGTGCTAGATGTGTATTTTAAACTGCGGTTTACTATAAAAGTCTCTAAAGGGCATTATGTTACCTTTGCCTTTGACAAACCCTATGCTGTACATAGTAACAAACTCAAACTCCAAGAGGAGGCTGAATTCCAGAAAAAAAACAACAGCATCTGGCAGCAGAAAAATGCTAGGATCCCAGAAAAAATATAATCAGGATCTTTGGAGTCTAGAAGATGTAAATAAGTAACACTATTGTTTTTTTTTTTCCTTTTCAGGCTCCTTAACTTTACCTAGCTTCTGCTCCTCATTGCTTACTGGTCAAGGGATAAATAGGAACTCCTGATCCCACTTGTTACACCTGGAACAAATGATGGAGGAAAGATAATTGCGTCAGATATACCAACTGAAAATCTAGGCCTAGCTGATATTTAAAATTATTACCCAAAAATAACGCCTCATGGAAAGCTTGCCTGTTACTGTTTCACTGGATTCCAACTTCATTTGGCAAACCTCATAGCAAACAGTGGCTTAGGAAAATAAGTATTCCAAAACCTTCAGACTTTTTAAGCTTCTGTAAAACAGAAGTTATGCCACTGCCAAAAACTTAAAATACTGTTTGGAGAACTAAGAATACTGTTCCCCTCAGTATATTCTAATTTCACCTTTAAGTCAATTTTAAACATTATCTCTTGATTTGCACGGGGCTAGACAGGCTTCTGAAGGTGATTATTGTGCCCAAACTCATTTTGAAAGGAGTCATGCTGACTGTCTGACATTTTCATGTGTCTCAAACCCTTACCAAAAGGATAAGAGGAAGTGAAATAATTTTTAGATGATTCCAACACAGGTTGTCTTCTTACTTGTACTTTGATTTTTTTAAATGCTAAATTTTGTGCTGATTACCGTAGAAGTTCACTAAGTAGGAAGATCTACAGGGGCAGATGAGTTCTTTGTTAAAACTACATCAAATCTTTGAGTTTTTCGGAGTGTTCTAATGGCTAACATGATTTTTCAGAACCCGACCCAGTGTGAGAAGTAGCCAAGCTCTTTTTTTTAGATCCTGCCAGTAAAATCAGTGAGAATCTGGGGTGTTTGGCACTCTTCAAGATGAAGGGTATACCTTGTCAAACTGAAGAGTTGAGGCCATCCCAATGGCACATCACAAAATATTCCTGGTGTTTAACAAGCTTCAAATTAAAAGCATGAATGATTATTATGCCTGTGGTGAAGACTAGACTGAATGCACTTACAGTGTCTCACACTTTATGAACCTTTTAACTTGAGATTATTGTTGTAGTGCTTGCAGTATTTGAAAATCTACAAAATCTACAATCAGCACTTTATCTGTTCTTCAGTGCCAGTGTCAAAATCTTATTACAGTCTATCTTCTGGTGCTGCATGAACTCTGACAATATTGCCACAACACTTGAATAGGAGAGGGAAGTAAGATCAAGGAATTCAGTGTTGATGCTTGGGAAGAAAGAGTTTGTGTAGTAATTAACTGCCTTTATAGGGGTTCAAGTCTGAAATGTGATTCAACATACTCAAATTCAGTACCCTTTATATAACATCCATTTGTTTTGGGTGAGATTCCTGGCAGAGATCCCTGGAACATCAGCAATCTGTGAAATATCCCATGGGAGCAGCATGCTTGGAAAGCAACTTTAAAGAATATAGATGAATGCGTATTAATCCAAATGTCCTACCTTATTTTGACCCATCCTTTCTCACGCTAATACAAGCACCGAATCATACTTCATTTCTCCAAACAGAACAGCTGAAATCTGCAGAATCATCAAAGAATAATTTCTTCTTCCCTTCCTTCTTTCCCCCCAACTCCATGAAAGATTCTCTGTCTATTGTCTGCTCAGTTCTGAGCTTATTGAAAGGAACCAGAGCTCAGCCACCCTTTGTTATCCTCTGTGTGCTCAGCACAGTATTAGGAGTGGTACTCTTAAATAAATCACAGACTACAGAGGGTGAGGGTGAGGATTTGGAAACATTCAATTCAAATAGTTGTTGATGCTTCTACATCAGAATTCTTTGTTTCTTGACTATTGACATTTTACTGATACTATATGTGAGTTCATTTATGACTAAACCTGAGTTTTTAAAGCAAGATGTGTAAGTTAGAGATGCTTGGAAACAATAGCTATATTATCAAGTGATTTCTGTAGTAAATGAACAGCTGGTATCAAAAAGTCAAAGTGCAAATAAGTGGGAGGATTATCTTAATTCAATGAGTTTAGGCATTGGCATCTCCAACAGTATGTTACGACACGACCATGTTGTACAAAAGAATCATTAAGATGTAATAATGCTCCAGGTGCAAATGCCTGGTGGTTTGTATTGGCATGAATACCACACAGTGGAATGTCCTAAGAACCGACAATGTTTTATTTAAGTAAAACTTCTATCAACAGAGGCAGGATTAGGTTTTTGTTTTAATATACCTCTACAGTGACAATTAAATAAATGGTTTCTTTTATTTCAGAAGTGAACTATGTGGCAAAAGCTTGAATGAATTGCTGGAGGCTGCAGCATGTGCAAATCACTGCTGGATTTGGAGTCCAATGGTAAATGCCTCCTACTCCCAGCTGAGATAGCTGTTACACTTCTAAAGGTGTTTACTGTTGTATCTGCAGATCTTTCCGGCTTTTAGTGGGTCAGGGACTTGAAATAAAAGCTCTCCCATCCTGTGTAGGTCTTAACATTTGTACTGTAGTGCAGTACACAAAGTACCACAAAAGCAACAGAAAACATTCAGTGTCACTCCATAATTCCAAAAGACTGGAAATACATTTCATATGAAAATAATTACAATATGGGACATGTGGACTGACATGCTGCAGAAGCCCAGAAGATAAGGGGCTGATGTGTGTGTCCGAAACACCGGTAAGCAGATATCCATGGAGCCAACCAAGGACTGTTGGTGAGAACACACTGTGATGAAGAACAGGATGCAGCTGGAGATGGGAGCCACATAGAAGTGGAACAAACGTCCTTGTTCTGCCTGCTGTAGATGAGCACAACACAGTACAGAGCAAGTGCAGGAATGAGGTCAAGAAGCAGTCATGGACTGTCAATCAAAGGCTGCTCCAGTCAGGGGGATTGAGACCACCAAAGACCCCCAAAGCCCACTGACCCACTTCCAGAACAGTTCAGAAGAACTAATTCTGCTTTGTCTTCAACATAAATATTCCATCCTTTCAAATGTCTAGATGTGATTTTTTGACTAACATAATTTGCAAAAGTATAGCCTGGGTTTTCACCCTAAACTGGGTCATATTAAAGTTGGCAGGTTGCAAACAGGCAAGAATCCCAGCTGTAATCCTGCTTTTTCTGCAGTGCATCTGGGCAAGGACTTTTTTTCCTTTCCAATATTGTTTTCACCAGTTTTTACACCTGTAAGCTGAATTTATGGGGCATAGTTCCCAATGTTAGACAAATCTAAACATTAAAAGTTCGACTTTTAACATGGTGGTGTGTTTAAGTTTCTGTTACAATGACTAAGTATATATAAAATAGATGCATTTATATGCCACATATTCCATGCCTTCAGAAAGAGTTATAAATGTAGGATGAATAGAGGAGAAATAGAAAATTACACAAGTCATATTGAATGCTGTCAAAATAATGTTTAAAGTTGCACAGCTTGTATTCCACCCACACAGAACATAGCTGCTGGACCTGCATTATTATTTATTTCGTAGACAAAGAAGAAAGTCGTCTTTTAGTAATATGGTTAAATGTTGACCTCTAAGAACGAGTGTCACTAAATACTTGCCAGTGCTAAAACTGGCAAGGCTACACATGACCCTTCAGATTATGCGTCTATTTCTTGTTCACTGAAGGCCAACAGTGATCAGAACGCGCTTGTTATTCAGTGCCAATTTAATGACTGGACATGTAGCCGTCAGGATATTTTGCCATAGCTGACTTTAAGGTCAACAAGCTTCACAAAAGAGTGACCTGATTAGTTTAAACATCAGGGACACATCAGATTGTTCTATGGTTGTGGGGTTTTTTTGGTTTGGTTTGGGGATTTTTTGTTTTGTTTTGTTTTTTTGAGTTGAGGAAAATACTTATTATTTGGCAATGAATTTATTCTTCTATTCCTGCTGCAATTGGTATGTCATAAGACTAATTCAATCCATTGCAAGAATGAATACTAAGTGCACCTGAAAGACTTTGACAATCTCAGTAAATCCCACCAAAAGACACTTTTTGCCACGATTTTAGGTATAGTGTTAACAGTTATTTATAACATTAATTATGGCTATCCTGATACCTCTGGAACCCATTGATTCTTATTGACCAACTACTTTATACTAGGGGTACCTGCGTAACCACAGAAGAGATGGATTGTGAAATTCCACTTAGACTTGCAACCCTTTGGCAGTGAAATATTTTAGACTGAAAGTGTGAAACTATATGCAGATATGCTATAATGAATGTATATTCTTGACTTTTATGGCCTTGAAGGTCCTGTAAGACCTTCACAGTACTTTACTTCACCAGGATGATTAAGGAAGGAAAAAAACCCAACCCATACACATACAGATTTACCATAAAACTCTTAATGAGTTATAAATAATCTCAGCTCAAGATACCATAAAGGACTACTTAGCATTTTGCTTATGATTTTACATAATTCATCTAAATATAGTCAATTGCAGAGCAGATTTATTTTTGTTGTGGGTGACATTTTCAGATGGTAGCTTGATCACTTTGTTTCATAATGATATCCTACATATCTATTTTGGTGTATCTGTAGAACTTGAATCAAGCTACCTTTTCTATTCTTACATTTCAAAGCCTCTTGTATCTCTTCCAGTTTTGAATGTATGATGATAATGTATGCTTTTATAGATACATATATACATACATATATATAGCAAAAACACATATAGAACATTATTAGATCAGTACTTATGTATAAAATAATGTATGATGATAATGTATGCTTTTATAGATACATATATACATACATATATATAGCAAAAACACATATAGAACATTATTAGATCAGTACTTATGTATAAAATAGCTTTTCAGAGTTAATAACGCCAATATTCAGATGGGCTAATCTTTCAACTTTGCAAGCAGACAATTTTTTTCATACCCTTACAGCATTGCATTCAAAGCTCAAGTCACCCAAGCATATGAGCATGTGCTTAAATATAATCATTCATTTAGGTCCACTCTTATTCAGCAAATCCTTTAAAGATTTGCTTAAAGTTAACTAGTGTGGACTGAGACCTTTAGCAGCAGATGGTAAATTTGTACTTTCTAAGAGTCCTTCTATCACAGAGACAGAATCACTTAAGAAGAAGAAATTCCCTGACTCAGAGAATGGACTGGGGATGTGTTACCATAACTGGTTTTTAAGGTCAAGAGAAATAATTGTGATTATTTTCCTCCTGCTTATTTTGAGTTTTAGCTGAACATTTATTGGATAATATCCGAAAGATATTTTATAACAGTTGCCACAAAACTGAAGAGCTTATTCAGTAATGGACACTAAACATTTTTGGGATATCATCTCTTGAATTGCTGTCACTTAAAGGACATACTAAGGTATATTATATTGTATTTCAGTTTAGTAAAGAGATATATATCCTAATTTATTACCTCAAAATGTCAATATTAAGTTTCTTTAATGTGGTTTCTTAAAGATGTGAGGCATATATAATAGCACTGTCTCCCATTTCTCATCCTTTTTTATTTTATTTCAGACTAAACACTTGAACCCACTAACCACTTTCAAGGAAATTTAAATAAAAGCTACAAGTCTCAAATATGTAATTTTCATACATATTTCATGAAAATAGACAGCTAGAGCAAAGAGAAACCCTGTAATATCCCAGTGGCAGAAATCCTGCAGGACTCTGTTTCTTACCAGGCGTCAGAACATCCATAGGGCTGTTCACTGTAACTAAATCTGGTTGCCTCTAAAGTTCTCCATTACTTTTTGCTGTTAATGAACAGTATTTCTTCACAGTACTAGTGCTGTTTCTGCTGCATGTCTGAGATTCTTACAGGTTAAACTATTTAAAAATTACAACCAGTGTGCTGGATCATATAATTTGAAGCACCAAGCCCATCACTTCCATTGATGGTTCCTTGCTGAGCCACTTCTTTCATTTATTCTTATAAGTATGACTTCTACTCCTAGGGGTCCATATTTCTATCATAGGCATAATAGGCATAAATCCATATCCCCTCTAGACATTCCCTTAATATAAAAGGCATAAATCATTTTTTGAGTGGCTGTAAGTGCACAGCTATTAGTCTAAAAACAGAAACTTATTAAAGCTTCATTAAGAAACTCAAGTCAAATATTGCACTGGAAGAGTACTGTATAATAAAATTATACTAATTCCCTTCCTATGGCATCACTGCTGGCAAAAGTTGTCTCCTGTCTCATTCACACCAGTTCTACTGTGTTAAATGATTACAGAAATAATGTCTTTTTGGTCAACAGGTCTGCACTGTGAAAAGTTAGAGATGCATTTGAGGGTCAAGAATAAAAGAGACTTTTTTTTTTTTTTTCCTCCTGCTATCCACAGTGTGTACTGCATAAAAAGATATAATGTACAGAAATTAACACAAAAGGAGCTAATTCTGTTCTCGGAATTTTGACTACTGAATAAGTAAAGGGAAGGCTAGAATGGGGAGGAGGAGAGAGAAAAGTATTTTCAGAAGTAGTTAAGCTAAAATGACTGAATTCTTTCCCCATAGGGCATGTTTGCGAAGCCATCCTTTACCTGATATTTTGATGTCTTTTCCTATATACTCTCTCTATATATAATTTGCTGGGTAAAAGTAGCCATGTGCTATGGCTTGTTTGGTTGCATCCCTGTGCTGACCAGCCAGCTGGCAACTAATTCACAGGATGGCTTTGCAAAGTGACCAGGTTTAAGCAGTGAATTCTATTTGCCTTCTCCAGCCTGCAAAATTAATTTAGGCCTCTCCATTTCACTCAGCTGTCAGATTTGATAAGCAGGATAGGGACTTCACATTTCTGAGATTCCTATTTTTCTGTCAAATCTTCTTGAGATTGAGCAACGAGTTCAAAAGTAGCTGTCATCTGTGACAGATGAAGACAGGGGACAGTCACCTAAGTCTCATTTCATATGGAAACTGAAATTCAAGACAGAAGACATTAGCTGACACAGAAATATTTTGTGTTCCACTTTTGTAAAGTATTTGTAAATGTATTTGTCAGTGTTAGGATGCAATAAATACAACCAAAGATGCAAACTTTAAAGTCACACAGGGTTAAATTGTCCTTGCAAAGAACACTGTGATGTGAAAAGGAAACAATATATTAATAATTACTGAATATTCTAAACAGTAAATTAAGCTTTTAGCACTGGATAATTAATAACTGCATCTGAATATGATCCTTATTATGTCAATAGTAATTTTTCATGTTTTAAATAGAGACAGAAAAAGTCTCATACAAAGTAATTTCACTGAGTAGTAATTTATTTGTTAGTAATTACTACTGCTTATCAATTTAGATGAAGTTTTGTCAGAATTCTCATCTACCATGAGGTTTCACCAAAAATAACAGATTTTTTTTCACATTTTTATACTTGACCTTGCTTTATGTCAAAATCAAATACAACTTCACAGGGAAAACATTACTAATACATCAATGCATGTTTTCTGAAACACTTCATAGTTTGGCAGAGAGGGAAAGCCTATGTACTTGAAGTTTGTAACTAACACAACTATCCACTGGGCAGAATTGGAAAACCTATGAGCACACTGCTCCTATGTAATTTCTGTGAGAATTTTGTATCTTAGATGTAGTGTAGAGCCTTTAACAACAAAAAAGTAATGCAATCAATGTGAGAGGTGATTGAACTGTGACTCAAAGGTGGCAGAGCTGTTCTTCTTGCAGTTGTGTTGGGAACTCAAAATGGATGTCTTAACAGAGATGTTGTCAGAAGCATTATACCCTCAAGTTTACACAGGGAATTTTAGCCTTTATTCTGAGTGTGCCTATCACAGAGTTTGCAGGTGTGACCATATCTGTATTTGCACAAAAATGCTCTTTAGAACAGTCATGTTCATTCTGATAAACATTTCAGACTTGTAATCTCATCTTCTGACTCTAGCTTACCCCTGTGATCCTGTGTGTTGGCTTTTGACACTTCGGTTTCTTCCCACCCCTAGTTCCTGACCTTATTCATCAGGCAGGACCATCTAAACCTTGCCCTCCTTATGTCTGTTCTAACCATCATACTTTTTTATATTCACAACATGGTATTGTGCGATTTCTCTCAGAAAAGAAATATTTCTGGAGTGTATTTTTTGATGAAAACTTATTTGCATGTTAAAGGTAAAACCAGAGTTTTAAAAATAATTCTGTTGTATTCCTAAATGATAAATTGCCCTGCTATAAGTGTAATTCAAAAATGGATTTTGTGTAAAAACAAATATTTAAATCTAAATCCTTACATCTGTTAGTCCTCTTTAGGTCTTTCTTCATACCTATTCACTATAGGTGAGGAAAAAACTTGTGGAATTTTGAAGACAGTTAGCAAGCAAAAGTTTTATTCTGACTAGGTCATAAAATTATTTTTGTTCCTTTTACAGTTAAAAAAATAATGTTTGATCAAGTGGTTTCACCTGATGAAAGATACCTTTCAATAGTTCAGATATTAGCTGTCTTTGCTCAAATTTTATCATCTTTCTGAGAAGGGATTCATGCCAGAAAATATTAATAAAATAAGGCTTATCATAAGTAGCTTTTGGGCCATTTGTCATTTCAGTCCCTAGCTTAGGGGGATCTGAGTGACAGACAGTGGGGAGGGGAGGACTGTCTTATGTTGCCCACAAGTATTACCATAGGTGACTGCATTTATTACTAGAACTAAGGTTTTGTGTTAAAAGATAGGTTAACATTAGAAGTTGTGAAAAAAACATGCTCTCAACCCTTGTCCCTTTCCCTTTTTAAGGAAGGAATTAAATGGCTTTTAACCTGAATGGTCAGGTTTAAAATGGCTAAACCATGGAAAGGGGATACATTACAAGTTTTAAAATAGCACAGGCCTAAACCATAAGGTGGTAGTGGCAGTAACCACACATTTCTGCCTCTGTCTCTGAAGGTGCATGGGGTGCCTGAATACACGGCTTTATGTAAGAAGGGGGCAGATTAATGAAGAGTTTTTTGCAAGTAGAAGAATTGAATATTTTTTATTATTATTTTTCTGTTCCCTTTTTTCCTTTTGGGTGTCTCTGTGACAGTAAATAAGAAAGATCTGCATAGAAACTATAGAAATTTGGCCTCTTAAATCATCTTTGAAATAATGAGATTTGGGAATCTAAATCTGACACATGTTACAAAGCAGCATGCAGCTATTCTTAAATCCCTTTTGTTTCCAGATTTTCCAAGTTATTAAGGCATCTAGAAGTGCTAGAGAGGAGGAGGAGGATGGGGGGTGGGGGCGTTCAGTGTTCAGTGTTTGATTTGTATCCATCTCATGGGATTCAGTTTATGTATTCAGATAATGTTTATATATTCTTTTCAGTCTTAACTTCCACAGAACTTCAGTTCCAAGTGAGTCATCTGGTGCTTTGTAATAATCTATCTGGTTTGGGGGAGAGAGGATAGGGTTATGTGGAGGGGGTGTTATATGCTGTATGCAAGTAAAACTTGGAATTTAACATAATCATTATTTGACATAATTAGATTTCCCAGTAACCATGAATTAGCTGACAATAGGTCATGTTTAATTGAATATTTTAAAATTAATATACTTTAGCATTTTATTGGCTAATGTAACTACATTTAAGTGCTTGTCAGTATTTTCATTATGAACCATATTTTGGAAAATTTAATTAAACAGTGTCTCTACTGTTCTAAATTTTGTCAGGCTGAGAGCTGGCATACGGGCTAGATAGGAATAATTCACAACATAATTACGGTCCTGAAGGAATGGTAGTAAGGAAACCAGGACATTCACCTAAGTTCTCAAAGTGCATCTATTAAAAGCAAGATCTAAAGAACTCAACGTGAATGAACCAAGCTTTTAGGGTGTTTTGGGGTTTTTTGCTTTTTTGTTTGTTTTTTTTTTTTTTTCATGTAACTTAATAAAAGTGCAATATAATCAGCTGAGAGGTGACCAGGGTTTAAAAAGCAAAACCAAAATTAGATTTTCTGAGGCAGAAAGAGAATATATTATAGCAGAGATCTTCTTCTCCTCAGAAATAGTAGGTCTATTAAATAACCTAAAATCTATGTAGTCAGCACTTTATGAGTATGTACAGTCAAAGTGTAAAATTCATAAAGAAGTCACACAGGAGAAGTGGTATATAAATTGTGGTGCAAATATATCTTCAAGGATTTGTGGAGTCATTTAATAACCACAGATATACTGATAACTCTTGCAATCGAAGGCTAAATTTAAACTTTGGAGGTCATATTTAAGCAGTATCTTCCGTCACTTTTTCCTGGAAAAGAAGAATCCCTGTGTATGCAAGGTAGAAACAAAAACTGCTAAAATTATGAAAGATGCTATTCTGTAGTTTTGCTGTACAACAGATAATTGTCCAGTCTTGGAAAGTAAGCAGAGAGTTCATTTATATTCACCTAGGAACAGGATGAAACTTCCACTACTAGTAAATGAGGCATGCCCACCTTCAGTTCCATATCCACCTTCAGTACCACTTCCAAAAACATATAATATCTGCTCAAGTTACTCTACAATGTCTGTAAAAGAACAGTACAGTGATGAACACTGCTACAAATTGGAACATTGCAGATGTTTCATCTGTGCAGATGCTGGAAGAGTGGTGAATTGGTAAGATACACAGAGAACTAGTGGTGGATTATTTTATCATGTGGTATGAAATCTATTCAGAAAAGGAGATCACAATATATGGTATGAATATATGCAAGAAAGTTTTTTTAGTATGAAAAAGGCCCTGACAGAACATGTGTAAATGATGGGGAAATAAAAGAGAAAGGCAGAGAAAAGGTGATGGTTTATAGAAAGTGGTTTGTGGCTGTTTTATTTTTTTAAAAAAATTCACAGTCAATTGTGACAACAAAATTACTGTGAAGGAGCATAGGACTAGAGGCAAAAAAAATACCCTTCAGCAACAGGATGTATATTTCTGACACAGCATATGTTTGAATTGTCACTTCAAATTTGTTAAAAAAAAAAATCAGCATAATTTTAACTTGTCATTTGTTCTGCCAGATTTTCTATTGCCTGTCTCTGTAGCTCTAGTGATGTTCCCGATTGGTTTGTCCCTAGTTCACATAAGATTTTTTTTGTTGTTGTTGCTCCTTACTGCATTTTGTTTATCTGGCAAGGTTTTGGTAGAGGGGAGTGCAGGGGTGGCATCTGTGAGAAAACACCAGAAGCTGCCCTCATGCTGGACAGATCCCTTTATGGGCCATTCACTTCAGAGTTGGACTTGATGATCATAGTGGGTCCTTTCCAAGTCAGAATATTCTGTGATTCTGTGAAACAGTCAGTTCCGGCAGGCTCCAAGACAGACCTGTCACTGGCCAAAGCTGAGCCAAGTGAGGACATTGTTAGCACCTTTCTGATACCATATTCAAGAATGCGTAAAAATGTTGTGCAACAACAGCTGGGAGGGTGAGAATATGTGAGAGAGAGAGAGCCTTGCCGACACCAAGGTCAGTGAAGAAAGAGGGGGAGGGGGTGCTCCAGGTGCCAGAGCAGAGATTCCCCAGCAGCCCATGGTGAAGACCATGGTGAGGCAGGCTGTCCCCTTGCAGCCTATGGAGGACTGTGATGGTGTGGAGATCCACCAGGCAGCCTGTGGAGGTTCCCACACCTGAATGCCCTGAAGAAAGCAGCAGCTCATGGAAAGGTCACAATGGAGCAGGTTTTCTGGCACGATCTGTGAGCTCACAGATCACCCATGCTGGGACAGCCTATTCCTGAAGGGTGGTACTCTGTAAAGAAGACCCCCCCACTGGAGCACTTCTTGAAAAAAACTGAAACTTGTGGGAAGGACCCACATTGGAGAAGTTCATGGAGAATTGTCTTGCATGTGTGGGATGCCACACTAGAGCAGGGGTATAGCGTGAGGAGGAAGGAGAAGTAGAGACAAAACACTATGATCTGACTGAAACGTCCATTCCCTATCCCCCTTGTGAATGAGTGGTTTGAGCTGTTTAAGGAGTCACCATCAAAGGTATTGGCAAAAAGCAGGTTTATACGAATTTGTGAAAATGTGACTTTAGCATAGTTTGATGGCAAGGTTCACTCTATAGATTGCTACATAGATAAAGCTTACATAGGAAAATCAGAGGATATTCCATTTAGAATTATCTACATAGAGATGGAGGATGCAAAAGGGTCAGAGTGAAGTCACCCCTTTCACTGCATGGTGATTTTGTGTCGTCAGGCAACTGCACAGCCAAACAGCAGGTGAGTTTGACACAGACCTCCATGAAAGCTGCTTTTCTCACCTTCCTGCTTTTGGTAAGCCTGTATGTGTTGTATAACCCACTGTCACCAATTCCCTCCTTCCAGAGCCTCAGCCACAAAGGACGGGAGTCAACAGATGTACTGTGTTGTGCTGGCTCACCTACTTCTGACAGAAATCGTATAATCAATGGTGGCAGCCACCTCCTCCTACTGTTTCTTCTCTGTATCTTATCTTTCTGAACATAGGCCATAATGATATTCTTCCCAGTGCAGGGAACTTGCATGAATCTACATCACCAGCCTCCACTTGATAAGAGCATCTTTAGACTTGCTAACAAGATTCAGTCTACTTCATCACTTAGTCTGCAAATGTCACCCAAGGAAAGCAGAAATGTTGTGGTATTATGTGGTAGTTATGCATTGGTGATATGACATCCTGTTCATGGCCTCAGGCTTTTAGTAGGATAATAACTGACCTTGAAGGTGCTGGCTTGCTGCCAAAAGGAGTTGTACATTAATATATCTGCAGTGGATTATGGGATCCATGAATGAAGTTGAATAGAAGACAGAGAGCAATCCAGCCACTGTATCAAACAACATAGTCATAGCACTATGTGGTGTAACTAATTTGCTAAAAATGCATAAATGCAATCCAAGTAGACTAAATTCCGATGTTCAGGTAATCTGAAAATGTGCATACCTGATATTACTCAACATCTGACTGCAGCTAAACTTCCTTTTACAAAGCAATGCTTGGCAAACAGTGAAGTCAAGAATGAATGACATCGGTGATCTAGGGAACAGATGGGAATAAAATTTTCTTGTGAAGAAATCAGGTAACTTCTTGTAGTTTTGTGAGTTGTTAATAGATACTATCTCTTTTCCTTTTCTTTGTGACACTTGCACTCAGAGTTTATGACCAAATTGGATTATACACTGGTCACTCACTATTCACTTATTATCATTCATAAATCTGAATGTGATGTCTTGTGAGTATTTTTATTCTTTTTTTGTTGCCAAATAGAAGAAATTTTCTTAGGCAGGAAAAAGAGAAGCAGAAAGACATGGCTAAACATGGTTTTTCAGTAACTCAAAAAAATCCAGCACTGCTATTTAGTCAAGGAGAAACAAATTGCATTGCTCAGCTTCAACCGAATATAAATTTCAATACTTTTAAATGGTTGATTTCTCAACCACATGATTGACACTTCTTACATCTTAGAGGACACATCTACAAAGAATGTTAAGGTCTTTGAATGCATCCAGAGGAGAGCAACTAAGCTGCTCAAATGGCTGGAAGAGATATCTTATGAGGAGTGGCTTAGGACTTTGGGATGGTCTAGTTTTGATAAAAGGAGGCTGAGGGGTAACCTCATTGCTCTCTACAGCTTCCTGAGGAGGTGAAATAGAGAATGGGGTGTTGACTTCTTCTCCCTGGTATCCTGTGACAGGAATCTTGTGTGGGAATGGTTCAAAATTTCAAAATTGCAACAGAGGAGGTTCAGATTTGACATTAGGAAGTATTTCTTTACAAAGAAGATAGTCAAACACTGGAACAGGCTTCCTAGAGAGGGAGTCAGTGCCCCACAATTATCAGTTTTTAAGAGCCATTTGGAATCATATAATTATTAAGACTGGAAAAAACCTTTAAGATCATTAAGTCCAAACAATAATCCAGCAGTGCAAGTCCATGTTCCTGAGTGTCACATCTACCTCCAGGGACAGTAACTCAAGCAGCATAGTCCAGTGGTTAAAAACCCTTGTGGTGAAGAAATTATTCCTAATATCCAATCTAAACCTTCCCTGGTGCAACTTCAGGCCATTTCATTTTGTCTTGTCACTTGTTGCCTGGGAGAAGAGAAAAACATCCACCTTGCTACAACCTCCTTTCAGGTAGTTGTAGAGAGTGATAATGTCTCCCCTGAGTCTCTTTTTCTCCAGGCTAAAACAACCCCTTTTCAACTTCAGTGTTTCAAGACTGGGCTGAAAGGGAGGGCATTAGGTGGGTGTTCTGTACACTGTATTAGTCTCAAGCCAATGGGATCATTAAGCACACTAATGGTCTGATTAAAAGACATGCTGATTTCTCATGACCCAATTGGGACACACAACTAGCACAAGTAATTTTTACTATCAATAAAAGTCATGGGAGCCACAAAATCAGAGCATTCTGCCATGAAAAACCATCAAAGGGTGATGACTCCATATGCAATGAAAAGGATCAGCTTCCACCAAGGATACACGCAGGCCGACCCATCATGCTGAAACTACTTTCTATTGGTGTTGTGCCCATGACCACAGCAAAATCTAGGGGTTCACACACTTGGGAAGCCTTGGATTGAAATGGATGAACCCACTGCATTAGCATCTTGTGGATAATACCTGATTTCTCCCACATAAGCCCAGTCTTGAGGGACTGAGGCCCATCTATACACTCACAAGGGCAATTGTTGCTGTTACTGGGGGCACTGCTGATCAGCACATGGATGGCAACATAGTGTAAAGATGATGGTGGGTAATGGTTTGTTTACCTACCCATAAGTCTGCTGAGGATCACTTGCCAACTTTTGTACAGGATGTCAGCATGTTTTGAATTAACTCAAAACTCAGTCCCAGCCAACCTGCTGTAGCTGACCCTGTTTGGGCAGGTGGTTCTACTAGACATCTTCAGAGGCCCCTTCATGAACCTGAACCACTATGTGGTTCTAAGCAACAAAAGATAACATTATGTGAAGATATAAGGTTTATCTGTAGGTAAGTGAAGCATTGTTTTTAAAGGAGACTTTAAATGTTATTAATTATTTTAGCTTTTCAGCCTCCCAGGGCAGCAGGGTGGGGGAACTTCACATCTGTTTACAGTAAAACTGTTTCACTTACAATTAAATTACCAAGAATGGCACTGGAAGAAAATTACTGTGAACAACCATTCTGGATTCATTTGTGAAGGTGCCTGCCAGACTGCGAATGTTCAGTTACCAGAAGTTAGTCTTGTGGAACCCTATAGTGTCTAGTAGCATTGTATTTCCTTCTAATCATAACATATGCATGGCATCCTTACAGGGTTATTTATGACTCTTGGCAATATGCATTGGGTCTGACTTCTATTAAAAGAGAAAAAAATAAGTGAAAACATTGTAGCAAATCCATGGGCCTCTCCCTGTTGAAATACCATCCTGTAAAAAAAACACATGATAAAGTAATAATTTATTTGTGTCAGGGGGTTAACTTCATATATTTTTCCCTGAATAGTTTCTAAGTACTCTGCACATCACACTTCATCTAGGGCAACAGAACTAAAAAGAAAATTTGAGTAGAGATTTTTATTCGCACTGTGTTGTCTTAGTAAGTGGCCTAAAATCTGTAACGTGTATTGCCCAGCCTTGGAAGAAAAAAACTACACTTGACTTCAGAAATAGAGAGGGGGTTTCTCCATAGTGTGAACCCTAGAATAAAATGTTGTAGTTGTTTAGAAGTAGTCTCCTAGTTTAGATAAAACAATTGAATTAATTGGCACTCTCTGTAGTAAAGTATTTGGTATTACCCTTAGTTAAGACTTGCCAAAGTAATTATCTTACTGAAAAGTCTTTGCAGTAGCTTCAGACCAGTCAGCTTTTGTGGGTTAGCTTTGGCCAACAGCCAAACTCTCATCCATCTGTTCAGTTACCTGCGCCCCGCCCCCCCACCCCCAGCCTCCAAAGGATGAGGTGAAAAACAGGAGAGAACCCGACTCAGAAAGCTTGTGGGTTGAGATAAAGACAGGGACTTCCCTCTCCAGTTACCTTCACAGGCAAAATGGATTCGATTTCTGGAAAATTCATTTAATGACAATTAAAAGAAAATTACACGGTGAGAAGGAAAGACAAATATGAAGAACGCCTTCCCCATCCAGCCTGGAACATTCCCAGAGACCTGCCTCACCAGCGCCTCCCCCGGGCCGCAGAGCTATCCCTCCCGTGGTCCCTCCTCCCGCTCTGCCCCCGGGGCTCGCAGGGCTGTCTCTGCCCCGGTTCCCCTCACTCAGCCCTGGCTGCCGAGCAGCGTTTTTACCCTGCCTTGCCCAGGCTTTCCCCGGGGCTCTCTCCCGCCCGCCCGAGGCTGAGGGGCTCAGCCTGCCCTGCGCTGGGGCCCCTGGGACCGGCTGTGTCCGGGCGGGGCAGCCCGGGATGCTCCACGCGGGGGGAACCGGGCACAGCCCCTGAGCTGCGGCCGCCGCCGCCGGGGAACCTGCGCCCGGTACCGGACACTGCTTTGTGAGCATTGATTTTACTTGTACGGACATGGAGCGTTGTACAGCTGTTAATACCAGAACTGCACTAAACCTCTTACAGCTGAGCTAAAAACCTGCTCCTGTTCTGTGAAGCTTACAAGATCATTCTAGATGAGGCGCAGATAGAAAAGGAGAGGAAAAAGGATAGTTGCAGTTTATCTACGTAGCGTCATTTTGTGTACATTTTGATTATATTTTTGTTTGGATTTTTTTGGTATTTTTTTTACTCTAGTTGAGCAATAGCTTTCTCTGAAATTAATAGCATGAGATAGCTTTTCCAGGATATTATATTTTTTGCCAATTTTTTATCTTTATTTTTTTTAAATTTTAAATTGTATTTTGGATCTCTTGTCAAGTAAAATAACATTATTCGGGAAAGATCTTTTTTTTTTTTTTTTAATTTGAATTCAAGTGGAAAAACGTTTAACAGCTTCAAATTATACCATCCCAGGTCAGAGCCCTGATCTTTGAATGAAGTGCTTATAAAAATTTAAAGTGCTCTTGTAATTTTAAACCGGTGTATGGTGCAATGCCCAGAACCCAGATCACTTCCAAATTTCACTTCCAATAAAGTTAAATTGCTTTATGCAAGACAGAGTGATTTAGAATTATTGGAGTGCTTTAAATTCCATACTGAAATGCCTATAAAATTTGAAGACCTACAATAATTTGAAACCACTCTGTATGTTGTACTGCAATTTGAACCTATTTGATGTGCTGGTTTAAAGGTAAACCAGCAGGAGGAATGAATCTAACTCACAAACAGATTACAAGTCAGAATTACAGTTT
>JAWWEU010000081.1:72181080-72209154 GCA_035583155.1 Acropternis orthonyx | reverse complement strand
CCCATTAGCAGACATAACCCCTCAGGCTGGGTGTGAAGGTGCTAATGGCTTCCCGGAGGGGTGTTATCACACCTGAGTCACTGGTGTGAAGCAAGGAAGCCTTTCTTATCTCCGAAGTTCCCAAACAGCCAGCTTGTAGCCTGAGGGGTCAGGTGTGCCCCGGCAGGCTGCTGCAAATGATTAATTGTTAGCAGTTCATGAGGGGGCCAGGTGGAACTCTTCTGTGGGACACGCAGGCTTTTTCCTGGTTCCACGGTTGAAAAAAAGAGGAGAGGTGATCTCTCTGAGGTGCAGGGTTGGTAGATGAAAGAAAAATTCCAAGATTTTAAATCCATAACATTGAAAACAAAAGTCCAAGCATCCTCTGCTTTAATTTGCAGTGATAAGCAACATTGGAAAATGGCTGCTAATGGTTTACAAGTAATGCTGCCCAGGGAAATGGTTGAGACAACACCTCAGAGGTACTAAAAGGCATGTAAATGTGGTGCTTAGTGACATGGTTTAATGGTGGACTTGGCAGTGCTGGGTTTACAGTCGGACTTAATGATCTTAAAGGTCTGTTCCAACCTAAACAATTATATTATTTTGTGCCACTTCTTGGTGAATTAACTGGAAAAACCCATCAAGTATAATGAGGCAATATTCAAAGAAGAAAGTTACACTTCTCTTTAAGACAATAGAATAGTAGCATCATTGTTTTGAGAGAGTGATATGCGGAGTATGAGATTAGAAAAATTAGTGAATATACAAATCGTTCATCTTTGTCACAACTATAGATAATAGACATGATTGCTTTCAGCTGACAATATACAAGGAACTGAGCATGAGCAAGATGTGTCAAGGCAACACATCCAGATGCCACCTGGAATGTCTTACCTAACTGTGAAGCTAAATTCTACTCTTAATGCCAGCATACATTTAGAGGAGCTTTCTTCCCTTTAGGATTTGCATTAGAAAGCATTTATTAATCTCAGGAGATGTATCTTCCAGGTATCTGCAAAGGATAGTTTCCTGTCTTATGTATCTTGAATAGATACATCTAAGGAACCAGGAAATAATAACAACAACAACAACAAAAGAACAACATCAACAACAACAACGACAACAACAATAATAATAATAATAATAGTAATTTACAGTGACACAGTATTAATGTTTTGGCATATTATATCTGTTCTGTCTTACATGGGCAACACTTTCCAAAAGCTTGCAGTTAGTTTAACTTTTTTCAAGAGAATTAAAGGGAGATTTTTATTTGTGAAGAGAAAATGTGTGGATTATTTACATTAATATTCATTGAGGGATAAAAATCTTGTGACTTTGTGCTGAAATTGGGGTTTTCTTCAGTCAAACTGGTAGCAAAATCTATTGAATGGAGAAAAAGTATCTAATAGAATTACGGTATGTTTTTGTGCAAAACAGGACGCAAAATAGCTGCAGATATTTGTATATATGGAGGCGATTTATTTTAAGACCCACAATGAGGTAGCTCAGTCTTTACATTCTAGTCTACTCCCATGTTTCTTACTTTGTGCAGCTAGCAAAACACTGTAATATAATACATGATACTTGTCAGCTTAACCTCAGAGAATTCATTAGGGTAATTGACTTTTTATGTATAGGCACAAATTAAGGTAAAATTGACACTATAGGGATAAGAGAGATACATCATAGCTACGTGGGAACACACCACAGGCCTGAGGAAAAATTCAGAATCCTTTTGCAACGGTAGAAGCAATGTTGCATAAGCAAAATGAAAATATCAGCAGAAAATGGAAAATTAGCATCATTTTAGTGGAACATGTAAAATAAGTTTATTGTACCAAGAAATTTAATGGGCACTTCAGAGTATTTGACTTGAGCAAAAGTGAGGCCCGTGACATCAATCAAGGTGAAAGGACCAGTTATTTTTGGTTAGAGAGGGTTAAGAAGGCTCTCTTGTCCATGACCTCCTTTAAGGCTAGGTGTTTCTGATATGTAATAATGGCCAGACTTCATGTACAAAGATCTTGGGAAGGGCTCTCCCCACGTGGGTGTGCCCTTCCAGCCTGCACAGTGGATTTTTTAGGTGAGGCACAGCATGCGCAGAACTGGCCCCACCGTTTAAGTCCTAAGGTCCGTTGGCCATGGCCAAGCGAGCTTGGACAGTGACAGTGAAATCCTCGGGACTGGCTACAGTGCCCGGTACTAACCCGGTGCTGACCCTGCTTAAGCATCCGAGATCTGATGAGATCAGATGGCAGGGAGGCATTTAACTGCCCAGGGGACGGTCCCTACTGAGGACTGGAACTCGGGCCCTTGGGATTCAGAGTTCGGAGTGCTAACCATTATGCCACGGGACCTCCCCCAGTGTTTCTGATAGTGAGAGGACAATTGTCTTTGCCATGTCTTACATTTAAAAGACAGTAAGTCTTGTACCATCTCAAATACAGTTTATTTGATTTATTGGCAACTTCAGTAATTGTTTGTACCGAGACTACAAGACTGAATTTCTGGGGTAATATGCCAGACAGGTGGCAAAGTACAACTCTTGGCAATGTATAGCCATCTAGACCCTAGCTGCTTCCTTTGACTCCCTCATGCTTTCTTGGGTGTGCTGTACAAAGTCCTGAACTAGATAAAAGAATGCTCCAAGGTGAGTGATTTTTTTTTCCCCCCAAAGCTGTCACTGCTACTGAGAGAAATGTCAGTTAACTGTACCCTTTCTTTTGTTCCAGAGTAAATTTTCTACCACTGGAACAATTCAGCTCCCAATGGAAGGTCTACTGGCATTTGTTGCTTAAAACTGCCTAAGAACATTTCTATTTAATGAGAGAAAGAAGCATATTTGGCAAATAATCACATTACCTAAAAGTGAATAAAGATTATTAAATACACCAAAACTTTCTTTTTTTAAAATTATTTTGCTTAGAACACAGATCACGTTTATTGCTTCCTGCATGTAAATTGACTCTAGCAGGCAGCTAAGCAACACACAGCTGCTTTCTCACTCCCTCACAAAAATGGGATTGCATTTAATCAACCTTTAAATGTCTGCTTTAAAGTAAATAAAAGAGTGATATCGTCCTGAACGACACAACGTGTTTTCCCGAAACACATAAGGAACCTGAAAAAAAAAATTGCACAAAATGTCAGACAAGTTGACATGTAGGGCTTTAAAAAAAAATTGGACAGGGAAGTGAGTGAAAAAGAAACAACCATGCAAGTCATGGCATGACATTAAAAATTAGTGAATTCCTCAGCTTTTAGACAGGTCAGAGCAGTCATCTTACTGAACATGAGAAGACCACTAGGAGAGGTCAGAGGAAGGAGAGGCTTATCTAAATAACTTGGGGGAAGACTTTGATAATGTCTTTCATCTTCCCATGAGTCACCTGTTTTCACGCACCGTTGAGTGAAACTCATAGACTAGATATGCAAGTGATGGCACCACTCTAGTATCATCACCAGTCTCATTTATCTCTTTTGTCAATTTTAGGATTTTACTCTTACTACCAGATATACAGCATCTGAAAATACTCAGTATTTAGTGTATACACTATGCATGTTTTGTTCTCTTGTGGTTTTTGTCTCCTATGTACAAGAGCTGCATTCCTCCTTAGTTCTTCTCCATAGCTGCATATTCAATCATTGTTCATCTCTCAAGAAGTACAAGTCTAACTATACTAATATATATTAATTTTTATTTGTTCTAAGTGTGCTTTTAGAGTAAGTCTAATCCTTGTCCAGCTTTCTTTGATGTTGACTCTTGTGATTGCCATTTCCCTATTTATTTCATGAGTAACTTTAAACCTTAAATCTGTATGGAGTAGTAGAACAAGTTTTTAAAAATTTTTGGAAATACTCTTTTTCCTGTCTGTCATTTGCACCTTTATTTATCATCATGCTACACACTGGATCTAAATCGTCCATGTTTTAATCAGCAGCATGACATGGAATTCAAAAACCATTTGAAAAATTATATATCCTAATAAGTTACATCTTGAGCACATAATAATGAACAGAATGTTAGCAACTTGTGTTACACAGCTTTTCAGAAGCTCCAGTTTTGCTGTTGAAATGGGATCCTATCTTAAACCAGACCCTGATTATTATTCCATAACTTCTTATTGCTAGTGTAAACTTCACTATTTTAAGTTTGCAAAATATTTATGGCAAATTCTTGCTTTTAGAATTCTCTTTATATAGAAATTTTATAGCAGCATAGGGCAGACATATTCAGTATTCTAAGCAGCAGTCATTGGGTCTGTCAGTCACTCCCAGCTGTGTCTTCAAGGTGCTTTACTTTTTAAAATTACTTAATTTTCAAAAACTGAGCTTTGAAAACAAGCTACAGCTTGAGCTTGTTATGAAAGAGGTATTTATAAGGGCTATTTGTTCAAATAATGGGATTTGTTAAATGTAAGCATAGGAATTAGTCTGTGGTTTTGGTTTGCTTTTCTTTAAGGCTTTGCTGAGTACATTAACTGTCTTACCATTATTTATGTTTAGCATGATGCAGCACAAGATATTGAACATAACAAGACAAATAGATGTTAAAGATGGTCAAAGTTTATTTTGTAATGAATTCTCACCACTTAGAATTATTCTTAAACTTGACATTTTGGTGGAATTATTCTTAAACCTGACATTTTAGTGAACCACACTCACAACAGATTATGTCTTCTGTTATCCAAAAATATCTCAGTGGCTTGATTCCTAGCAGCTATCTTCCTGCTTGACTAAGCAATAATCTTATCATTACTGCAGGTCACACCAGGCTAAAAGCAGTCATTTAGACTTTCTTTCCATCACTGAATAAGGATATATGTGCTTGGAACACTTTATCTATTCAGTCTAAAGCTGTAGTTAAACTTTGTATAACCTTAAAGTTTCAGATAACTCTAATTATAGGATTTTTTTATTTATTTTGTACAACGGGTGAGAGTTTTATATTTAAATTGGAAAAGTATGATTCATATGATGGTTCCAAATAGCACCACTTGTTGCTAGGTGAAAGTCTACACTGGCAAGAGTGAGAACAAAAAGTTGATGCTTGGCCAAGAGCGAGTGATACTTCTGAGCTAATCTAGAAGGAAAGAATAGTTGAGATGAGATTAAATAGAAAAGTAGATAATTTCAAACTAACTTCTCTTTTTTTGCTTGTTGTTTCTTTGGCAGGGTGGGTGGATGGTGCTGGGTTTTTTCTCTTTAAACAAGCATAGTGATTTTTGTAGAGAAAACAAATATATCTCTCTGCTATCTGGTCAAAAACACTAGACACAGTACTACAAGGTGAATTAGTGGAGTTAGATAACAGGAAATTAGTAAAGAGATTGTGGAAAAGTATCCCATTAACTAAAAGAAGAACAGCACTCACATTAACCTCAGCATTAAGTAGATAGTGGTTTATTTCTGTAGTTAAGTAGTAAATAACATTTTCAGATGTGTTGTGATACAAATAGTAAATTGTGGACATTGTTAATAGGGAGAAATTTGAAATAACATTCAAGAACATCTGCTTTCTGAAAACTAGAATAATCAAAATAGATTTTAAAGCTAATAGCAGAATGTTATTCATCAATCTAATCACAGAAATCAGTGTTAATCTAAAAAAATGTGCCAGTGGAAATGGTCCAAGAGAGAGTTCTGTGCACTAGTTCATTGCTGAATGATGTGAAGTGCCAGTATATTATGGCTTATAATAACATAATCTTTTCTCAATAGAGGGAAATACTAGTACAGTTGAACATGGGTTTAGTAAAACATCATCTGAAGTGCTGTGCATAATTCTGACCACTCACTGAAAAAGAATTAGAATTCAAACCAAAATGAGTTAAGGGTGGATCAGGAATTTGGACAGTTTATCATAGCAACAAAGACTAGAAGAATTTTATATCTCTTAAGCTTTTAATTTACTAGGATAGAGAATAAATTTGTTATTTATACCCATATTCAGGCGGAAAATACCATGGGAGTTGAAAATCTACTTTAGTTAAATATGATATTAGCACAAGAATATCCATATTACAAAATAACCTTCTTCTGTATTCTATATATTTTTTTTTTTTTTTTTTTGCACTGATCTGTGGGAACATCTAAATATTTCCTTGTGCTAGAACAACACAAAACCTATTAGTATCAATAATTAAACTATACAGTTTTCCTTATTGTATTTTATTCATAAGCACTACAGTAACTCATGATTATAATTAATATGGTTATGAGATCAAAGTCCAAAAAATTAGAGAATGGCATATAAAACATATGTAATAAAATATTTAAAATATCTTTCTTTCCTACAAATTATTTTTATATTAGTCAGTACAAAACTTCTAAGACAATTTTCTTTCACTATAAAGTACCATTTTTAATGCACAAAACATTGTCAGTTTCTCAGTATATATACAATTTTATTGAACGCTAAAGTCACAAAGGAATTTCAATAAAATAAAGATATTCTGCTTAGACCATATTGAAAGACTAGTTTCCAGCTGTCATGCTGAAAATTTATGTTTGACATAAATGATCAAATAAGAAATTTTTTCCCTTGTTTTGCTTTTACAACAAGGTTTCTGCTTCTTTCTACCCATTTGTAATATTTTCATGTCCTGAGAAACCTAGAATGGAACTAAGAGAACATAAGCAGGTGAAGGAGGGGATTACAAATGGCTGTCAGTAGGAAAACTGAAAGTGACAGGCTTAGGGAATAAATTAGAATTAAAAAGGAAAGGGTAAAATTAAGGTGATCAGTGAAGTTCTCTGAACTCATGTATTTCAAATTGGACTAATCTTTTGGGTTCTTATAATCCAGTATTCTGTTTCTACCATAAAGTGAACATTTAGGTATGTGCCAGCATAGGTAGTTGGATAATTGTTGGGGACTTGAATACATATATTTGTATAATATAATGGGATCACCAATTTTAATTTCAGCTTCTATCTGTTAAATATATTGGACAACTTTCTACAAAATTTAATAGAACAGAATGGCAAAATTGTGTATTTTCATGGCATACTGTTATGATCTTCTTTCTGT
Organism: Acropternis orthonyx; assembly: GCA_035583155.1. Taxonomy (NCBI): domain Eukaryota; kingdom Metazoa; phylum Chordata; class Aves; order Passeriformes; family Rhinocryptidae; genus Acropternis; species Acropternis orthonyx. The sequence continues at coordinate 72,202,136 of JAWWEU010000081.1, read as the reverse complement.
CACTTTGAAAGTTTTAGGATTTTGATACAATTGGTAAAGTTATGGGAAATTCCTTGGTTTTGATTACGGTGAAATTTAGCTAAACATCTTTCAGAATGCATTGCTACAAAAAAAGGATGGATTTTCAAACTCAGACACTAAGGAAGGCATGCAAATCTCCTAAATATTGTTTATTCCCTAGCCCATAGGATTTTTCCATAAACTTGTTACATAGAATCATAGAATTGTTAAGGTTGGAAAAGGCCTTTAAGACCATAGAGTCCAGCTGTTAACCCAGAAGCCATGTTCACCACTAAACCATATCCCTGAGTGCCACGTCCAGATAATTTTTGACTGCTCCTGAGGATGGTTATTCCACTGGTTTTTTTGGGCAGCCTCTTCCAATGCTTGACTACCCTTTTGGTGAAGAAATTTTTCATAATACCCAATCTAAACTTCCCCTGTAGAAACTTGAGGCCATTTCCTCTTGTCCTGTTGCTTGTTACCTGTCTGAAGAGACCAATCCCCACATCAGTACAACCTCCTTTCAGGCAGTTGTAGAGAACAATAAGGTCTCATCTGAGCCTCCTTTTCTCCAGACTAAACAACCCAGGTCCCTGAGCACTTCTCGTAAGACTTGTGCTCCAGAGGCTTCATCAGTTTGTCGCCTTTCTCTGGACATGTCTCAGCACCTCAATGTCCTTTTTGTAATGAGGCGCCCAGAACTGAACACAGGATTGGTATGGCCTCACCAGTGCCAAGTACAGGGAGAGGATGATCACTGCCCTAGACGTGCTGGCCACACTATTGCTTGAAAAAAGCCAGATGCCAATGCCCTTCCTTGACACCTGGCCACACTGCTGCCTCATGTTCCATGAGCTCTCAGCAGCATCCCCAGGTTATTTTCTGCCAGACAGCTTCCCAACCCACTCGTCCCCAAGCCTGGACCACTGTGTGGAGTTGTTGTGACCCAAGTGCAGGACCCGTCACTTTATTCAACCTCATACAACTGGCCTCAATCCAGCCTGTCCAAATTCTTCTGCAGAGTCTTCCTGCCCTCCAGGAGATCTGCACTCCCATTCACCTTGGTGTTATCTGTAAACTTGCTGAGGGTGTGCTTGGTCTCCTCGTCCAGATCGTAAATAAGGATATTAAAGACCCCAGTACTGAGCCCTGGGAAAGCCTACTTGTGACTGGCCAACAGCTGGACTTAACTCCATCCACCACTGCTCAAGCCCATTTTTAGCCCATTGAAGGGTGCACCCACGCAAGCCATGAGCAGCCCTTTTCTTCAGGAGAATGATGTGGGAGACAATGTCAAAGACTTTAGTAAGATGCAGGCAGACAGCATCCACCAACTCTCACTCATCCATTAAACAGGTCATCTTGTCATAGGAGACCAGGTTAGTCAAGCAGCACCTGCCTTTCCTTAGCCCATGCTGGCTGGTCCTGATCTTCTGGTTCTCCTGCACATGATGTTTGATTGTGCTCAAGATTATCTGCTCCATGACATTCCATGGCACCTAGGTCAGGCTGACAGAACTGGAGTTTCCTGGATTTTACTTCTTGCTTTTCTTGTAGATTGGGCATCACATTTGCTAACCTCCAAACATCTGGGACATCTTGTTACCAGGACTGCTAATAAATGATAGAGTGGGTTGGTGAGCTCTACCACCAGCTCCCTCGGTACCCTTGGGTGCATTCCATCTGATCTCACAGACTTATGCAGGTTTAAGTGGAGCAGAAGGTCACTGTTTCCTCCTGGATTATGGGGACCTCTGCTCCTCTGTCTTCCAGCTCAGGAGGCTGGTTACGCTGCGAACAACTGGTCTTGGCACTAAAGACTGAGGTGAAGAAGTCATAAAGTACCTCAGCCTTTTCCTCATCCTTTGTCACTCTATTTACCCCAGCATAAAGGAGGAAAATTCTCCTTAGCTCTCCTTTTTTTATTGATATACTTGTAAAAACATTTTTGTTGTCTGTAATGGCAATAGCCAGACAAATTTCTAGTTGGGCTTTGGGTCTTCCAATTTATTCTTCTGTTTAACCTCACAACATCATTGTAGTCCTTCCGAGTGGGCTGTCCATTCTTCCAAATTTCATAAATTCTCCAGTTTTTTCCTAAATTCCAGACACAACTGTCTCTTCAGCCAGGCAAGTGTTCTTCCCAGTGACTCATCTTTTGGAACATGGTCCTGATTTCATTCCCTTCTCCTTCAAATCTAGTGTAAAGCTCTCTCAATGAGTCCTTCTGAATTTGGATTAAAGATCCTTTTTTGACTTTGAGATAGGTGTACCCCATCTGTTTCCAGCAGTTCTGGTGTTGTGTAAACTGATGTGTGATCAAAAAACCCCAAAATTCAGAGACTGGGGACCTCAGAACATGTGTGTGTCTAACACAGCAAAGGAAACTTGCTTGTTTCAGCATTGAGACAAGAGCTGCAGAAGATGAAATCTCTATGTCATGCTGCTTGCTTAGAAAGCTAAATATGGGTCACTGAAAATTGGAAAGAGAATGCCTACATGAAGTAGGTGCTAAAGGAAGGTTAAATGGCTTGCATTTGTGAGGTGCATGTGGGTTGGTTTTGATAAGCTAGAACTGGTTGGAAATGTTCAAGTAGTTGGATGAGAGTCCTAGAAGTTTAATACCCAGTTTCAAGATTATAAAGGCACTTCAGTGCTTTACTTTAGTATTCTTTGGTCTATGAAGAAAGAGCTGGGGGAGGCACTTAAACTATATCTGAGTGCAATAAAGTCACTGAATACCTGCATTTATAGTTATGAAACTGTCTGCATATTGCACCTTTCATCGTAGATTGACTGTTTCAGTACTGGAAAACCTCAAGTTGTAGAAATGCTTACAAAATCTGTGTTTACCCCTGAGAATCCTGAGAATCCCTGAAAATCATACTGCTGTTCTCTGTATTACCTTCTTGATCATGCCGATGGATCATGTCAGCTATTCTGGAAAGATGAGCTAGTTTAAACTTCCCTAGAAAATGGTTTGACCACATTTTTGATTTTCCTTGAAATAATCTTGAAGAACTTCCACTGCCTGTTTAGAACTTTGCTTGTGCTTGTGTCTAGGTGGAATAATGCCAAACTCAAGTACAACTTGGGAGACATGCAACTGGAGACCAGCCCTGCAGAAAAGGATCTGGAGGTTCTGGTTGGCAGCAGCCCAATGGGAGTCAGCAGTGTGCCCAGGCAGTCCAAAGGGCAAACTGTGTCCTGGAATGCATCAAACACAGCATCACTAGCTGGTAAAAAGAAGTGATTATCCTGAAATGTTGGTGTGGCCTCCCCTTAACGACTTAAGAAGGATGTGAAGGTCCTTGAATGCACCCAGAGGCAGACAACGAAGTTGGTGAAAGAGCTGAAAGGAATGTCCAATGACAAGTTCCTGAGGACTTTGGGCTTGCCTATCTTGGAGAAAATGGGGATGGAGGGAGACCTCATTGTTCTCTATAACTTCCTGAGAAAGGGAAGGGGAGAGGGAAGTACTGATTTCTTGTCTCTATTATGCAGAGACGGACTGCATGCGAATAGTCCAAAGCTACATTAGAGGAGGCCTTAGATATTAGGAAACATTTCTTTACAAGAACGTGTTCAAACACTGGAACAGTTTCCTAGAGAGGTGGTTGATGCCTCGTGACTGTTAGTGTTTAAGAGGTATTTGAACAATACCCTTAACCACATCCTGGAACTTTAGGTCAGACCTGAAGTGGTCAGCCAGTTGGACTAGATGATTGTTGTTCCTTCCAACTGAAATATTCTATTCTATTCTATTCTATTCTATTCTATTCTATTCTATTCTATTCTATTCTATTCTATTCTATTCTATTCTATTCATTTTTCTTATCCTCTCTTGGCTGAGGTGCAGCTAACTACTGTGAACAATTTTCTCCTCCATTCTAGTGTAAGATATGGATAGAGCAGACCAGGGAAATTCACAGAACCTACAGCATGGCAGACATCAACAAATGTGGCCTTTTAGCACTGAATAGCATAATCCCACACATCTGAAGCAGATGCCTGATGCCATGACTCTACGCTGTTTTGTTTGAATGGATTGGGAAAGAAGTTTCCTTACAGTTTCCTTACTCCTTACAGAAGTTTCCTTAGCTGTCCATGGAAATCATAAAACATCAAAGTTGTAATCTGAGAGAAAGAACAGCATCGGATTATGATAGCCTTTCTGTCTCTGATACTGGATAAAACAGGAAAGATAAACAAACAGATGATTGTCCTACCAAAACTCGACAAGACATTTAAAGGGGGCTCATATATTGAGGTATACAGCTGAAAGGCCAACGAAGAAAATCAATGTAACTACCTTTTAGCTATTACTATTAATTGTTTGTACTTCAGTTTTGAAACCCAGCTGTGATGTTTAGCAAGTGTTAATGTATCGAATGTGAAGACTTAAGTGATGGGTTAATAGATATGTCATCATTGTAACTTCATATACATAACCTCTGTTAAGTAGGGTCTGATAATATTTTTTTATTTACTGTAAGCTACCTTTCATACATGTACAGAAAATGGGGTAAGGCGAATTCAACTTCGCTGGCTGTGAGGTAACATTCTTGCATACTGGTGGAACTATATTTCTTGCAATTGTTTGTTGTTCTTGAAATTTCAGTCTTGAGCCTTAAATCAAGAAGTATATATTTGTGTTTTACTTGCATAATGTGTCTAGCAGTATTTGGCAGGGAAACTCGATGTCCTTCTGTCACTATTTCATACCAAACATCTATCAAAATTGATTTACAAATCCATTAGTACTTAAAAAATACTTTGAATGAAAAAAGTGGTGTTTGGAGGGCAAGGTTTGCATTATTAGAGTTTGGGTTTTTTCCCCAGTCTGTAGTTTATTTCAAAAAAGTAATACTGTCTCTTCACAATGCAAGTTAGAGAATAATTTCTCAATTAAATCAACCCAGTACAAAATAACAAAAATGTCATGAAACATTATGGGGAAGAAGAGCTTCGAAACTTGACATTTTTTTCCCCCCAGTTCTTAATGGGTTATGGCAAAGCAGCCCCTCCTAAAAGAACCTTTAAAAAATTACTTGCTGTCATCACCACTTCATTTTCCACATATTATTAAACTAAATTGCATTGCATGCATGAAAAAGAAAGATATGACTGTAATTCATTGACATAATTCTATGTCAAAGTTCCAAAGTTCCATTAAGAAACAATTTTGTCTTCTCTGTCCTCTTTACTTGTCTATCAGAGCACTTCCATTGAAATTAAAGTCTTACAGTCTTACTAGGTACCTTTCAGCATGTTTTACAGTACATACATTGTACTGCTCTGTATTTATTACTGCACAAAAAACAACTGGAAAAGACACGTTGTCTTGCTTCTTTTCAGCATAACTGCCCATGTAAATATTGCATACTATACAATGGTCTTTACGTAGTGCACATAACAGAACTGATTGAATTTGATCCTAAAGACAGCAAAGTTCAGCTGCTTTATCTTAGCCTGGCTTCCCTTTCCTTTTTTCCACACCCTCCCCCCTTCTTCATATCAGTACAAAATGACCCTAAACTAGCAGAACACCCAACTTGACAGGATTATATGAGATAGTGATGTGGTATTAGTTCTTACATCACTCATCTTGTCAGGAGCCAGCATCAGAGTCATGACCAGAAGGCGATAGAGATCAAGAACAGAGAGCAGGGAACAAAGTCCTGTGACATTATGGCAGTCAGCTTCTGTATGTTCCCCTGAGGTGTTCAACACATGGCACAGCTGGAAGTGTCCTCAGTCTACTGTAAATTATACCAGGTGTCTAAACCAGCACGTGTCCCATCCATAATTGTCTAGGGAGGGAGTTTAAACCTCTCTGTGTCTGTTTTTACTGATTCATACCTGGGAGCTGAGGCAAAAGTTATTTCCTTCTTAAGTTTGCATTGTTGCTGTTGGAATTAATATGCATATGCACCCCTGAACAAAAAATAGAAATTCTCTAGATGATAATAATTTTATATGTTTTAATTGGAAATAGGAAAATATATATTAAAGAAAAATGAAGTAAAAATCACAGAAAACAATTCCAAAACACAAAAATCTCTACATTGCATCAGTTTGGGATAAGACTGCATCCATGCTGAGGTACTATATTTGAAACAAATCTGTGCTGAATTTCGCTGTCTGAATTAAGCTAAAGGCTTTGTCTATACAAAGTATATAAAAATGTCAGTCATTGAGTTCTATCAAAATAGTGATCAACATCTGCCATTCCAATGCAGCACCAGTCATGCTGTTGCCCAGTAACATGGGATGTTTGAAAGCTGGTGATGTATGCGAACCACTGCAATATCAGCTGGCAAAAGCTGGCTGTTCTGCATTTCAAGGACAGAAATAGTGGGCAAGTTAGAGTTATGCCATTGAGCAGCCTATGAAATAAACACAGAAGCTTTCTCAGTGTCTCTGTCAGGAAAAGTAAAAGTATTAAAGAATTTAAGTCTAAATTTTACTTTAAGTACATACTAAGGTATTAAAGGGCATGAAGACTGTAGTCAATACAACATAGGTATTTTTTGGACCAAAAAAAAAACAAAAAAAAAACCAAAAAAAAAAAGTTTGAGGAGGATAAAAAATCTGGGACTGTGGGGTGGAATTTCCTCTCCTCTATTTGGGCTCACCTGAAAACAAGCTAATGCTAAACAGAGCTAAGATTTTCTGCAGCAGGCGTCTGTTAACCTTTATTGGGACCATGAAAACAGGAATGCCCTTAAGAAAACTACTAAGGTAAACAAACATGTGAGGGGAGTTAAAGCTGTTTTATATGGCTAGTCAATTATCTTTTCATAGCCATCATTTACTTGCCATATATTAGAATTTTGTGAGCCCCTTAAAATAGATCATGCATTATGTTTTAGCAGGAACCTATCTTCCATCCAAAAATAATTTTTTGATAGAAAAAGACTCAAAAGATATATATAAATTCTTCAGTGTTGCAACACTAGGAAGCAGCTACAGGTGTATTATTATGCTGTTAAGAAGGACTGAGAGTTGATACTGATATAAGTGAAAGAGACCACAGCTTTCCTTAGCAGAGCCTGACTAGCCAGAGAGCGGGCAAATACTGATTTTAGCTGAAAGGGTCAGTGGAAGATATATATTTTTATCCTGTTTGATTATCTCTGATTTCTTACAGAATCATAGCCCTAGAAAGAACTCAGAACAGACCTTGTTCACTTTTTCATTATAGAAACTGTGGAGAACTAATGTAACTGTCAAGAGGAAAAATACCAGCAGACCTTATGAAACCTAGAAGAAGGTCCCTCCACAGAGCTGTGAAAGGGGAAGGCTCAAAATCAGCACCAGGAAAAGTCAAGTAGAGAATTCCAGATAGCTTTGCAGTCAAGCTCCCAGCCGTCTGAGGATATTTCAACCAGGGGTTAATCTCCTCTCCTAATGCAGAATAATGTGTGAAAGAAGACTGTTCTGCTGATCCATGTCTTCATAGTTCTTAGCAGAATACTTTGTAAAGTAAAAATATTTCATAGCAAGTGCATGGAGGGTCTTAATTATCTTACATATCTGATGGAACTATTAAATCCAAACCTCAATTTAGTTCTTGCAAACATTAGTTTTTCACAAATCAAAGACAAGATGCTGATCCAAACTCTAGTGGTGCTCCTGGAGACAATTCCATTTCAGAGAATCACAGAATTGCAAAATACGCTGAGTTGGAAGGGACCCACAAAGACCATCAAGTCCGCCTCTGAGCCCTAAACAGGACCACTCCCAAGAGTCACATCATGTGCCTGAGAGTATTACCCAAATGCTTCTTGAACTCTGTCAGGCTTGGTACTGTGATCACTTCCCTGGGGAGCCTGTTCCAGTGACCAATCACCCTCAGGGTGAAGAACCTTTTTGTAATATCCAGCCTAAACCTCTGCTGACACTTCAGGCCATTCCCTCTGGTCCCACCACTGGTCATCACAGAGTAGAAATCAGTGCCTGCCCCTCCTCTTCCCTTCATGAGAACGGTGTAGACTGTGATGAGATCTCCCCTCAGTCTCCTCTTCTCCAGGCTGAACAGACCAAGCACACTCTGCTGCTCCTCACATGGCTTCCCCTCATGGCTCATCACCATCTTTATTTACCTCCTTTGGACACTCTCTAATAGTTTAATATCTTTCTTATACTGTGGTGCCCAAAACTACACACAATATTCAAAGTGAGACTGCCCCAGCGCAGAGTAGAGTGCGACAATCCCCTCCCTCGCCCGGCTGGCAATGCTTTGCCTGATGCCCCCCAGGGCACCCTTGGCCCTCCTGGCTGCCAGGGCACTTTATAGCCCTTTTGTGTTTTTGACAGCACTTTTGGGTAACTCTTTTTCTTATAAAGAGGATAATTTTAAATGACTGAGCAGTGCAAATTTTGTATTTTGTGCTTGATTTCCACAAAAAAAGCTTTGGAATACGTGCTTGATTTCCACAAGTAAGTAGTTACATGGTTAACCAGGCTTTCTGTGGAGGGTTGCCCTGGGCCCACTGCTGCACACCACTCAGCTGTCATCTCGCTCCCCCTCCTCAACTGGCCAGGGGAGAAAATAAAGTAAAAAAGCTCATGGGTTGAGATAGTCACTGACATGGGCAAAATAGATCTGACTTGGGGAAAATGCATTTATTGCCAATTAAAAGGGAGCAGCATGGTGAGAAGCAAAGGAAAATATGAAAACACCTTCCTGCCACTCACCCCTTCCCTCTTCTTAGGGTCAGCTTTGCTCCTTTTCTCCTTATTCCTCCATTTCCTCACCCCGATGGTGCAGAGAGATGGGAAATGAAGGGCTGTGGTCAGTCCAGAACAGCCCCTCTCTGCTGCTCCTTCCTCCTCGCACTTTTACCTGCTCTGGCCTGGAACATTCCCAGGGACCTGCCCCACCGGGGTCACTCCCGGGCTCGCAGGACCATCCTGCCAGGGTCTGTTCTCCCATCCTGCCTCCTCCCGCTCTGCCCCCGGGACTTGAAGGGCTGTTCTGCCCCAGTTCCCCTCACTCAGCCCTGGCTGCCGGGCAGCGTTTTGCCCTGCCTTGCCCAGGCTTTCCCCGGGGCTCTCTCCCGCCCGCCCGGGGCTGAGTGGTGCTGGAGCCGCTGGGACCAGCTGCATCTCTTTCATATTGTTCTAAGGAGGAATTTTATAATAATGTCTTAGTCTTTCAATGCTATGGAAGATGATGTCTGCTTTGTTTCTGACAGTTTGCAAAGGCATAGAAGTTCCCACTTTTCTTACTATTGTGCGACTATTATGAGGAAAAGGATGAAAAGGTGAAGAAAATAATACCTGTAATATGTTTAGATAGGAATATCATCACGTGTCCCCTCTATAAACCTAGTGAAATCAACTGTTTTGTCTTACTAATGATTAGATATTCTGAATAATAAAACAGATTGATGCAGTTCCCTTGCAAATAACTGAGAGTGGAAGTTTATGGTGTTTTTCTTCTGAATGTTAATCCCTCCTTTATGTCTTTTTTTTTTTTTAATACCTAAGTTTAACATGTGCCTTTGATATCATGACAACATAAGCATTCTCAGTATACCCATTCCTCTCATAGGTGTTTGTGTTAATAACTCAGGATCTAAGGCTGCATCACCTTTTCAGTCAGATAATCTGTATTCACTTGAGCAGCTCCATTGCAATCAATTGTTACTGACCTTTTTCTGCCACTGCCTGCCTTACTGAACAACAGTTCAAGTTTTTTGAGTGTGATTACAAAGTTTAATGTCAGTTTTGGACCCTGGAACTGGTTTCTTGTTTTGGTATTTTTCATGTGGAAATACTGTGCAGGATTAGGGCTCAGGTCTTCTAGCACTCATTGGAATTATGCTGACTTTTGGTAAAGAAATATATTTTTCCATTCTAAATAACAGCCTTTGAAACAAAAATGAGCCAGGAAACTCAAAGAAGAAAATAGACTTTGATGAAGTGTATTTTTGTGGCAAAAATATTAATACATTTTGATGATCAATGTATTACTAATGCAACAAGAGATGTTAATGTCACAATTTCTTAACATAATTATGATTAACAAAAACAGGATAATGCAGAATATTTACTGCAAACTAATTAGACAGAAAATGAATAATATGGGAATTAGGAGTATGTCACAATTAGCGCAAGAAAAACAGAAATCACTGTGTTACAAAACAGAACTGTGACCCTGTTATCATCTATGTTATTTTCCCACACTTCATCTCTGTTTTACAATGAATGTGGAATGGAAAAACTCTTTCCAGGGGGTTTGCTATTTCTACCAGTGTAACTGATCAAACTTTATTTAATTTCCTTGTGAATCAGACCAGAAGTCAGCCCTCATCATCACCCTGGATATTTTTATAAAATATAAATTCATGGCAAGCATTGATCCGATGGTTTCTCAGGAACCTCTTATTTTCCAGAATTCATCTATTTACAGACTTTCTATGCTACAGATTGCCTCAGAACCAAAGGTCCTTACCCTTGAAATGTATTTGATATCCTTTTTAACACATTTCTATCATGTGGTCTCACCACATCCTTTGGCAATTGGTTCCATAAACCCTGTGCATGTGAAGAAAAAAGATAAAAAGCTTGTTGCAGATTTTTTAACTTTTGACTTCTGTTGGTACAGGTTTCTGTTTTTTAAAATTTTTTTTAAACAATGCAAGATTTAAATTATTTCCTATTTGTGTTTTCTGCACCACCCCTGATTTCAGGGATATTTATGAACTATTTAGTGATCTCCGCTTCTGTCCTTACAAATCTCAATCTTTTTTTCTCAAAGGCTAAATAGAGTAGGACTCTTCAGTGATTCTCATATAAGAGCTGTTCCTTATATCCAATGACATGTGTAGATTTTTTTTTCCGAAGCTTTTTCCCCCTGGCTTCTTTATGTCCATCCTAACTACAGGGTAAACTGTAATTAAATTATACAATGGATGTATTGCTATTACAATTTCCTTATTCCTTCCAATGCTTTTAACATTTTGACATGTTTGAAAATGAGATATTGTTCTTGAAATTTCATTTTATTTTATTAAAACAGCATTAAACACCTGTGAATTTCACATCTGCTTATAGCTAGCTTATTTCCTTTGTATCAACAATATTAAGGGATCAGTTCTTGTTTGGAGTATATATTTCCAAGGCCAGCTTGTATACTACTATTTCTTTAAAATATCTTCACAACTGAAAGAGAATAGAGGAGCCACTATTTTGAACTATAGTTTAGAAAAGCAGTATTATCAGGTATTTGGTTGCTAACAAATATCATAACTTCATTGTATGTAGGATGGAAATATAGATGGAGTACCAGACGTGTATGCTTAGGTAGAAACAACTCTGCATCCTCACAATGAATGCTTCAGTGGTGTTTTGAATGGCTGAGTATCAGGAGAGAATATGTACCTGCAAGGAAGCAGAGGACTCTTGAGGAATGAGGTCTTATTGGAAAGGCAGACTTAAAAGCTATAAGGAAGAAACTTGTTTTTATGTAAGTTGCTTTCCTAAAACTGTAATTCTGAGTAATATTGTTGCCATAAGCCTTAATATAGCTGTAGATTTTTATATAGTTTTATATAGTTTTATAGTCTTTTGCATTTGAAAAATAGTTTGTAACCCCTGTACCAAATACTTAGGCTAGATTTTAACCTCTGTGTCACATTTTTGAAGCCTGTTTTTGTGCTAAGGAAGAGATGTTGTATTCAGATAGCTATTAGAACATATTATAGTCAAAATACAATATTGTTTAGTCGTAGTATAAAGAAGGGTTAGAGGTGTTGGAAGACCTCCAAATAGAAGGCGTAATGCAATGAAGATGAGGGTAGGGGGAGAAAGAGGTGGTCCCTAAGACCGTTGACTCAATTTCTAAGGGATGTGTTAGGGGGGTGGTTTGGGGATAGTTTGTAGGATTAGGCATTGGCTATGTTTTTTAGATTGGATAATTAGGTAGAGTCATAAATTTGTAGACCTCTGTATGCCCAGTGCGCATGTCATTGATTGCTAAAGCTTTAGCCGAACATTAGTAAAAGAACTCTTTTTGCCTTCACCCTGTCTTGGAAGTTTTCTTCCTAGGATTTAGGGCAACAATATGAAAATAATAGAATTGATTGTGTTAAAAACATGAAGGTATTGAATACAACCTGAATTAAAAGCAAGCAATTGTTCCTTTTTATAGAATAAGAAAAGATAAAAATAAATGAGAAGCACTGGATATTGTTTTAATTTTGCAGTCAAACCTGTGTTCTTTTGTCTAAGTCCTAAAGAGTGACGAGGTAATGACAGTTAACATACCATTCCCATAAGTGCTATTGTTTCTGATCTATGAAAATTTGCGAAGAACTAAACCACTATTAAGTTATCAATACTAAAATAACTAAAATTAGTCTTAAATTAGTGTTTCCTAAAAGCTGACTAGTAAAAACACTATACAGATCTGCAGTAGTTACCTAATTAATCTTGTTGGAAAGTAATAATCCTTGATCCAGGACTCTTTTATTTGAAATACTGCTTGTTATCCTATTTAATTTTAACAATAAGACTTTTTTAGCTTTGCAGATATTGCACAATTAATAATTGGACAAAAGTTCATGAACGAGCTATAATAGATAAAAGTTTGGGGTTTCTTCCACAGTATATTGAGCTGTCTAGCTCTTTGGCAGTTCTAGTTTACCATTAGCATTTTTTCAAAACATATTTTAAAAGTATCATTGTTGAAAAACCAAAATATTTAAGGGATCAGTATTTATCCTGCATTAAAATCTTAAAATTCTTAAATAATTTACAATTTTAAAAGCTAATACAAATGTAGTTGTTATAAATTGCATGCTGTGCATGATGAGCTACATTCATAAGCAAGAAATTTCTCTTAAATTATGAAAAATTACCTGTTTGAGTTCATGCCAAAAATGTGTGTTTGGATGTGTTTTCCCCTGATCACACTGCAGTACCTCAAAGCAACTATATATATGGAAGAAATATTACAAAATCTCACTCTATGTTAATTCTTTTAAAAATGTAGAATAACAGGGTTGTAGTGAGAGGATTATTTAATGAACATTATAATAATAATAAAAACCCTCTCACTTCCAGAACTCATTTAGAAATTCATAGTAGAAAAGCAGTTTATTTTGCACCATTCTCTATTAATCTATTTTAAACTTAAGTTTTTTGTTTCTTACAATTCAGACTTAAGCAGCTGAAAGTTAGGTGCAAGATGTTGATAGTAGCTAAAATCCTCAGACATTGGCAACAGGCAATGCTCTCTTGAATTGAACTACAAATTTGTGTTGGCCACTGCTTCACAGCAAAATTCAAGAAACCCTGCAAGAGACAATCAAGACATAACATTTCCAGAAAAAATTTCCTCTCAACTCTTGACAGTTAGAGGTCAGTCTGGCCTGAAATACAGGGATTTATATCTTTCTCTTGGGTCCATTACTTTGTACATGGTTAGAGAGCTGAAAATGAAAGTTAAAATTCATTGGAACTGCTATGTGGGATCAGATAGAATTCTTAATTATTTTGACCTAGATCCACTAAAAGATCCAAAGAATTTAGGTGTTGAAGGCTAAGTCACATACTCTGTTAAACATTTAGGTGCCTTAAGATCACAGTTGCTTCAATTCAAGCTAGTAAATTTCCCTCAGGAATATTTCTTCTGCCCTCATCTTTGGTGGTTTTCATAATTGTTTTGAGCATCTCGTCATTCTGTAGCACAAACAAAGCTTACAGAACTTGGTTCTAAAACTCTGGACAGAATTTTTATGTCTCAAATGGCATGACAGATCATCTAAAAAATCACAGAAATAATAGTATCTTCTATACCTACTCCTGCCATTGAAAGCAATACATCTGTGGGTATTGCAAGTGTATGAGAGGTCTGTGAGAGGTCTACTTGGAATTACCATCAAGAAATAAGGAAAAACATTGCTGTTCAACAAATTGTTCCTTACAGAAAAGATAACTCTTGTGTTTGGATACAAAAAGATTTGAAATCAGATCCTTCACTGGCTTAAATGGGCAATGTTCCAATTTCACCTCAGGAGACTACTGCAGTTTTGATTTAGATTAGGCAAAACCCAGGGTTTGATAAATGTTTAAAAGTACATTTCCCACAAAAGTAATTTAGCTTCTCATTGTGCCCGTCAGTAGCCTTGTTGATAGAAAATTGAACACATCTTGGAGAAAGAAAGAGTAACAGGTTGAGATAGTACTACCCTTCTACGTATTACAGTGACTGAACACTGCAAATTCTTACAGTAATAAACTAATTTCAGAACAAGAAATTTTGTTCCATTTTTCTTTTCATTAAAAAGGAAAAAAGTTTCATGGAAGTGAAGTAAGTCTTTGACCTGTGGCAGAATGGGAGAGAGCAGACCCTGCTGGAAAACTAATGGTAGCTTGTAGTATAGCCTATCCTAATGTTGCTGAATTTTGGTAACTCTCTAGACATGGAAAAAGAGTCAGGTTTAGAAATCAGACTGTTTATTCCACAGAGGGTGCAAGGTGGAATTTTTCCACAAATAAAACATGCCAGATAGGAAAAAGCAAAATAACTTTTATGCAAAAGTTTACGTAAGTTCGCCTATCTAAACATGGTTACTGTCTATCTAACACATAGTCACTCAGCTTGTGCATCCTTATGCAATACTTCTTACTGCACCTGTGTGGGCATCTTCAGGGGTCTCTCGTGGTCATTTGGGGAGGTACCCTCTACTCGGTTTCAAGCAAAGTTCAGCTTAGAACATGCAGAACACAAGATTGCCAAATAAGATGTGAGCTGCAGCTCCCACGCTAAGTCTTCTTAAACAATTGCCAAGCAGGACATAAAATACAAAGCTTTCTATAAACATAAAACAACATCTGCTAAACACAGTTGATAACATCTACTTGCATTTAAAAGAGGAGTTAAAGGTGAGAATGATACCATCAGCTTACATTTACAACAGGGATCAAAGGAAGGGACAGTGAATTTCACTTAAAGATACCACTAAGAGGTTCCTTTTCTTGAGTAATGTATTACTTGGAGCTCTAGACATAAGCACAAGATTTATCTCCTGATCTGTGGGGGAGCAGGACAGATAGGTTCTTTTATCATGATCTCATAGTAGTTATGCCTTGAGTAAGATAATTTCTGTTTTCTCGAAGTTGGAAGGTGGTGACCAGGCAATGCTAAGCAGTTGTTGCAGGGAATGGAGGAAGTTGTCCCTTCTTCACTTCATTGCAGACTGCTTGCATGTCTTAGAATGGGAATACTTACAAGGGCATAGTGTTGCTTAGTATAGTATGTTGATATTCCTTGCTGTATTTGTGTGTGTGTGTGTGTGGTGTGTATGTTGACCACTATTCAGTGTTTTTCTAGCTGTTTTATATTCCTGTGCTATGTATACTTTGTGGTATACTTGTGCACGTCAAAAGTGCATCTTGTACCCAGAGTCAATGAGGCAAAAAGAGAGTGGATTTCATGTCAAAATTTAAAATTGCCTTGTTGATCACTAGAAAGACCACTGGCAAAATTTTGAAATTAGAAATGCTCATTTCTGCTTTTTATTTAAGTCATGCTTGCTAATGTCTGGTATGAACATTTTCCCAAACACATTTGCAGTTTATAAAATGCGAAACCAAATAACACTTTGGTTTTGCTCCCTCATTAAAGTAGTTAGACTTAATTACTCAAATTTTCACTTATAGTTTATTTTGTACCTGAAGTTTTAACTGGCATTCAGCTAAGGAAGCAAAAATATAAACATGCAAATTGTTGTTTGAAAAGAATCAGTTTCTTTATACCTGCAACACCAAAATAAGCACAAAATAAGCACAAAAACAAAATCTTAAATTGCTTATTGTGAAATTAAAAGGTTTGAAATATTGAGATATTGACCAGATAAAGCAGTCAAATTTTTACATACTTACTGTGATGAAATTACTTTTGAGGTACTTTCCCTTATCACTCATCTTATCTGTTTGCTTTAAGGAGATTTGCTGCAAATCAGAATAATTTATTTATGTAATATTTATTAGCTTGTGATCTTGTTGAATGTTATATTAAAGGCACCACTATGAATCTGAATAGCAAATTAATACCTCATCAAATCTGATATGAATAGGATGCTGACAATTTTCTTCAAATAAACCATGAATTTTAAAACCAAACTCAAGATGGTTTAATAGAAGAAGATTGCTAAATTTAATAGTTTGATTATCCAGATGGCATATATATCAGTTCATTTTCTTTACATGAAAAGCATTGACAATAAGACAAAAGGAGGGTTTCTACATCAAAGCATTTTGGAAAAACTAGGAAATATCATATTTAAATACGATGGATAAGATGGCAGTGTTACTGAATCTCAAAATAAATCTGCCACTAAGCTATTATTCACTGTCTTTATTATTGTTACATTTCAGATCTGCATTATCTAAATCTTCTTGTCAGTTGCTCAGAAAACAATCTGAAAGAATGCCTCAATATTGATGTGCAAGAAAATGATAGGTGACAATTCCCTTGAATTTTAAAAAGCAGTCTTTAAAATTTTCACAAGAAATTCAGTATATACAATGTTAATTCTTTAGTAAAGAATGTTGGTCATAAAAAGCTGTTGTTTTTTTTTTTGTTTGTTTTTTTGGTTTTTTTAAAAGAGATTCCGGAGTGATTGCTATAATGATTGAATAGAGTTTCAAATGTGAAAATTTCCTGAATTTTCTTGAAATGAAGATATTTTAAAAAAATCTGTCTAATAGGGAAGATGAATAATACACATCTTCAGTACATAACTCAGCAGACACTTGCAAACAGCTTTGTAGACAGTATAGGATTCCAAGAACAATTTTATTTTCTTGTAAAATAAAGCTCTTATGAAATTAATCTCTTTGTTATTATAAGATTTTATGGAATCCTGATATATTTGTTAATAAAAATTGTTGTCATGATATTTATCAGTGGCTATCTTTATTTAAAAAAAAAAAAAAAAAAGTAAGGACTTACAAGTTTTTGAATGCCCTCTAAATAGACTGGCTATAGGTATTAGCCTATGGAATATAGGCACTTTAGAGTCAGGAGCCAAGTTTCACCAGAGCTTGGTAATTAACTTCCAAGAGAGAAGTTTCAAAATCAGTAGGTCAGACCAAATACTATGAACAGTTTATACGTGTTTCTCCAGTCTGTCAGGGATGAGAAGGGTCTTTCCAGTGGGATATGGAATGGAGAACTTGCAAAAGACAATGCATTGTTTTGAAAATGAAGCAGTATTATTTTACTTCTCTTGACATTTTTTCATGGGTAGCTAAATACTCTGACTGCCTGAAAGCAAAGAAATGGTATATAAATTGAGAATACTGTGCTATTTTAAATTCAGTAACCATTTAATAGATAGTACACAATGGAAGAAAGGAATATCACTTTATTTCAGGCCACTTTTCGATCTTTCATTGGCTGTTTGATATGAGGTAAAAATGACTCCTCTAAGGAAAGTTACCAGGCAACTAACAGGAGCCTTCTTGTGTTACCCCAAAATATATAAACCAGTATTTTAGGTCTTTTTTCTTTTCGATATGCAGAGCCATTTCCCTGTCAAAAGTATCTTTATTATGCACTCTTACATAGTTTAGAAATTAATTGCTTCATATTTTCGTTAGGATAACACAGTGACTGATTCAGTGTCTATCATATTTGAGGCATACATTATTCTGATTGTATGTTTTTACCAAGTTTATGAAGAAACATGCATGCTATCAAAGAGTCATGTCATAATTAAACACAGTTCTGTTCCAAAAGTAAAGGTGGTGTGCAAAAGTAGAATCTTCCTTATAGCTGAGAATCTTTGATGAAACAAAACTATAACACAAATTGCTGCACATAGACAGAGGCTGGAAATCCATTGAGTGTCTCATCAGGATTTGTTTGGGTTTTTCTTCAATGTACATTGTAATTGTATGTTTACAATGTAAACTATATTTTACAAAGTCAAAACTTTAATGACAGGATGGGTTATTAATTTACTTTATTCAGTAGTGTTACTATCCACCAGAATTTTATGATTGGAAATTTATAAGTCTAAAGGTCAATTTGTTAAGCTTAGCAAATTTTCAACATATTAAAGAGACATTAGTAATCTTCCTATCTGTGTGCTTGTGGAGAATTAGCCTGGAGAATTTGACATTTGCATAGTTTAAAATATATGGAAAGTTACTGAATCCTAGAAAGTCTGATGATATTTCTGAGCCTTCCCAGTTTCCTCTAAGCGTCCATTGTGCATTTACACTGATAGAAAGTTCATGATTTCAGAAAAAAAACTGGGGTCCACTGGTTATAGGAATAGCTTTTATTTATCAACATTGTGCTGTAAACCTGAGTTTTTGTTTTTCAGAAAGGATGGTATGGGTAAGGCATTTTCTTGTCTACTGTTGGATAGTAAACTTTATTGTTATTTGGGTAGTAGTACTGTACATTACCTGTATTAAATATTTTTTTTCTCTGAAACAGACAGTTGACCTATCCCAGTGACTTCCTTATCACAGCAGAAGGCTTACCACATGCTTCAGCAGTGTCACTGTGACAATTTTCTCTTTCTAACGCTAAACAGTAATTGTCAACTTTCAAGAGTAAATGGTTATGAAAAACAGCTTGAAGTTTGCCTATATATTTTGAGTACTTTCTACTTTTATACTTTTCAGTTTAAAGCATGTGTCATACAAAACTAGAAATAATTAGGTTTTTTTTATCCTCTGCTTCTGGAAAATAAGTTTGAAGTACAGTGAAATTTACTCATAAATTATCACACTTTGCAGCTGAAAGTCTATATAATGTGGAATTACACCAGTATCCATTCCTGAGTGTGGTGAGCTATAAAGCAAGGAGATACTTGGATCACAGAAACCCCAACATACGCAATTATTCACAAGTACTTATTATATCTTAAACTCTCTTCTAATTCAAACTTAGTTCCAAATTTAGAAACTCCATGAAGAGCGCAGTAGCAGCAAAAGGTACTTTTCCAGTTTTACAGTCACTTTGAAGCTCTGACAACTGCTGTTAGCTTATGTGTTTGTGTGTGATTTTTACTAATCACTTTGATGGGGTAGTTGTGTGGCTCTTAACTAATGAAAAACTAATGTTACTTGGTTCCTTGCCTGTCTCTTTAGGAAACCCTCTGGCTGAAATCCAATATTACTAATCTGCTTGGATGAGATAGAAGATATTGCAGGCAAGATACAATGACATAATATATTACAAGTCTGCTTTAATGTGTATTTATGAATATCAGTTAAACTATTTAAAATCTGCTTGATGGAATGATTAACACTCTGGAAAGGCCAGAAGCAACCTATACATTGTATATCTGTACCGGTTTAGAAAAAGCACACACTGTCATCTTCTAATGGTTTCAGAATAGTTAAAAAAAAAAAAAAATAAAAGGAGTTTGTGTGTGAGGTTTATATTTTACCTCTTCAGGACTTTCATGTGAAAAAGGACATAAGTGAGGACAATAGAGGTGAGTGTCAGGTTGTGTGGAGGAAGTGGCACACATGAGATCAGGATGAGGAAAAGGTAGGGATATAGCAGGAGTATCTGTAGGGTGAGATAACTCACCCTATGGCAGGAGGGATTAAACAATTGCTATGGCAGCCCAGCTATGGCAGGAGGGAGGATGGCTGTAGAAGAGCACCTGGGAGGAGGTATCCCTCCATGTAACAACTGTTTTGAATGGGAGCCCAAGGTCATGGGTGGCTCATACACACTGAACTGCTACACAAATGTCCCCAGGCACATACTGCTATTTCTTTGTGCTTCCAGAAATGCTATAGTCCTTCCAGGCTTCTCCTCTTTGCTTTCTCACAGCTAGGTCACAGGGCCTATGAAGAAAAGTCACTGTATTTTTGGATCAAATCAAGTCTAGCTAAAATAAGACAAGGTTAACTGAGCTAGAACTATTGCACACTCATTACAGTGAGAAGGGACAAAAAAAAGGGTGTATATAAACTCTGACCCTGACTGCTTTATTTCTTGTAGATTGTTCTGTAGAGCTCTTTTGTGTGAGTGGCTTATCCAGTACTTGAAAATGTCACCTTTCACACTTAGCTAGAGAGGAATTTCTTCAGGGTTTTGTGTATACAGGATTTACTGAGGTGTCTGTTTTCTACAGCTTACAGTAATGCACAGTGAGAAGTAGGAAAAGAGAAAAATCTGATGTATTTGGGTTGTGACATACAAGAACAGGGAGAAGCTGTCACTTTTCTACTGGCTGGTATATCTAAAGCTGCAAAGCCATGGTTTCTATTAATCCTGTAGTCTTTTTTTGTTTGTTTGTTTTCTCCCCTCTCTTTATTTTTTTCATGAGAGTAATTTCTATGAATTGCCAGTCTGATTATATAATTTTTTACTCCCAGTAGGAACTACAATTTTTTTATCATAAACCAGTTTCCTCTGAGGTGGGCTGGGAAGCACTTGAGATGAGGAAGGTTTTGGAATTATAAGCAATGGCCTTCTATCATGACTACAGGACTAGAAAGAAAAATGGACATTGTGTGTTAATCTATGCTTTAATCTGCAAAATCCAAAAGGTCACAAAATACCAGATTTTTTTTCATTGTAAACGAGCAAGGATTACAGTCTAGTGATTCAGTTCTGCCAAGGAAAACTTCCTTCTCATGACAACTCTATGTACACTAGACCCTAGGTTTTTGTGACAGTCTCTGTAGTGTTGCCGTAAGCCTTAATGTAGCTGTAGATTTTTATATAGTTTTATAGTCTTTTCCATTTGAAAAATAGCTTGTAACCCCTGTACCACATACTTAAGCAAGATTCTAACCTCTGTGTTACATTTAAATAGCCTGTTTCTGTGCTAAGGGAAAGATATTAAGTTAGAACATTCTGTATAAGGACCCTTGTATTCAGATAGCTATTCGAACATGTTATAGTCAAAATATAATATTGTTTAGTCGTAGTATAAAGGAGGGTAAGAGGTGCTGGAAACCCTCCAAATAGAAGATGTAATGCGATGAAGATGAGGGTGGGGGAATGAAAAGGTGGTCCTTAAGACCACTGACTCAATTTCAAAGGGGCGTGT
>JAWWEU010000081.1:72166469-72181028 GCA_035583155.1 Acropternis orthonyx | reverse complement strand
TTGCTAAAGCTTTAGCCGAACTTTCAGTAAAAGACCTTTTTCTGCCTTCACCCTGTCATGGAAGTTTTCTTCCCTTGGATTTAAGGCAACAGATTATGTATGTATGTATGTATAACAACAGGGTATGTATGTCTGGTTTAAAGACTGACAAACAGTTTTTAATTTTGCTTCATAGAAGTCCTCATTTCTGTTAACCAGAGGAATTTACATGAAAGTCTCTCAGAGACTGTCCAATTGCATGTCTCCTTTAGCCATTCCCATGCATCATTGTGTTTCTTAAAAAAACCTGGGAGTGGTAAATGCATCACTCCCTTGTGATGTGAGTCTCTGTGCTGGTATGAATTACACACCTAGGCTGAAAGCCACTGTTTTGTCTTGGGAGATAATAAAATACAACTATAAACAGAGATTAAAAGGACTAGTGCTTTAGTTCCTCCCTGAAATGTATTTCTCTTTTTGTCTCTGTAGTAAAGATTGTTCAAGACTCAGCACAGTAGCACAGAGTATATTCCTGGAAGGCTGTGAATTTCTGTATGGCATGCAGTAAAGCTAATCATCACTCTTGTTTGACTTGAGGTCAGGCTATTTTAAGGATTAGCAGGAAATTTGCTCCTCTCTGGCCTCAGCTGAGCTCATCTCATGTTACAGTTTCAAGGATTGCTATTGCCAGTTGGATTGCATTGTTCATGCCATTTTGTGCCAAGACAAATACAACCTATATGCTGACAATGTGTGGGTAAGACAGGATTGTGCTCACACATATGCATGAAAATCTGTTGTCAAAAGTCCCTAAATACATCTTTTTTTCCAATTGCAAGCCAGAGCTCTGACCCAGAAGCTATGTTAAAGCATTCGAAGGAATAGAAACAGAAAAATCTCTGTGTTTTTCTTGATGTTCTGCTCCAGTACTTGCAGTTCATTACTGTTCACTACACAGTCATAAGACACTAATAAAAGTCCCATACAAATGGAACATTACTTGATCCTTAGTATGGCTCACAGGGGTTAAGCATTTTATGTTGCTGCAAAGGCCAATCTTATGAGAAACTTGTACTCTCAGTGTCATACAAATTTTTTTTCTGTGCTACAAGGAAATTTTGTATGTCAGTGGCCTAAATATATGACATTGTATAAGACTTTGGCAAGCTAATTGCTTATTACAGAGGAATTTAAAATGACTGTTTAATGAATGAACACTGCCTGCTTAAATATCAGCTTATGGCATTGTAAATCAAGGTTACTGCGCTTAGGTCATGCAAGATTAGGAACTGTAAAAGTGACCCTTTATCTCAGTGAAATAATAATTTTAATTTTAAATTGTTTTAATTGAAATGTGGGTTATGGGCTGAAAGAATTAAGGGCTGCAGGCTTCATAGCCACTGTGCAGGAAAGGGGAAGTTATGAGTATATGAGCATATGGATTAAGTCCTGAGCAGCCTAGTGATTCCAAAGTTGACCTTGCTTTGAGCAGGAGTTGGGCAAGAGACCTCCTGAAGTCCCTTCCACACTGAATTATTCAGTCTTTCTGTAATTCTATGTCAAATAAAGTCCAAAACCAGTGCTCATAAGAAAGCTGAAATCCTTCAGTGATATTCTTTCAACATATGCTTATAAATAATCTGAAAACATAATTTTTATTTGTAACATTTTTTCTCAGTCCTGGAAGTAGTCTAATGTATATATTCATATAGATAATATTAATGTCTTCTGAATTGATGACAAAGCATTTAGATACAAGAAAAACTGCAATTATTCACACAAAAAAAAAAAGAAAGAAAAAAGGCATCCCAGGAACCCATTACATCATTAAGCTCATGGCTTATCCCCTCCATCTTCAAAGAGTATATTAAAATCTAAGATATACAGAAACTTGTATTTTCTGTGAGGTTGCTAGATTACTATGCATTTTACACAGACATAAAATGAGTCCTAGAACTGAATAAATATAGCAAGTAAAGGAAATAATAAATGGGAAATCCTAAGCTGCAGTATTTCTTCCAGTTCTTAATCTCCACAAATAAACATATTCAGCTTTTTTTTTTATTACGTGTTCAATTCACTTAGGCAAATAATATTTAGCTCAAGAAGCAGAAACAGAAAGATGGCCACCAGTACATGTGTGTGTGTGGGTGGGGGTGGGGGTGTGTGTGAGTGTATAGGGGGGAAGGGTTGTCCTACTTTTCCTGCAGATTTTGGGGAAAACAAACATTTGTGCTTATCCTTCTGTAGATATATCCCTATATACAAACTCCATATTAATATTCTGCTGGATGGACAAGGTACTTCAATACATCATTATTACAAATTATAATCAAAATAGAGGTAGACGAACCTGAGCTAATATTGAGCTAGATAAAAATGTATTAGAATAGCAGCAGAGGTACTAGTCAGCAACTCCATGCTTGGGTAAAGATAATATGGTTTGCATATGAGGGTCCAGTCCTGCATCCCTGATGCAGAGGAACCAGAGTCCTACTATTCTTATTAAACAACTGTTTTTGAATTTGAGAGCTGGATCCTATCCCCAATTTACGTATGTTACAATGTGTATTCTTATCTCTAAAATTTCTGGTGAGGTGCTGTGAAATATTTATTACACTCTGGTTGAGAAACCAGTGTGTGAAACACAGGTGTTCACCTATCAGTCTTGCCTAAATATCTTTAGTAAATGTGATGGTCCAATAGTCCGTTCTAATTCCATTTCTTGTGTTCCTGTAATCAGTTAAACAGGTTATTTTTACTTAAATTTTCAAAAACACTCAGGTGTTAAAGACAGGACTCAGCTCCAGATTAACTCTGAAGTTTAGCTGCCTAAACATATAGGTGTCAGCTTCTTAACTTGGTCTCTAAGACCCAGTATAGTCAATGGACATCTAGTCAATACAGTCAACACACTATAGAAAGGTACTCAGGTGAACCAGTGTAGGTGGCTACTTTAAGATTAATGGATACCTCTTGGCACTCTTGCCTGTATTGACTAACTGAATAAAGACAGTCGGGGTTCATCTGTCTGAATGCGCTAATCCCACCCTAAAAGCAACAATAAGAAATCAGGCAGCTTCTCTGTGTTAGTTAACAGAAATAAACTAGTGTTCTCAGACAGCAGATCCTGTCTCTTCCCCCAAATGTCATTTAGCCACTTGAAAGGTGACTGATACTTTACTGCCTCTTTCTTTTTACTGTATACTGACTGTTAAAGAAATATATACCTGGATCAGGTGTCTAGCTTAAGTATTTTACATCTGGGTACCACTGAATAATTTCACTTCTGTATCTAGAGGATTCTTCTGAACTAAAGCATTCCCAGAGAACACTGCCTCCAGCTGGACAACCAGGTTCTTTTACAAATAAGTTTCCTAAACTATTTTCGCTCCACATTTGCCTGTCTAAAGTGGAGATAACAGCACAGCACTTTTTCAACAGTTTGAATTTTCAGTTTATACAATAGGACATTTCTCCTATATCTGTCTTTTAGAGTGTACAAGCAAAGTTTCCATCACCTGAGGTCTCTAATTCCTCATAGGGCTTTCAAAATTTTATAAGTTATAGAGAATAACTAGCTGAACTTTACATATTATGTATAAGGAAATTGTTCTGGCAAGAAAAAAATATTGTAGTCTGCAGTAGCTCCCAAGTGTCAATTAAACACAGTCATGCATAATAAGTCTTAGACAGCCCTGGATATTCAGAATACAGTAAACTCTAGAATCTTGGCCACTTAGAGATTAGAAGAACTCATCATAAAGTTATGAGATATTTTTGAGATATTAATTTAAATTTTTGCTTTGTCACAGAGATTCCTGTGTCTGGGGGAAGTCTGCTAATGAGAAGTTAATACAAAGGATTCTGACAGAAGCTGAATAACAAAATTACCCTTTTTGTACTCCTGTTCTTCAGACACAGGTTTAGCTGCTTCTTAGTCTTGGAGAAACTGAACCACCCAAAATGCTGAACTTTTCTCAGTGCCTTCTGTAGACAAGAGTCAATTTCCAGTATTTGAAGACTTCTGGATGTTCAGACCAAGCAGTAATAAGAATAATAACTAAAAGTATAGAATAATAATTAGTATGTTAATTGTGTTACACTTGTCTAAAGAAAGAAAATGTCAGTGGATGAACAGAAAAAGAAAAGATCTGTGAGAAATTACAAAGAGAGAGTAAAAACATGGAAGGGAAAAACCTGATATATAACACAAAAAATTAGATAATGTTACTAGAATCACAGAATCATTTATGTTGGAAAAGAACTCTAAAATCATCGAGTCCAACCTTCAGCCAAACACCTTGTCAATTATACCATGGCACTAAGTGCCATGTCCAGTCAGTTCTCGAATACCTTCAGGGATGATGACTCCATCAGCTCCCTAGATAGTCCATTTCAATGTTTAAAAACCCTTTCCATAAAGAAATTTCTTCTGATGTCCAACCTGAACCTTCCTTGGGATAGCTTGAAGCTACGTGCTCTTGTCCTGTTGCTAGTTTCCTGGGAGAAGAGGCTGACCTCCACCAAAAGGGGAAAGAAATATCATAGGAAAGAATATTCTCTCACAACATGCAAATATTCTCTGGCAAAATGCAAATAAGAAGAGATATGTCAATAAAATCACCTTAATATATATATAAAAAAATCAGATCCAGGAACAATGAAATGTAATATAGCTTATTTAAATATGCTGTCAACAAATAACCCTCTCCCTGTCCACTGGAACTCCTCCTATATCTATACTTAATACTTATTATTTTGTCCTCCTCAAAGAGTTCTGATGTGCATTATTGAAAATATAAAAGAAAAACTAATCAGAAAAGCTAAATTTTTAGTACCAAAATACCTGACTTGAAGTTTAAAAATGTTTATTTGGAGAAAGCATAATAAAAATGTTACTTCAGCAGAGTCCAGAATATGATGCTTGCCTAATTATTCACTGCCATTATGAAACTTCTGCTCATAAAGGAAACGATCCTTTCCATATGAGTTAAATCAGAAGGGAGTAATTTCTTTATACTGTCTAGATGCAGAATCTTAGACAAGATGATGAATTGTTGGTTCTGATTTTCTTTGTAGTTCTGAAAAGATGCTAATATTAAATGCTTCTAATTATTTTCATCAAATCTTTTTTACAAAGGAGATCCAAATTGTTTGTTTCATTCCCTTTCTGCAAAACTGAAATATGTAAAGCCTGAGAGACTTACTTTTCACAAACACTTTGAAGCCCTGTGGTTAGATTTGGGAGCCAAGCCAAGTGAATATGCATGTCAGCTGGCCAACACTGCCTCTCTGACAAGTTGAGTACCAAAGATGTACTAATGTTCTTCAACTTAATGACATCAGAAGCACTGAATTGACATCAGTGTATTTGAAAGGCTAGATATGTTTATAGTGAATTTATGCTAATTGAAATCTGTGAAATCTTCCTTTTCCACTTTTTACTGAACTGTGCTTTTGCTGCAAGTACACTATATACTTGGTCTAAACTATATAGATATATTCTTTTATTTTTGTGTTGGGAGCATTATAATTTTTTTTTTCTGTAACGAGGGTTTAAGTCAGGGGAAATGCAGATCACAATCTCTGAAGACTTTCTATTAAGCATTTTATTAATTAAATTGTTATTATTATTGCAATCAAGCTGTTGTTATTATTAATAAAAGGTAAGTATTCACACAGTACAGTCAGTCACTCCGTCCCTCACTCTCGCCTCCTTTCATAATTACCCACTTGGAGCTGCAGCTGGGGACCAAGCCCAGCTCTTTCCTCAGAAGCAGAGGGACATATTATTGTCACTTGGCTTTTAGGCAGGAGTTCAGGCAGTTTTTCAAAGTGATGTTTATTTTAACAGGTGTTTATGTAATGCTGTAGTCTTCCTCTGCACAAAGCAGCTATTGCACTCCTGGATGTGACCTGAGTTACACGACCTTTTCTTCATGCCAAGTGTGTTTTAGTGCCCTTCTATAGAATCAGCAAACTCATGCTGTCCTGGTTGTATTGCTTCTTGCATATACAGCAGGACTCCTTGGTGCCAGATCTTGTCTGTGAGCTTGTACACGCTCCCTACTGAACATGTACTTTTCCTCTTTACAGCCATTTGTTTCCTGGTAAATATTTCTCCATCCAAAACTATTGAAACTTATGAAAGCTATTTGTACAAACTGACATAAAGGGGGCCTTTTTGATGGTATCAGTCCTACATCTTTCTAGTGGTTTTGCCTGGCTTTTGTCAGTAAAAAAATAATTGACATTTATTAAATTTCATAAAACTGTTTTCCAGTTCTGAGTGGTACTGTCAGAGTATTTATTGGTAGATTCTCTAACTTCTCTTTCAGTACAGTTACACAGATTCCTTTCTGGCTTCCTGCTCCTGCAAATGAGTCTAAATAATTTCTCGAAGATGTAGCTGCAAATATCCTTCAACTATTCTTCACTTTTTTTCCTAGACATCTCTTACCTTTACAGAGCCAATGAATACACACTCCATTCAGTCAAATTTCATAATATACCCTGCAATATATCTTTTTTCTGTCTTTTAACATATCTGCCTCTCTCCACCATGCTTGTGTTTTTCCACTCAGCTTTACATCATGTCCCTCAACACATACTGTTTTGGTGCTTCATATACTGTGGAGTGCAGATAGAAGCAGGTCAGCCACTGCATGGGGAGATCCTTCACATTTAGACTGCAACTGACAATTGTGACATGGAGATCTAGTGTGTTATTAAACCCATCAGGGAACAATTAAAAGATTAAGATTCCGTATATCCTAGAAACACATAAAATAAAACTTTGTATTCCCAGAATTCTCAATAAACCAATACACTGGTTTGTATTATTACCTTTAGTCTGTAGTGCACACAGTGTCATTACACAGACAGCTTTATGGTAGTTAAAACAGAATCACTATTGCTAAAGTGATGTGAGATGAGTATTTTTTTAAGAAATGCAGTAAAATGCATTCACTACTCAAGCAATACCTGTTGAAGCAAATGTGTAATAATAGTTTAGTGTGTTTGAAATATGTCTATCCTCAAGGCTTTAGCAGCCATACACTGCAAATATAGGACAGAGAAAAAATGTATTTATTGTTCTTACCCTTCAGATAATTAAAAAATATGGTTTCAGGAAACAGCTCATTGTGAGGACAGACACTGCAAACTCTCAGGATATTTATCAAACAATAACATCTCATATTCAAGCACCTCAATAACTCTTGCTATTAGGAACCTTTTAAAAATAACAAGATATTGCAGTTGTTGCAAGCATTATAACTTGGAAATCTATTACATGGAGAAGCTTCAGGGTGGGAAAAATGGAGGCATGATAAATATAATGGCTTTGAAGCGTAACAGGTTTTTATTTGCCCAGGTACTTCAAAGTAACCAATGTAAAACTGTTGCATTTGAGTTCCATATTGTTATGAAACTTTACATTCAGATATTTTTTTCCTAAAGAATTATTGCACAACTACTGACTACTCTTGTAAGTATCAAAACTAGTTAACCTAGGAAAGCTAAAGTCTATTCACAGAAAGGAATAGATCAGGCACTAGCATTTGATATGTTAATTGACAAATGGTAGTGACATTACAGATTCATCTTTAAAGTCATTCTCTGTTCTTGTAAATTGTCATTGTTCTCTTGAAATCAGTGTCAACTGAGTTTTCATATCCCTTCAGTCCTTGACAATTTTCTAGAAGGTATTTGGTATTTTAACTTGAAAAAATACTCTGCACAGACATGATGCCTAAGTCAGAAACACTCTAAAAAGGATGGTAACTTGGGAGATATAGCTTTTATTACAAAAGTGAATGTTCATAATGACTGTGAGGGTGTTTTCCTGTTTTAAATGTTGAATCAGAACCATTAACTATTTCTCTGTGGTAATTAAAAATTCAGATAAGCAAACTTTTCCTCAGAGTTTCTCTAGTAGGCAATATCTGAAAATGTCTATCCATGTTCTGGTGGAAAAAGAAATAATGAAAAACTTATTTGGATTTGAGATTTGCTCTGAGTTTAGAGTAAAATAAAACATTTAGCTTTTATCCAAAAGTTTAATGGCTAACTCAAAATTTGTAGTATGTTCATATCATCTGGACTTGATTTTCTGATGCAATGAGAAAAAAAAAAATTTTAGACTGTTTGAGGATGTCATCTTCTGCTGTTTTTTTTCTCCATACATAATAAATAAGAATTTTTCAGTATAATGGACGGTGTAGAATCCTGTCCCTGATTAATTCAGTAGTAGTTATTAAAAGTCGGATTTTTACCTCCTGTGTTCATCTATACCTAGAAAAATTTTATGATTAAATTAAATTAGCTTCCTGCAGTTTGAGCTCACATCCCTGAGAGCTTCTACACATTCCTTTCATGTTCAGCCTTGTGCTAGATAGGATCTTATCATGAGTAAATTCATTTTAACCAGTCCAGATTAGCTCTGACAATTGGGATTCCACATTCAGGCATCTTGTGGACAGCATAGTTTTGTGACAGCATAGCAAAGGTTTGTGCTAAAGCTGTAGACCATTATCAAAGCAGTTTTGCCTTAAAATTTTCCTGTGCTGTAGATGGCTCAGTATTTTGTGCCTTCACTACAGATTTAAGGAGAAAAACAGTTGCAAATAATTAATTTATGGTTTAGGAAGGAACTCCATCTAAAGAATCCTATTCCATCCTTGCAAAAAATACAGCTATTTTCCATGATCCTTGGTTTTACTAGAGAGTTCTATTTTGCTTAAAGAATTGAATACTCAGTCGTATACCTTAGAAGGATATAGAAAAAATGAAGTAATTTTAAAGTAATTTTCAAAAAGTATGTTATAAAATCTTTTAACTGACAGCTCTAAACATTGACTTTGAAAAGTTAAAGTTAACATTTTATTTAATGCCCTGAATATGTATAGTTTTTACTTGTAATCTAAAATCTGTACATAGCTAAACTCCACAAAGAGGCTGCACATACAGCCTGTTCTAGTAAACTTCATTGTACTATAGGCTCAAGTGTAGTCTGATCAAAATAATAGTTTTCCAAAAGTAGTGCTTGTAGCATGGCTCTCTATTGAGGAATTTACCCCATTAGCCATATCTCACCTGGAATTCATGAATATAATATTTCTGAATAGGTGACATGGATTTTGAAATATAAAGTAGTGTTTTTAGTGAATTAGCTTACGTAGAGACTTTATGTGAATTCACATCAAACCAGCACAGGGAAATCTTTTCACTTTTATAACAAAACAATTTGATAATTATTTTTTTGTATTTTTAGTGTGTGTACTGGACCTGGTATGGTGAGTTGGCCATGTCTGGATGTCAGATACCAAATAAAGCTACTTTATCACTACCCTCCTCAGCGGGACAGGGAGAAAAAACATAACAAATGGCTCTTGGGTCAAGATAAGGACAAGGGGAGATCACTCACTGATTACCAGCACAGGCAAAACAGACTCAGCTTTGGGAAATTTGTTTAGCTTATTACTAACCAAGTGTAGGGTAATGATAAATAAAAACAAAATTAAAACCACCCTCTCCCCACTCATCCTTCTTCTTGGCTCAGCTTTACTCCAAATTTTCTTTTCCTCCTTCCTGTGAGGAGCCAAACTACTGAGAGGACAAGAAATGCAGGAAAAGTTAATTAAAGAATTAGTGATATTATTGGAAGGAGAGGTATAGACAATACATAATAATAATTATATAATAAATGTATGCATTTAAAAAGAATATGGTGGCATTGGGGATAAAGTACCAAAAAGGCAAGTAAACAGCAGAAGGTAGAAGATTTAAAAAATAAAAAAAAAATGTGAAATGAATAGAGGAACTCTACAATTGGAAGGATGATAGATAACTCAACTTTGCCTTTAGGTTGGTGGTAACATTAACTCTGTCGTTGATTATAAATTCACAGATGTTTTATAAAAGCAATAGATAGAGGCTAACCAAAAAATAACTGCTGGAAGTTAAACTGGAAATAATAAATCTCTAAGATGGAAAGAAGATGAAAGATAAATAGATAGAATAATATTCTGTATGCCACACATATACAGATATTGTGATATTGTAAGTATGGCTCATTTATGTCACCTGAGTGTAGAAAATAACACATTTATTTGTATGGACAAATAAAAATTACTGCAGTGTACTGAAAGCAAGTGTAAAAAAAATATACTGTGGAATGTAATGCAGGCAGGTTAAATACAGGTTTAGAGCCAAGGTGTAATAAACATTAACCCTGTGTCATACGAATAAGGTTGAAAAATACAGTTTTAATTTGACTCTGCATAAACTCCACTGATATCAGATAAATATTTAATAACAAGGTAATATTTAGTCCACGAAATACACAATAGTGTAAAAAAATGGGACACAAATTGTTCAAATGAAATTCTCGTTGTGCTGTAGACTTTGTGTAAAAATCAAGAAAGTCTCATGCTTCTCGCATGTTTTTGTTTGTGTTTAAAATTGTTAGTTCTGTGGAGTATAATTTGCCTTTGTATCGTAATATTTGAATATAGAGGATTATGATAAACTTATTATTTATAATCGATGATTCCTCAGGATACACTGAAAACAGTTTGAACTAAGTTCTACAAGAAAATCTCTATGTCTCTCTGGAACATGTAATCAATATGTTATACTTCATATCAATTATGGGAAGAGATGAATTTTATGTTGTAATTAAAAATAAGAAAGACAACAAACAAACAAACAAAAACCCCAAACGACCCCAAACCAAACAATATTATGGTTTCCATTCCACTCTGATCAGGAATTTAGCTAGAAAGAGGACACCATCCATACTAATGAGTTCAGTCATCTAAACTCATTGACCACAAACTGTCAAAGCACTAAGTGGGGCTAATAGAAGAACACATATTTGTGCTTACCCTTTTTCTTTGAACTTGTTATGTTATAAGAAGAAATGTTATGGTAAGAAGAGTTTTTTTGCCATCTGGAAGACAAATAACATGGATTCATCACAAAATTCTAGGACAACTTAAATATGACATCATAGAGTTATTAATTCACATGTTTACACTATTAAATATTTTGTCTTTGGCACTAAAAGCATGAAAGGAATCAAATAAGACAGCAGCATTCATTTGGATGGATGGCTCAAGATAAATATCAGATACTAAGAAAGAGTAAAGTGCAAGAATTTACCGTTTTATGAATAAACCAAGGAAGAATATGAAGATGGAAATCATACCTCACAAATCCATTTGAGTTGTTTGAAGCTGTCACTGTGTTCTAGGGCAAGAGTTTTTCAGTGATTTATTGCATTTTTGTAGTGTCCTTCACTGAAGGATCATAAATAAATTTGTTCATGAGATAAAAAAGAAAATTCCTCTGTGTACTGAAAATGGTTTAAAATGACAGAAAAATTGTTAGCATTACACTAGCACTCTTTGTGAGGTAGTATCTCAGAGTCCGTTTCTGTGCAGAGGAAGATTACACTTTTCAAAAAAAAGTCAGCATTATCTGCATAGTGCTTTGTTTTTTGTCATGGAGTGGTCTTGAAGAACATAAAACTATTCTGGACAAAACCAGAGTGTAGCATATATTTCTGGAGCAGATAACATACTTCAGCCACAAGAGCTTTCAGACCAGACTAAAGCTTGTCCCAAATATGAAACCATTCAAATTGTATAGCATTAGTATCACATCTTCAGCCTGAACCATTTCTCTACAGATTCATTCTTACTGGTCGATAGCAGGACCAGTATTATGGAATATATTCATAAATTCTCAGAAAAAAACTGTGACTACTAAGAGACAAGATTATCAATGTTCCCAGTATCATAAGTACTCTCTGTATTTATACACTGTTTTTGAAGAACAGCAGAAAGATATGTTACTGTGTGCCTGAATAATAAAATGGCAAAGAAGATTCAATTTTATTGCATGTAAATCAAAACACATGTGGAAAAGCAGCCAGTTTAAGCCACCACCAATACTGAATGAGGACCAAGCAACAAACAATTTTAAGGTTACTAAGGTAGCCTTATGGAGGTGGCTGTGACATTACAGAGTCAACAAAGAAAACTGAATCAAAAATAAAGTGTTGAAAATGACTGATGATGAAAGAGAACAAAAACCAGCGGACAAATCAAAGCTAAATGAATTCTAAAATTAAACAGACAAGAAAAAAATGGAAGGTCCACTGTGTATGTCAGGAATCATAAGTGCAGCAAAGGAGTACTAAAAGACAATATGCTCAAAGTTTACAGTTCTCTTCTGATAGATTTTTAAACTGCAAATTGGTGTTACTAAATCAAAACAGATGGGATGTGAATCATATGAGGGAAATAACTGATAGATCCTTATGAGGAACTCTCTAGAGCTAGATTCCTCTTATGAAGACCTATATAAAGATAACGAATGATTGCATATTATTGACTGTTTAGGAGGACAAGACCACCAGCATTAAAATTAAAATTGGACTTTTAAATAAAAGGCTCAGAAGCAAACAAACAGAAAAAGTGTTCAGATATTTAGGAAACTGGACCATGCCCTAGCACCAAGAAGTGTTGCCTGGCAGTTGTTCACAACTTATTGGTATGTCATATTTGAAAGGTAAAGCTGAAGTCACTTTAGTATTGTAAGGAAAATGTGTCGAGTTTTACCACGTGGTAAGACTCAGAAAGGGAAGGGATACAAAAACTCACATATGAATCTGGGTAATGTATTGGAGTATTAGAATTTGGTTGATTTTTTGCTGTGTTTAAAGGATTTCATGCCATTGGTTATAACACGTTATGACTGAGTGGGGTTCCAGGTGAGCTTTCCACCACATTTGGTTACTGGCTATGCCACAAGCATAACTGCCTGTTAAAACAGAAAGAATGAGATATTTTTAGTCAGCAAAGAGGAAGTGTGAATGTATACACTGTTGCCTTCTTTCTTCAAATTCTCTGTTCTAAGAGTACACAATGGAAATATTTTAAATAAATAAAGTTCAGGTTAATCAATAACTTTAGATATTCTAGATACTTTGTCTCTCAAGAAACTCTTAGCAGCTTTGAGTGATCAGAAAACACTAAAGAATATTGATTAATGTTTTAAATATAAAAATACTGATCTGTAGCAAACCAAGACCTCAAGACACTGAAAAGTAAAAACTTCGGGGTTTGTAATTATTTTTAATCAATATTATTACTGCCATACAGTCAAAAATTAACATAGTTCATATGAATGGTCTAATTGAAGATGTTATGGCTTATTGTGAGAAGAAAATAATACAAAAACTTTAAAAGAATGTGGCAAATAAATTTGAAAATAATAAAAAAATATTTATGTGGGAAATGATGTAGAAGATGTACCAATTTTTATGGACATGTGTGACTGAGAGGTGAAAAACTATTGGAGAAGCTTCAGAAAAGCTTTTGTTATTCAACAAATATTGTGTTATTTGAAAGATAAAGGCATTAGCTATATAATTGGGATGAATGAGCACCAATAAAAAATTGTGCTAATAGGGACTTTATTCACAGCAGAGTGGCTTTTTTTTTTTAATAAGTTGCAGTTATAAAGAAACTGAGCATCTATGAAATACAAGGATCCACAGTAAAAATCCATACACCTTAAACTCTCTATGTACTTCTGATCAAATATATGCTGATGGTTCCACAAACTGTGGAAGGACTGTTACTGTGGAGTTACTGTGGTGATAGACACCTTGTCTGTCAGTGACGGAGTTTTTAACACTTGTATTTCTGTGTTCATTACATTTTTTAAGTGCCTTTCATGGTGAATGTCTTGCTTTGTTTATTTTTTGATGTTATTGATATGTAAACTTTAATAAATAATCTTTATGGTCAATCTCACACATTATGACACATACTAAACAACTGAAGATTTGCTCAGAGCAAACCCCTGTAGTGGTTCATTAGCCTAATGCTCTGCCGTGCACTGTCTGTTAATTAGATATGGATCCACTATTCACCACAGAAGATGGCTTAGAGCACTGATAATCAGAACAGATACTCAGATACAACAGAACATGCAAAGGTAACAAAAATGTTTCAAAGTGCAATCAGGAGATACTAATGGAATAGAATTCATCAGACTGAAAAAGTCATAGATGAGGGGGCAATAGAATAAGACCTACATAGATGAATAGTATTAAGATGATCAAAAGAGAGAATGATTGATCACAAGTCCACTCGGTGAAATTATCAGTTTCAAGCTTTAAAAAGTAATAACTATTTTTCTGCACAACCTATAATTTTAGGTATAAATTACTTTAAAATATATAAGACAAGTTATCAGTGCCTGTTAAATGCAGCATTCAAAATGCAGTATCTAGTTCTGAAATCCCTTATGGCCTGTAGCTGTGAAAAATACATCAGTGCAGGGACAATTCTGCATTTGCAGTTGTTATGGATTTAAAATCTTGGAATTTTTCTTTCATCTACCAACCCTGCACCTCAGAGAGATCACCTCTTCTCTTTTTTTCAACCGTGGAACCAGGAAAAAGACTGCGTGCCCCACAGAAAAGAGTTCCACCTGGCCCCCTCATGAACTGCTAACAATTAATCATTTGCAGCAGCCTGCCGGGGCACACCTGACCCC
>JAWWEU010000081.1:72148079-72161505 GCA_035583155.1 Acropternis orthonyx | reverse complement strand
TGTCTCTTCATTCTAATTAATATTCCATCTTTGGCAAGGTTTTTATTCTTTGAGATGTTTCTTTGTACCACATCATTGTCCCTCTTGCACCAAACTTAGGTTTCACAAGCCTTCCTATTTTTGTCTTGCCCTTTGGAATTATTTAACTTTTCTTTATTATGGTTGAGAAGATATGAGGAATGTAACCTAATTACTGTAGCAGCAAGAGGGAAATTATATTGCAGAATTTGCTAGAATGATCAAAGATAGAACTCACTTCTAGGTATACTTTTCTAATTTCAATCCCATGATAGAAAGGTTTAAATGAAACCACCTAGAAATAGCTTGATATTGGTACCCTAATTTAAAAGTAAAATTGTCAATAAAAAGGAAGGTATCAGAGATGCCAAAACAAATGTCTGCCAGGTTCTTAACTGATTTGCCACCATCAAACTTCATGTTCATCTCTTTATAGCTATATGCTTTTTCATAAGTATTATGCAACACTAAAATGGCTATTTTTAAGAAAAATATTTATTCTGTTACCTTCATTTATGGATATTTCTCAGTACCCACCATTCTCTTCAAACTTCTTGTTCTTTGGAAATATAGTTTCTAAGACTAGAAGGTGCTTTTCAATACATCTCTGAACCACACAGTAATAGCTGCACAATTTTATTGTGGATGAATATGGCTCGGATACAATTAAGTTGATTACCTTTGTTACAATCATTTAATTAAAATATCTCAAATGCACGTAACCAACTTCCAAAAGCCCCTTTCAAGGCAAGTGATCTGATTAACAGTATCAGTACTTTTTACCCTTGCAACGTGTTAAGGAAAGTTGAATCAGAATATTAGCTCAGACAGTTGTAATAATTATAAAAATTATCAAGTATTTTGTGTTTGTTCTGAAGTGCTGTCCAGGAGTATTACAAAGTTTAAAAAACTTTTCCTCTCAGAATTAAGGAAGATAATTTAGCTTATTTTATCCTCAAGTCCATTTTCAATTGTAATTTTTATTTTTCTCTGAGATGATTTAAGTTACTAGTAATACTAATAAATCATATTTTTGTAGGGAAACTGAATACTGTTTCTTCCTATGAAACCACGTGTTGTCATGAGCATCATGCAATTGCATGAAAAAAAGAGTAAGTAAATAATATGAAGGTTAAAGTTCCTACTGATAATAATACACAGTTAATTTTTAGCACAATTTGAGGAAAAAAATAATCCCTGAAACAAAACTCTCTGTAAGATTTAAGAATTACTTTGAGTACTTTAACCAGAGTAAACTACCTCATGAAAATAGTTTGGACATGCTCCCTTTAAATTGGATCTAGAATTTCCTTTCACTAATCAAACCCATTTTATAAACAAATGCTATTATATGCATATTGAGAAGGAAGAGGGGAAAAAACAGAAAAAAAAAGAGTTTTCAGTCAAATTTACATTATAGCCTGGTTCAGAGTTTCAGAAGACGTTCCTTATGACACTGTCACTTTAACACAGAAAGAAAATTTACTGTGAGAAACACAAATCTCTCACAATAGGAGAGCAAGGTACATATTTAAGAAGGTGCATCTTTACATGACATGCACCAGATACCTGAGATAATGTAAATAGGAGTTAACAAGATTCCCTTTGCTGTGTCTAATCACAAAATTTTAGTGTCTCCATGTCTAATATTTCTGTTCGTGAGCTTAAAAATAAGTAAAAGATAACAGGCTTTTCTTCCTTTAGTTTCAATTTGAAATTCAGCAATTTTTTTTTTTTTTTTAATAAACTGCATAGAATTTCAGCTTCAGATTCTCATTGAGACTGGCTTTACAAAGAGCTGAATTTTATGTAGTCCTGAACACTTGTTAAAAATCAGAAATTTTTTCAGTATTCTCACATCAGAGTTCCAAACACCAGGTAAGGTATGTAAAAAATTTTAACCAATATTGTGATATGCTTTATTTGTTAGATGGAATGTTTATCAATAACTTCTAGTATCATATTGCTTGTGTAAATACTATTGATCAAAAAGTTCTCTCTAAGGATTTAGTATTATAAATTTAAAATATACTGGGTCTATCCATCTCCATAATTGAGTAATTATAAGTTAAATAATTATTTCAAATGACACAGTCGTTGTTGATAGTGCTATTTATCATTTGTTCATATTTATTTAATTTTGGACCAATAGTTTTCTTTAGTTAGCTTGAAATACTCTGGGCCAAACCAAACCCTAACACTTCAGGCTAAAATCTAGATGTAGGCAAAAGTTGTGAATTAAATGTGATTGACATAGGACTTAAATATTTATAGAGGAATAAGGTATATGACTTTCCACTAAAGACAATTAGACCTAAGTGGAATATACTATCCAGAAACAACTGGTGTGAATGTTTCTGTATTAAATTGTATCTATTGACAGAACAGATGACCTGGAACTTCCAGTTGACCAAGTTTATCTCCATACAAATTATGGTCCTATCATCCATAATTCAGATTGCAGAGAGAGATACAGAGTGACAATATCCTGTTGTCTCGCCAAAAATTGCCACTGGCACAACACACGGATGACGCAATTGTGCCAAGTCTTGTTAGGCTCTCAGAGTCCAGTTGCATTAGTGTCTCAGGTGGGTGTGGGAGAGCTCTAGTGAAATGAACAGACCATTATTTTTCTTTGCATTTGCTTTGCTGTGGTTCACATTCTGGTGTAGTCTTATGGTATATGAATAAGATACCTTTGGGGGGAAACTAAACTGGAAAATTAACTCCAAGACTCTGCCAAATGTAATCCCACCTCAAATGGGCATTTAGTCCATGGGACCAGACTAGGAATAGTCCAAAGTATTAAAAAAAAGAGAAAAAAAGGAAAAAGTTCAACAGTCTTGAAAAAGGCATAGCATGTGAATCAGGTGTTTTGTGTTAGATGTTCTGTCTACAGATTTATTGATCCATGCTCTTTGCTAATGCAGACATAGTTTAAGATTGCTAGCAGATTAAACAGCATTCAGAACAGATACATCTAATTCTCTTCTCAGCATCTGACTAACTACAATTTACCAGTCTTTAACATAGGTGTAACTGAAAATTCAAATTCAGCCCTTTTTTTTTTTTTTTTTTTTTTTTTTGTGGGGGGGGTGTGTGGGGGGGGGGGGGGTGTACGTGTTCCTCCATATGTCAGCCTTCCACATGCAATGTTGTCCGGATTAAGTCTAAAATATCTTAATTCAATCTAGATTACATTCTCTGTCAGAAATCAGGTAGAGAGAAAAACAGTTCTGTCAATGTAAAGAAAGTGTCATTTGTATGCGTGCAAATTTCTAATGCTACAGGAGAAAAATCCCTACTCTACTGTTACAAAAATTCTTGCATACAAACTTTTTTTTTTTTTTGAAACAAATTTGTAATTCAAATAAGGTAGTTTTTTGGGGGTTTGGGTTGTTTTATTGGTTTACTTTTTGAGTGTACTGTCTATCTACAGACAACCATCCAAAGGTAGCTACAATTTATTCAGGAATTAGTCTTTCTGGATGTTAGTACCTCACTGAGATTAACGGAATAATTCATACTTGTAAGTAATGTTTCAGGCTGCCTGTAAACCAAGACTCAGTTTACTGTAACAATGGTGCTCAATTCACATTCTATAATTTAATCTAAGAACTATGAGATGCAGGAAAATCACACACACAGAGTCACACACAGAATATTTTGAGTTGGGATGACCCACAAGGATTATCGAGTCAAATTGTGAAGTGAATGGTCCATACAGGGATCAAACCTGCAATGTTGGCATTATTAGCACCACACTTTAACCAACTGGGCAATGTGTGTGTGCACATATGCATATTTGTGTGTGTGTGCATGCATTTTTACCTGCCCGTTCTTGTATACATGGATATCTATGCAGAAGTACAATCACAATCTTTTTGCTCAGATGTGAAGGATAGGAAGGAAGAGAGGGTGGAAAAGAGTTTATAGTGAATGTGCCTTAATTCAGCTATTTCAATTTGATCTCTTTGATCTTTTTGGCTGTTCACTTAATATACAGTAGTTAGATATCACAATTACTAGTCTCTAATCTTACAACTTTTCTGTCATGAAATTGCTTCACATCTATCCAAGCCTTTGTTAGGTTTCTTGAACCTAAAGCTATGAAACTGCTATTAAGCAAATAAACAAAAAAGGAAAATAAAATTAAAGCATGTATTACTCCCTTGCTTCAGTTTTTGAAATTATTTTCCTTTGTAATGCAAAATCTAAAGTTCCAGGACTTTTTTTTTCTGAAAAATGGAGATTTAAGTAGTTTTAGTTTCAAGAATTGATTTTAAAACATAAATCAAAAACTGCTCTAGTTCTGCTGTCAGAACTGTATGAAGAAAAAATAAATCATGTTTTGCTAATATATCAAAGTATGTGCTCATTTTATGTTATTGAATAAAAAATATTAAATACACATAAAATTTTGAAAAAAAACCACTATAAGTGGCATGAGATTTTATGACACTATTGCTGAGACTCAGAATTTAAAGCAGTCAAAACAGCACACATTTTTAGTTTATGTACTTTCTTTTTTTCATGTATAAGATATGAATCTTACATAATGCTAAATTCATGCTTGATTTGTTTGTGTTTGGGGTTCTTTGGAGACATTTTTGTATTAGACTGTTTCATACAGAACACTGCTGATATCAATGTGAATATAAATTTACCTGCATTTATGTAAGTTATCATGCAAAAAGCCATACTTATTTGTACCTTACCTCAGTGATCCCTGCTTATGGTGTAATTCCATTTGCTTTCTCACAGTGCTGTCAGCTAGCAAGGTGGCTTACAGAAACTATGCATGGTAAGTCTCTATCTCTGCTGCATGTATCCTTATCCAGTAATAGTACCACATGTGTTTATGTTCCATGTAATCAGTATGCAGCAAGGTCTGCAACTGAGGTTCCTGTCAGGTGAAGCTGCCAGGAAATCTTTAATAAGAGGATGAAGTTCCCTGAAATAAGTTTAGATATATAAGCATCTGAAGGACCCTCAGATGCTTCTCACTAGCCAAAAAGTTGCAATAGTAGTTTATCCCTTCTCTTTGTTGACTCTGTCCAAAGAATTAGTTATTTTTTGACTTACTTAAGTCATTGTTAGACACCAGATGTGCAATTATTGGGTCAGAACTACCTTGTGGAGGGTGTGTGTGTGTGGAAGGGAAAGGGATGGGTCAAACCTCATGGAGGTGTGGTGGTATTGTATCCCTCATGGCAGCCCCTGGAGCCCACACAGGGAAGCCCCAGAATGTCTGTCAGTCACAAACAGCCTGGGAAAACTATAACACCCCACAGCTCCTGCAGACCCTGACCCAGCTCAGACTGGCAGGGACAGTGAGAACATGGCCCCTCACCATGATCTGGGACCCCAGAGTGGCTGGTGGGCCAGAGGCCCTTCTTGGGGAGTTTGGCCATGGAGAACAGAGCAGATAAAACCAGAGGCGCAGGGGTGCCGCGTGTTATGGCCCTGCCGTCTGGACATGTGAGAGCTGGCCTTCTACAAGGTTCCAGTGGTTGCTACATGATCTGTCTCTCCCTCTTTCTCCTTCTCTCTTCTTGCTCCCTCTGCTTCTCTTTCTTTGCTCCTTTTTTGATGCTTTGGGTGGCTTGGAGTTGAAGGGTTTGGATTTAGACTGAAGTGTTGTGGATTAATATGTGCTGCGTTGGTATTGTGGTGGAACATTTTGTCTAGCTTATGTAGTGCCCTATTTGAACCTTTGCCAAGTTTTCTTATTTTCTTCTCTAAATTAATAAAAAAACCCCTTGGGAACAAGTCTGTTGCTTGTTCTCTTGATGTTATCTTGCGGTATTAAAGAACCTTTTTTTTTAAAGTAAAACTCCTGGCTGAGCCATGAGCCCACAGCTCCCAGGGCTGGAAGGCTACAGTCATCATCATCTGCAACATTCTGTCCATGTACCAAGGAACCTATATTCCTTTTCACTGTCCTACCTTCAATCATAGCTTCAAACATGAGGTGAATTTGGGTCTTAATTGCAGTTTCAAAAAAAATATATTCACAAAAGAAAATATATTGACTTCCGGTGATTGCATTGAGTCAGTAACTCATATGGTACAAAAGGTGCTACAAACAACCCACTAATGATGTATGAACCAAAGCCATTATTGCCCCATGCCATAAATTCAGCTATGTGTGCCATGGGTAGAATATTGCTATTACAGAGAATAAAGCTACCATTTCATCATCCTTATCATCATCTTTTGCTCCTCAGATTTCACTTACCTTTAAATAGAAGATCCAAACCTGAGATATAAAACTATTACCTGTTATAAAATATTGCTAACACTGTAGAGCATGCTCAAGCATTTCCCAGAATTTTATACTGAGGTGAATGAAAGGAACTGTTCAGGAGTTGTGTAATGGATTTTAAAAGGTTCTTCAAGATACATAGAAATTGCACCTGAACTGAAACCAATTATTAAAGGAGATGAGTAAAACCTCTGTGGGGGGCTGCTGTGTTTCCCCTGGATATCACTACAGACCTTCTTAAAATATTGCACAAGTACTAGTTATTTTTTTCCTTTCAAGTCTGTGGCAATTTGTCATTGACATGAATTTTCAGAGAAAATGAAAAATAGGAATAAATAAAAAGAGAGGATTAATGAGATTTACCTTAAAAAAAAAAAAAAAATTGAAGAACAGTCTCAAAACACATGGTTTGGCGACACAGGCAGAATTGCAATAAAGAAGGAAGTGCAAGAAACTCCAGAAAGGACAGACATTTATGAGCAAATCCCACTAGTCTTTCAAACCAATAACCTGAAAGCCACTCTAATAAAATGTGATACCTGTATAAGCCATGAGACAGTGAGGAAAAAAATAATGATTGAACAGAAACATAACCTGCAGTAAAAATCAAAATAAGCAAATAGTGCAGATAAAGCAAAGAAACTTGCCTCTAATAACCCTCATATCTGTTTAATGGATTGTTTGCTTTTCAGACTATGTTGAAAAGCATATAAAATAAGATATATATGAAAATTTACGAACTCTATTACTGGAAAAGTCACAATGGTAAAAAATGTTATCTCATCAAACTTCCTGGAAGGAACATGCAAAATTATTACATGGATGAGTTAAGGAACCGAAGTTACTTCAGAAAAGCCTTAATATAAGTAATCTAAAAATATGAATATACAACACATTGTACGTAGGTAGAATGTTAGAGTATGACAAATGCATGTAAAAATGTGCTAAATATGAAAATAAAATGTATATAAATAGAGAGACAAGCATTGACATACACTTCACACAGAAAAGTTTGGTAGACTAAATAGAAATGTGTCTGGAAAAATATGTATTTGGTATGAAAATGGTAGTCAATTGTTTTTTCCATTGGTAGCAGCACATAAAGCAATATAGTATAATATGATATATGTTATTTTTCACAATTTTACATCATGTTTCAAGTTTAAGCATTCACTTTTCAGGGTATTAAAACAGAGCAAAGTACATCTTTAAAGTACATCATTAAATAATTTATTTTTGTTTAGTAAAGTGTGATATGACAGAATGAAGTATGCCCAGCAATCAAAATATTCAGGCTCACTGGAAAAAAAATAATACATGAGTTGAGTTTGGTGAAATTTTCCTTTTGAAAAACTTACTACAAAAATATATTGAAAAGTTTGAAAGTTCTCACTTAAATATTTTCAGGACGTTGACTGACTTTTCATTTTTAAATGTAG
The DNA here is from genome assembly GCA_035583155.1 of Acropternis orthonyx. Taxonomy (NCBI): domain Eukaryota; kingdom Metazoa; phylum Chordata; class Aves; order Passeriformes; family Rhinocryptidae; genus Acropternis; species Acropternis orthonyx. The sequence goes on along the minus strand of JAWWEU010000081.1, from coordinate 72,153,780 downwards.
ATAATAGCAAAAATGTAAACATGAAAACAAAATATTTGAAACTGTCCTTACAACTGACACAGAAAAATGTTTTCAGTTTTTGAATCTATAGAAACTACAGGATTACCCCTTACTGTATTTGTTTGGTTTTCCTTTTTCATCTTCCAAATTCTATTTTATATCATATTTTCTAGAGACAATTGTAAGTAATTGGTCATTTTTGTTGCTTCTGTGAAAGTGAACTCATTGGCTCAATGGTTCTCATTTTAACTGTAATTTCAGTAATGCTGATAGGCATCACAAGCAAATTAGTAATTAAGGATTTCAAACAGTATTGTATGATTTTGACCCTATGTGCATATAGGAACTGAAAGACTACAGATATTGAATCTGCTGAAGTAGCAAAAGATTACTATTGCTATAAAATAGCATGACATACATTGCTCAGAGAGACTATATAGCAAAATATAATTCAAAGATGCTTAGAAGAAAATGTATTAATCAGAAGAGGCAATTTCAAGATCTACTCTGCCTTTAAATGGAACTTCAATTAAATTGGAGGAAAGCACAAATTAACTAAATGAGCAGTGAAACTTCAATGAGCAGCGACACTTCAATGAACAGTGACGTATCTCTCTGTCTCAGTACCAAAATACACAAAGGATAGTTCAAAACCCTCTTCCTGTGACAGTTCCTTTCACCTTTCCATCAGTGCCTAAGAGGGACAGATGTCTGCCATAGATGCTACATCCACAGTCCAGGACAGAAGCTGTGAACTCGCAGGAGCTTTTCCATAGGTTCTACACTAATTGAATCTCAAAGATTTGATTGAGAACATAGTCTTCTGGATGTGTTTCACTAGCCAGTATGAAATTTGTTCACTGCTACCTTTGATAAGTGAAGATAAGTGAAGAAACAACCGAAAGCATTATAAACATAATCAAGAGAGATAAATTGTCTTGGCTTATTAATAATTGTGATTTGTTAAGCAAAAAGATGATTTCTTGATATATCAGACACTCCAAATTAACAAATAGCTTTCAGATATTGCTGCGTGAACTGAAACAGGAAAGATGATGCGCCCTTCTTGAACTGAAATGCCAGGGGTAAGGAAGAGAGATTGCTTTGCAGATGCTAGTGTGTCTTAATTGCTATTTTACAGGCTTTTAATGGACAGAGGTTCAAAACACAATAATGATATTGAAATATTTCTGTAAGCAATCACCAGCCTCCCAGTTTGTTTAATGAACAAAGGATGTATTTCTACCTTTCTCAACCACACTCAGCAAGAACTCAGGACAAAAATATTTTCACAGTCTAACAGCCATAAACTCATTGAAATTTACAATGAGTAAAGCATGACTGATCAAAATGCAACATTTGCTTTAGGTAACAAGATACTCTGCAGAAAGGTGTGACATTTACAAAAGCAATTAAGGGAGGTTTGCAGAGTACTTTTGTACAGCACAGCTGATGACTTTACTGTGTGAATACCTGGGTTAATCTAACTAGGACAAGAGACCTAGAGCCCCCATAGAATGAAAATGGAAAATATTCCAAGGATGACAATTTCTTTTTTTAAATTATTTATACTAAGTAGTTTTTCTTGCAAAAAAGAAAATCTATGGATTCACCAAAGAGAGTCTTGGAACTGATTGCAAAGCACTTAGTCATGATCTCCTTATGTCTTATTCAGCATTTGAAATAAATGGAAAGATACAGGTTTCTACATGGTTTCTCCTTTCAAGGTAAGTTTAGGATAATATCAAACCGTGAACATTTTAGAACATTTTTTAAGCAAAGGTCCTCTAAGAGGAATAAATTCAGTACTTTTATTCCATTGCTAAAATCCCAGTCACATTTCTCCACCAATTAACTGTGATTTTTAGACACTTGCGCTACCCTGGCCTATACTTAGGTGGAACAAATGGTAAAAATTTGAGTGCACCTGGTTAAAACTTTCCTAATATTAAAAGACAGACAAAAAAAGACAAAAAAGAAAAAAAAAAGTCTCACATTTAGTACACAAGTTATGCATTAAATATTGTAAGACTTCATTTTCAAAAACATATTTCTGCATAGGAAAAACAATACATGTGAACTACTTCCCGAAATTATGCCAATTTTCCTTTTTTTAATTAAAAAAAAAAGTGGGTTTCATCATATTTTGAAAACTACAACTCTTCTTTCATGCTACAAAGATTTTGTACCATCTGATTGTTCTTTATGCTAATTGTATATATGTGTTCTGAATTTCTGAGTACAGATCTACAGACTTACATGTTCATTATTTTGAATCAAGTTGCATGGGACTAATTGAAATCCTAAATTAATTGTTGATTTTTTTTTCCTTTTGAACATTATAGAAAAAGTAACAACTCTGGCTAGTATATGGAAATTTGAATTCTGGAAACCTCAACTGAGATGAAGAATGTCACTCTGCTCAGTTCAAAAGCAGCAAAGCTCTGTGGTTGCTCCAAGGCTGGTCTCGGACTGCTTTAGGCAGCAAGTGTAGTAGGAACCAATAAGGATTAAGCTACCATTGATTTTGTCCTACCAGGTTCTATTATTCAAGTGTCGATGGCTCATTAGTCTGTATGCTCCTGCTTTTATTAAACAAGAAATAGTGAGCAATCCAGAAATCCCTGAGGGAAATATTAGACATGGTACTGATGCTTTGCAAAGAATTGTTTGTATGTTTCTGGATCAACAATTGTCTATATTTCAAAGACAAGGATGCACAAATGACCTTTTAAATTAGGTTCACTGTCAAAGATTCTGACTGGGACATATAGATGACTATAAGATTTCCTCTTACTGGTTGCTATAAAACACAAAGTGAGGGGGGAAGGAAGATGAAAATCAACTGTAAGCACAAAAAATGAGAATCAAAGTGGGGTTTTAGGTTTGTTTTTTTCTTTTTCATTGGGAAGCAAATCTGTTTACTACCTGCTTCTGTGCAATCATAGAGGTTTGTGAATAAAATTACTATTGTTAGCACACTACCTTTTTTAAGATGCATTTTAAATTCATTTATATTCATTAACTGTTCCTAAGAAATGAAAAATCTGAGTTGTAAAAGTATTGTCCTTTATTCTTAAAATTATTCTGTTAAAGACTTGAGATATTAGCAGCTTTTTGCCTGTTGAGGTTTTTTCTCACCCTTTCTGAAATGGTTTGGATTGGAATTTTCTATTTTATGCTGGGTAGAACAACACCAAACTATGTTAGCAACTATTGTGTGCCTTCCCCAGTCTGTGGTTGGTATTCTTGGCTCCATGAACCCGCATGTAGATGCCGGTCAGTGATTTAAAACTTGAGACTCTACAAGGAATCTTTGACAGCCTCAGTTTATGGGCGCTCCACAATCACTGAAGGAAGTGCAAAATATTTCATCTTCCTTTCAGGCTCAGTAAACCAGTCCATGATGGCTTAGCAACAGGAGACGGATGGATGAGAAGAGATGGTAAGAGCCACTTCCTGACAGTATCTGTGGACTATGCTGCCAGTATGGAACTCTGGACAAGTTTCATGTAGAAATCAAAAGTTCCCTAAATGTTAGATACCCACAGTAAAGTCTCAAGTTCAAAGAGAAGTTAAAGGGGGACAGTGACTTTACTTTGTTAAATAACTGTGTCATCTATCTATCCAAGTGGAAATTATATTAGATATTCTGCCATTTTATGCTTGTGTCTTTCCAGATAGGCCTGAAACATATATCTATAAAAGCTAGATTTGATAATGGAGAAAGCAGAAGTAATGATGATAGGAATCTTGCACATTTTAGATTGGCTATTTCCTTGTGTATTAAAATAAACCATTTATTTAGTCTAATATCTTTTAAAATCTAATCACCTTAAGACTTCAATTAGAGTGTTTCCTTTTATTTTCCTGTGAGTAGCTTTAAAATCCCTGATGGAGAGAATCACATGGGATAAATCCTGTGATTTCCTTACCATTTAATCCTGAATTTTAAATAAATTATGTACCACAAGCAACAAGCTACATATTATACATGTTATAGCTGTGGGTTTGACTTCCATGGGGATTCCTATGAAGGAAGAAACATAAAATATTTCCTTTCCCCCCTTTAGTTCTGTATTCTTTTTATCTTTATTCTCATTAGCTATAAAGTCATATGTATCTTTCTGTTCATTTGGATCTGGATCTCTACCAAGTTCCTTTTCCTAGACTTTGAATTACTGATTTCTTGTTACTATTAAATTACCTTTAAAAAGGACTCTAATTTTGTCTTCCAATCACTTGTTATTAAAAAAAATAGTTACTACTTGTCTCTTCAGCAGTCAGTGGTGTGTCTCTTGACAAGGGTAGTAACTCCAACACTGACATTTACTCGTGGCAGTCCAGATTTACTTCATAGTGGGAAAAATTATTCTAAATTACTTTAATGGACTATACAGGCTCTTTTGCACACTGGGGAATAAGTTTTAATTTAAAGCACAAACTTCCTTCTCCCTTGTCTTGTCAATGCCAGTATACCTGTAAGAAGATCTAAAAATTTCATCACAACAAAAGTTGTTTAGTTGTTGAGGGAGTGGAGGTTGCTGTCCTACTACTACACAAGATAATCTCAGTTTCTTTTTTCACCCTTTACTTTTTTGACTGTGGAAGATTTTTCCCTGATTAGTTGCTAGTGAAAAATAGTGCTGTCATTTTTTTACCTGGTTTGATTCCATGCACAATCAGAGCCTTATCTGTTTGCATTTTGCTTTGCATTTTTCTTGTTAGCACAGGGACAAAAAAAGTGAGAATGCTGGAAGAGTAAAATGGAAGACAGTAACTTTCAGGAGTATTGGTATTGACATTTCAATGGCAAGTGCAAATTCTGCTCTCCTTTAGCACTGATGGAATCTCACAAATCCTTTGCAGCACATAGCTGCACATAGCACATTTCAGTTTCTTCCCCCCCCCGCCCCCCCTTCTCTTGTCTAAGGTTTGTTTAGTTTAGTTTTGATTTTTTCTATTGTTTCTGTTTAAAAGTGAATATGCTAAGACAAGAATCAAAACTATTCTTTTACAGTTTAAGTTCATGTCAGAAAACCTCTATACTTGCTGTCCAAAACTCTGAAGTGGATAGGTTTTTCCTATCTGAATTTCAAATTTACATTAAATTCATTTGAAATAGATATGTCTGAGAAGTATAAACAACAAATCTCTTAATATAAGGGAAACAATGCTAAAAACATTGCCTTGTCAATTTTTTTGGGGGGTTGCATTTTTTTTTATTTTGAACAAAATTTGTTACTTTTTCCATAGAAAAACAGTAGTGAGAAATCAAAATCGTTTTTAACACATTCCTCAGCTTTCCCATGTCATTTTGGTATAGGACTTTCAAAAGCAGTCACTTGCAGGTTCCTTCCTCATCTTGTTGAATTAGGTAAGTCACTTGTCATCCCAGAGATTCATCATCAAACGAACTTTATCATATTTTTTAGACTGTAAGAGGAAAGACTGGGGTTGTTGTCATTGATCTCATTAAGAAAAAATGTAATCAATAGACTTCCTGATGTTGCATGACTAAATTGTTGTTAGTGGATTTTTCAAGGAAAATTCCAGTAAGTACTGACCCAAAGTATGGCCAGGGTGGGAATTTACTGTGGACTGAAGTAAAACATCTTGCAACCCTATTGTGCTGGTTTAAAGGTAAACCAGCAGGAGGAATGAATCTAACTCACAAACAGATTACAAGTCAGAATTACAG
>JAWWEU010000081.1:72116460-72130240 GCA_035583155.1 Acropternis orthonyx | reverse complement strand
GGGCCAGGTGGAACTCTTTTCTATGGGGCATGCAATCTCTTTCCAGGTTCCACGGTTGAAGAGGAGACAGAAGGTGACCACTCTGAGGTGCAGGGTTGGCAGATGAAAGAAAAATTCCAAGATTTTAAATCCATAACATAGTGTCTCCTCACAACCCCCCCTGCATTCCCAACTTCCTTGCCAGCGTGGCAGTATGAAAAACAGAAAAGCACTGTGTAAGCACTGCAAGATATTGAGGTTAAGAATCCCTGTATTCTCAATGCTCAAAAGAAAACCTCTAAAAGGCAGAAATGGTATTTGATTTTCATGGGGTAATTCTAAAATTCAAAGCAAAATTATTTTAAAACGTCATAATTTATTGAGGATTTCAATAGAATTAATTTTGTCTCAGTAAATTACAATACTCTCCACCCTTGGGGTGATTTAAAAGAAAATATTAAAATATAGATGGTGATCTTATTCTGAAGTTATTGCACTTGTTCTGGAAAGGTCACCTGAAAGAATTTAATTATCCAATCAATAACTTTGCTAAATTGCCAGTAGATGCAAAAGAGAATGTTAGCTATAATACTAATTTTCTTACTCATCCAAAATTATTTGATTTCTGTTTCCAGACCATTTCATAGGCGGCTTTCTCATCATTTCATGTTGTGCTGTCATTCTGCTATAGACAGAAGGTGACTGTCATTACTATGACTGAACTCATTTATATGGAATAAAATTTAAAATAAAATATTTTTCTTTGTTTCAGCCTTCTTCCATATTTGGAATCTTGTGAAATATGCAATGTGATTTATAGCAACCTCTTGATATACTGAGGGAAACTTGATTTGCATTTCCAGATAGCCTGAAGGACTGCCTCTCAATGAAAATTTCTTTGAGACTGCAGACAGATCCAAGAATATAACATCAAATGACATCATTGTATGAAATAAAATTTCATTTGTTGCTGATAAGGAATACAAATAATAGAAAATCCAAACTTTCAAGAAATTATCAAAGTACTAAATTTCATCAGAATCAGAATGACTTCATTTCTGATTTGTTCCCATTTGAAATGTTTCAGCTTCTACATTTATCAATATATAAAATATATGCATAATGTTATGAACATTTCGTTTTATGTTGTTTTGAAAATGTCATATCTAATGATCAGTACTTTATTTCTGGTTTGGAATTAGGGAAACCAAGATTTTTGTTTTCTTTTTCTCAAATTAGTCCAAAAAAATTTTCAATAAACTATTTCTACTTTAATCTCATCAGTAGTTCTAACTTCAATAGCAATCATAAAATCAAGTACAAAATAAGCACACATATGCACGTACTTCTACTGTCTTCTATTCAAAGCTGTCTACTTTCCACTGATGAATAATAATATTTAAAAAACACAACGTGGAAAGCTAAATCACTTTATCTGATAAACTGTACTTTTATTATTTTTATGACTTCAGGCAATGTCTGCTACAGGTGTGAATTTGTGTAGGCTGTCCTTTACTTCAAATGAAAATAGTTCACTGTCAAACTTCCAACTTTTCACTTTTTGATTATTCAGAGTGTGAAAATTCTGATTTTATAGAAGTTCTTCACTCAGGAAACTGCTCAGAATGAAACCGTAAAGGCTATCATGTCATGTCTTGGGAAAATTAAAACCTCCTTACTTATTTATTTCTTATTACAAAATGTATATACGAAGGTATACTATGAAACCATATTAATATCTGTAAAGTAAGAGATGATCTTCAATAAAATGGTGCTGTAGGAAGCAATATATTATCTATCTATCTATCTATCTATCTATCTATCTATCTATCTATCTATCTATCTATCTATCTATCTATCTACCTACCTACCTACCTACCTACCAACCTATCTATGTGTATATATAGATATATATAACCATTAAAAGATGAGCAGTGGTTAGAAGACTTGAACTTGTATTTCTCCTCAAATATCAGGAAATCATATATTAAAATGTTTCCATGTTACCTAGTATCTGTACAGGCAAACTTTCATATTGTGAGAGAATTATCATTTCTGTAGAATTCTGTTAGCATCTTTTTCCTCAGCCTGAGCAACTCTAGAGTGGTATCATTAGTTGGGAAGCAAAATATATGCTGAAAAATATAGTTTATGAAATTATGTTCTTCATCTTCCATTCATAATTTTCATAATTCTTTTTGGTTTTTTTTCCCTACTTTATATTCTGGACAGCCTAGTCTTAGAGAATAAGATGAAAAATCAGATAGAACATTTTTTTGTTTCATGTTTGCCAGCTAAATCAGAATGCCCTTCACTCACAAATATGAAGGGTGAACACCCCTAGGCGTGTAATTAAGAAACAATTCAGGTATGTATAAATACGTATACATTTCAATATATATTTATCTGATATCTGAAATATGTATTAGGTATACATATATATATATCTGTCTGAGAGACTTGGGATTGTTCAGCCTGGAGAAGAGCAGGCTCCAGGGTGACCTTACTGTGGTGTTTCACTACCTGTAGGAGACCTACAAGAGAGCTGGAGAGGGACTTATTTTGTAAGGCCATATGGGATAAGCGGGAATAGAATCAAACCGAAAGAGGGCAGGTTTAGATTAGATAACAGAAAGAAATTCTTCACTGTGAGAGTGCTGAGGCACTGGAACAGGTTGCCCAGCGAAATTACAGATGCTCCATCCCTGGAAGTCTTCAAGGCCAGGTGGATGGGACTTTGAGCAGCCTGGTCTAGTGGAAAGTTCCCTGCCCATGGCAGGAGGTTTGGATCTACATGCTCTTTAAGATCCCTTCCAACCCAAACCTTTCTATGATTCTATGAAATACTTCTCCTGCGTCCCATACAATTTTCCCACTATCTCACTGTCCAAAGAGACGTTCTGCAGAGAAAATATTGAATGGTACTGTTTCAACAGTCCTTGAATGGCATAGTACTCACAGAAAAGCGATGAGTAAATATTTTCTTTACACTGTAAGGGTCAGTAATGTAAGCTTTTTTTGTTTGTTTGTTTGATTTGGTTTTGTTTTGGTTTTTTATCTTTTAGAGGCAGAAGAAATGCTGTTTTTAAAGTGTGGTTAAGAAGTATCTTGTATTTTACGATTTCTTAAATCTTCTAAGCTGAGGGTGGGTCATGCTTAATGCCACGTAATGCCTTTTCATCTGTGTTTTTGTTTATGGAATATAATTCGTAGTGTCTTTAGAACTCTGCAATTAGTGAGAGACTCAATAAAGAGCCTCTTGAAAAAATGGTCCTTAGCCTTTCACTTTCATGAGCACCAAAATTCAATCAGAAACTATTTTTAAAGTGAGTAAAAGCTACAGTGGCAAATCTATTAAAATGTGTTCAATCATTAACTTCTTTGATTTAACATCTGTCTAAAACATAACATCAAAAATTGAATAATTTATCATGTAATTGCATAAAAGCTCAAGTAATGTAAGGCATTAATTAAAAATTTATATGAAATTCAGAAGAAGAAAGTTGAGTGGGAACTATTTGATTACCCACACAGTGTGATGGCTATAATTGCTTTGAAACAGTAATCTAATATATTATAAATCATATATGCTTAACGGTGAAGAACTCTGTAAATGCTTTGGGTTTATCTGATGATTTTCAGAAAATGCATTAGTTACAGATTAGTTCAGATTCTATAGTTAGACGTATAGATATGCCAGTTCTTCTTGCAATTTTATAACATTTAGCCTTATTGTATGTACAAACTTCTATGTAAACATAAGAGAATAAGGTTTTAAGAACTTTCTGAACCTTATTTCATAAATGTACAGACTTGAGCAGGTTTCACATTTCCTTCTCAGGGTCATATTCAATCAGCCATAGAAGAATATCACAACCATAAAAACAACTCATACATTAAATACTTTATGGGGAGAAACAATAAACAGTTATTATAACAACCATATTATCTCTCCAAATTATCAGTTAACTACTACAGCTTATACCAACCAGAGACCTTTTAAGTTCAGGTTTCTTCTTTCACAGTATTTAGAAATAGTTCGTTATTTAAAACCCACATTTGTGGCAAAGTGCTTTTAGAATTAGAAAAATTGGCTCAGAAAGCAGAGTATCCAGATGGATGCCAACATAAGCACAGATTTTAATTTAAACAGGTTTGTCTGTCACCAGAAAATGGGTCTGCTTTACAAAGTTCTCTCTTTAACACTTCCACCAAAGCTTATTCTCATGAATCATTCACTGAGATCTACCTATGTAAATGAGGACTTATAAAACCAGGCCCTACATTTTTTTAAATGCTAAGCACAGTCCAACATAGTTTGGAGTACCTTCTCAAAGAATATTATCTTCCTAGTTATAGAAAGCATAGTTATTATTTTGACTAACATTGCTAGTTTTCCTAAAATCCAGATTTATCTGAGAAAATAATAGATTGAAGATAATTTTTTGTCTTGTGGCTCTCTTTTTTTTTAATTTATTTTTTTTAACCAATCTTTCTTCTTTTCTGCTGACTGCTGTTTGAGTCTTTACCTGTCTGCTGAGAGGATGGGATATATTTCATCTACTTTAAAACTGTCTTATTGTCAATCCATTCCTTCATGAGAATGAGATTAGTGTTTTCAGTGCTCTCAATTTGACACTGCTAGAGAATTATCACAAACAAAAAATAAAATAGAAGATACATATAAGGAAAACAATATGGAATTGGCATGATAGTAACAATGAAGAATATTAATGATACTTTTAGGTTTGGGTAACTCACAAAAGACTTGAAAAGATCAACTGCCAACTGTTTTGAAAATGTACTCAGAAATATATTCATTTAAAAACCCACCAAAATAATTTAAAACCAGAGACTGTCTATACTGTAGATAAGTGACCACAACTTAGAAAATACCTGGGTAAAATTTTCAAAAAGCAGAGAGTTGTCTCTTAGTAGCAAGCTTAGAAGAACCCATTCCTTTCCTCCAAGTGGAATGTTTGAATGATCCAAACATTGCATTATGAACGGAAAGTACTTAAGATGTCCAGAAATCTACCCAGCCAGATTTTCTGTTATGTTCTGCTCTTTAGGTTTGTTTCCTCTCACCTTTAAAAATATATTAACTTTTTTTTTTTTTTTTTAATAAACAGATGTGATGCTTCTTGTGTGCTGCATGAATTACAACTTTGGCAGCTTAGAGTTCTTTTTATCATCCTAATTACTAAGATTCCTGTGCAGTGACTCATCTGAAAGGAGCATGAAGATGGAGTTATTTCACTTTTCATTCATTGTTTAGGCTCTCAAACAGAAAAAATGAAATAGAAAACATACCTATTTTGGAAAGGATGTAAGCAAGAAATTCAGCCAATAAAACAGTTGTGATAGATAGATAGATAGATAGATAGATAGATAGATAGATAGATAGATAGATAGATGTGTGTGTGTGTGTTGTGCTCTCAAGTGCACAACCACAGTCTTGTACATGTACATAAACATATTCATAACTGGGCTACTAATATACGTATTGAAGCAATAATTCCATTTTTAAGGAAAAAGCTTTATGACTTGAAATTGAATTATTTTACTTTACAATTTTAATATTAATAATAACAATAATAAAAATCCCCAAACAGATTACAACTAATACAGATCTGGTAGGATTTTTTATGTGGAGAGAGAGAAGGCAAAAAGTAGTAAAGAAATATTTCGTTTGTTTTTCTTAGTGGTTGTGTCTACATAGTACAGGTATGAGTACAAACAACCAAAAGGATGAATTTCTTTTTTTGGTGGCAGTGCCAACCAGACATACATGAAACTATAGTCCCAGTCAGAGATGATTATTAAAACTACATTTTCTTATTCTGAAGTAACTGTTTGAATTGGAAGATTTACAAGGTACTCTGAAATTGGAATATCTTGGTGGCTCTGCTCTATCTCCTAGATTGAAATATCAGTTTGAAGATTAGCTTCTATTGCTCCACTTCTCAGATGAATATGGATGTACGTTCAGACTGAGGAATAGATGCTGGAAAGCGGTGTTTCAGAAAAGGGACCTGGGGGTCCTGGTCAATGGCAAGTTGAATACGAGTCAGCAGTGCCCTGGCAGCCAGGAGGGCCAACCCCGTCCTGGGCAGCATCAGGCAAAGCATCACCAGCCGTTCGAGGGAGGGGATTGTCCCGCTCTGCTTTGCACTGGGGCGGCCTCACCTTGAATATCGTGTGCAGTTTTAGCTCTTCACCCCATTTCTCTTCAGGTATAACAGCAATGGCAGCAGAAGCAATTAAAACCAAACATAATAAATATTTAGTTTGCTTCTGTAACAAATTTTAAAGAATTTTTTTTTTTTCTCAGAAACCTTTGTCCTGGAAACAAACTTACGCCTCTGTAGCCTGTTTTGCAAAAATGTTTTATCAGAACCTTAATCCTCCTTCTTTCCTTTATTTACTATTCCTTTTTGTACAAACATGCCTTCATCTCTTGTAAAGATAACAAGCCACTTAAGAGCTTTTGACTAAAGCATAACATGGCCTTGGACATTCTGTTTCAGACCACTTGTTACTTAGGAGTTTGATAGAAAGGTATTCAGATCTTTCTCTTTCCTCCACAATCATTTTGCTTCAGAGTTGATTTGTTTCACTCTTCCAATATTAAGGGCCTCACAACTCTACGGTCACATTATATTTTCCTTTCTAGGCTCTGAAATCTTCCCTGAAGTTGTTTCCATCTATCCCATTATGTGATTGTAGACATTTTTAAAGGAAAAAAAAAACCAAAACCAAACCACAACAAAAAAACAACACAAACTTCAACTTTTACATTTAGCTTAACATCACTGCAGGGGCATGCAGTGGCTTGAACTTGATCAGGTGTCATATACGCATCCATCTCCGTGCTCTAAACAGGACAGGGGGAGAAAATAAGATCAAAAGAATAGTGGGTCAAGGTAAATACACAGAGAGATCACTTACCAATAACCATCACAGGCAAAAAGTTATGATTTGGGGAAACAAGATTTTGTCTGCCAATCAAAATGGATTTGAATAGTGAGAAACAAATACAAACAACACCTCCCCCCTCCACTCCTCCTTCTGCTTAGACTCAACTCCTTCATTTCCAGTTCCTCTATCTCCTTCCCCCCAGTGGCAAAAACTAAACAAAAATAAATGTGTAAATACCTAGGGGTTTAAAAACATTTTTGCAAGGTGAAATACTGTCTGAATGTGAGCAAAGCAAGTCTTCGGGTGTATTTAAAGTCAACTGGTGCAAGTGTTTGTTTTATGTCAGGGATGACTCCTGAGCTGTTCACCGCTCTGAGGTAAACCTGTTTGGTCCTTTACCCATTTGAGAATCTCATAACCCCAAGGGACTTTTGACTTATGGAGACTGGCTTTTTCATTAGAACAGAAACTGCAAACAGAAAGTTTTCAAAATCGGGAAAAGAATCCTCAGAATGAGACAAGATATAAGTAGAAATACAGTAAGCAACCTTTCTCTCACATTTCATCTTTTCAGAACGAGTGCTTTTATTCATTCAGCAGCTGAGTGAAACTTACCAGTTCCAGCAAACTCTTAATCCTCCGTTACGCTCAGGCACCCCAGAAAGTACTTATTTCTGTTGCTTTTGAAGCCTGAATCTATGTCTGCTTTTTACTCTTCTTAGTAGCTTTCTAGCTTTCTCCTTTTCTACTTGTTCCACCTCAAATTGGGGAAGTTATTTCCCTCTTAACATGTCTAGTTTACCTGCAAGGAAAGGCATAGTTTCCTTTCCCTTCAAAGGCTTCCATCAGAGCTCATGTACAGCATCCACAGCAATGCAAACAGCCAGATGTGCTCCCCTGCTGCCTTGAACTGCAAACAGTGATTGTGAGTAAATGTATTGAACAATCCAGAATCATAAAATTGCTTCTTCCAAAAAAAAAATTAAAAACGTTTTCACATGTTAAGCTGTGTTTGTTTGGTTGGTTTGGTTTTGTTTTGTTTTGTTTTTTTTTTTTTAAATTGGGTTTTGGTTGGTTGGTTAGGTTGATTTTTTGTTTTGCCTTTTTTTTTTTTTTTTTTTTTTTTTTTTTTTTTTTTTTTTTTTTTTTTGGCTTGGTTTGGTTTGGTTTGATGGTTTTGTGGGTTTTTGTTTTGTTTTGTTTAATTTTTCTGGGTTTTTTTTGGTTTGGTTTGGTTTTTCTCCAACAAACTCTGAAGAATCTTTTACTGCACCCTGTTTGGAGGCCTGTTACCACGTTCAGAGCTAATCTACATATCTTTCCACTAAAGTCTGTATGCATATTCTGTAGAGTATGTATACAACTTTTTATTGCTGCAATTATTTCTGTTCTTGTTAGATTTTGATAAGTGAGGTTCTACCTTTATTAGAGAAAAAATTAGTGGGAAAAAAATTAATGTTTTTCATTGTGAATATGTGGTTTTATAAAAACAGAAAATTAGGGGGGTAAATCAAATTTCAAGTAAAAGAATGGTGCATTTTTCAAACCTTTTTGTGAATATTTTCTAAATATTGCATTCCAGAAGGAAATATATTCAAAATATGCCTTTATGGGAAGTTCCAAGTGTGTTCAGCTTCTGCATAGATTTGAAAAAGTCAACTTTTTAAATCTCAAAAATAGAATCATCATCTGGTTGTTGCTTTCATCTTAACTGTTGAACTCTCTGCTGATCTCTTATTATGGAAACACAATAGTTTCTTTGGTACTTGACCTCCCAACTGCCATTTCCCTTCTTTTCTCCTTTCCTTTTCTCTGCTTTGCACTTTATCTCAGTTTCTTTAGACCTCCCCCTTAATTTCTCCATTTTCTCTGGCATTAAAAATAACCACTGAAACTCACTGTGTCAGTCTCTTTCTTAGTGCTTCTGCTCTTTCCTCATTTCTTCTCTATATAGTTACTATATTGCCTTTACTGATTTTTTTTTTTCCTTTTTTCATTCATTGCCAGGTAGGTATGAGTCCATTTCATTCCACCTCATTAGACTTCCAAAAGGTCCGTGCAAAACCTCAGAGTGAGTATACATATCTGAATTTGGTAATTCTAGTAAGTCTGTCACCATGATATTTACAACCCAATTGGTGAAGAATATTACAGTAGGAAATGCAAATTCTTCTGTTTAAATGATTCTGAAAAGATTAACTAATCTCCACTTAGGAAAAGACTCAGTTACTCCTTACACTTTATTCACAGGGAAAACAGCAATTCTAGCTTTAAATTCTCTATAAATTATACTCTCTATCAAAAAAAAAAAAAGGTATAAAACTGTCAAAGAGCTTTTAAAGAAACAGTGTAAAAGATTGAGAGTTTCAGATTAATGAAGATTCACTTTTTTCTGGGGGTTGGAGAAGATACTAAATTAGAAACCACTATTGCTTTCTATCAGAAAAAAAGACAAGGAAATTTCTGTAATTAAAATCTCATGAATTTCTGGTAATAAACTTATCTTTTGTCTACTCCAATGTGATGTCAAATCCTAAAAACTATGAAGCAATTAGCAAGGTAATATGACTGACATCAGCATAAAATGGTTAATACATTGAGAAATAACATGTTTTCACCGAAGTTGAAAGACTGAAGGTTTTTGAGCATAGCTGAAACAAAGAATATCAAAAATGCTTTTAAATTATTCCAGTTCAATGATAGGAGAGGTTTTATATATATAAACAGGCAGAATAACCCAATTCAGAAGCAGAATAAATAATGACCATAAACCACCTCCTAATGTGCAAAAGAAAGTGTGCAATATGAGCTAATTCACATTTCGTAATAAACAACAATTAATTAAAGGTATACATGACTAGATTTAGGACTCTAATTATCGAGTTACATGATTCGATGAAATATCTAGGTAATTTAGTAGGTTGCTGTCCCATTTTCCACTATGATTAATTGTGAGTGTAAAAATGTTATTAAATGCTAATTTAGTTTATCTCATCAGAATGTAGGTTATGTCCCTCATATATCTATACTTATGTTATTATAGTTCATTCACTTAGTTTATAATGTGGATAACTTATTCAACGGTATTTGTAAAATTAATCAAATGGTGATTAAAGTATTTGATATGCTAATTAATGTAGTGAGTATGCCCTCTGTATTCCACATACTTCTACACAATTTAATGACACAGTCAGTTCTTTTGATTTCTGTGAAAATAGGGTCACTCATGGTAGAAAACATGAAGGTGCAAATATTTACAAGACTGAAATCTAGATATGGAAACCCAGTAAAACTTGCATTTTAACAGGGAAGAGATATTTGCAGAGTAGAAATCTACTAGCAAGGAATTACAAGACCAAGAAGTTCCATTTACATTCAATGTCTCATGAAGTGATGGGACTCATCCTCCAAAATAAGATGCTTTTTCTTTGTTAAGGCCGAGGTGGTCAAAAGCAATATTCACTTGTGAAAATCTCTGAAAATCATATTTTAAAAATAATTAGGAAAAAAAAAATTTGGAACATTATCTTTATGATCCATTAACCAGCTATCATATAACTAAAAATATGAAATGATGCTGTATTTCTTTTCTTTGTCTTAAGGGAGTAAAATTACAACTCCAGAAAAACAAGAGCTTAGATAATAGGAAATTAAAAAATACTATAAATTAAGCTGAGGACATCTTAAAGCAACAAGCAAAAGCACACCTTACCTCCTTACTAAAACTTGTTTCCTAGGTTGTTTCACTCTCCTCTTGTTGGTTTTCAAAGATAAAATTTCAAATCCTTATCTAGCTTACAAGGTGCCTTGATGACCGGACAGCTCATGAGATAGTACAAGATTAGTCAGAAGTTCTTTGGAGTATACTGATGATAGGTGTTTGTTTGCTATCCTAATTTTTTTTCTTCTTAAACCTGATATGTGACAGAGGCAAGTTGCTTATTAGGCTTACAATTTATTGGCTGTAAGTGCTTACCTAAGCCACATAATCAATGTTTTGATGAAATTGACTCTTACAAAATTCATCATCTCCTCCTCCTTCAATAAGGTGTATCTACTTTTTTCAGATACCTAGTAAAGATGATAAACACAAGGTTAACGCCAGCTGCTGTATTTAATGTCTCTGATTTCTACATTATCACTAGAGAAATGTTTCTTCAGAATATAGCTGAGTATAACCTAAGATTAAAATATAAGTTACTCTCTTTTCTTTCACTACAGGTGAACCAGGTTAGAAGGGGATGGAGTAAGATAGCACAAATGAATAGGTCTTAAAATTCAGGCAGTCAGTATTGCTAGTTTTCTTTCCAGAAATTAATTTTTTTGCAAGATCACATTGTTGTTCTCTGGGATACTTTTATGCTTTTAAACAGTTAAAACAATTCAGTAATGCCAATGTGTTGGAAGAGACCAACATTACACCTACTGGCAAATACCAGATGAAGATGGACCTGTGGAGATGCCTGGAATTATCCCAGTTGAGAAACAAGAGATTTGAATGTCTGGCTTATTGTTATGTTTAATGAGGATGGTATTGTAACGGTTGCCACATGGGCTGTTCTAAGAGTTCGGATGTGTTTCTGGTTTTCCCCCTGTTATTCCCCATTCATCCCTATGTTTCACTTACCCAGTTACCTGCCCAGACTTCTTCCTATCCACGGTTACAGCCATCTCAGTTTCACTGCATCCCTGAGGCACCTGGAATTTTCCACCCTGCTCCCTTAGGTCCTATTATCCCCTCCCTGATTGGTTAATTTTTGCTGCAATGCAGTGTTCCCATATTTGGTTATGTTTCAGTTGGTCCCGCCTTCCCTTATCCTTTTATGTCTTCCCTTTCCTTATGGGCGGGCTCCTCCCTAACTCCTCCCTTGCTCTACCCACTGAGTTAGAGTGACAGTTTGTCCTCCATTTAAGCCGCTGCACATTGAAATTAACGTTTTTCCTCCCTGTTCGCCTTGGCGTGTGAGCCACTGTGTGGTCGGGGCACCGCAGTGAGGGAGGGAACCCTCCTTGCCTGCACCTACCCTCAGGCTGAGGAGCGCCCTCAGGAGTAGGATCCAGGTTCTTCTACCAAGCCCTCAGGGCCACACCAATGGTTTATTCATTCACAAAAACTGTACCCTCAGCTTTCAAAAATAACCTGATCACAGCTTTTTTTTTTTTTTTTTTTTTTTTTTTTTCCCCCAGGTAAAATTTTAATGCAGCAGTATTCTAACTCCTTGCATGAAAATCTTGGTGGATAAAACTTAATGAGGATTTGACATTTAATTCCCAGTTGATCAGGACTTTGTTCTAAAGGAGTAATATTAGCTAATATATTACTTATTCTATATATAAACGTGTTATTTTGTGTTGAGTTGACCTTTGATAGCTGCCAAACACGTGTCCAGATGTTCTCCATCCCCCCTCTTACACAGGAGAGAAAAAAATGTCTCTCCCCTTCCACCACCCCTTTTTCCAGGCTCAGTTGCACTCCCATTCCCATCTCTTCTATCTCCGGCCACCTTGAGTGAGCAGGAGCCAAGACGATGGGTAACGCGGCAGGGCGCAGAGGGCGGTGTTGTAATCTCTTCACAGCTCGCTCGGATACTCCTTCCCCCTCTTCTTTTTCCCTGCTCGAGACTGGGATCTTCCCCATGGATCGCAGGGAAACACCTGCCCCGCCGGGGTCGCTTCTCCCGCGCTGCCCCCGGGGCTTGCAGGGCTGTCTCTGCCCCGGCCCGGTTCCCCCCTCACTCAGCCCTGGCTGCCGGGCAGCGTTTTGCCCTGCCTTGTCCAGGCTTTCACCGGGGCTCTCTCCCGCCCGCCCGGGGCTGAGGGGCTCAGCTTGCCCGCCGCTGGAGCCGCTGGGACCGGCTGTGTCCCCAGGCGGGGCAGCCCGGGATGCTCCACGCGGGGGGAACCCAGCACAGCCCCGGAGCTGCCGCCGCCTGGGAACCTGCGCACAGGTAATGTCTAGACATAGTGATTGTTGTTTAAACTCTACAAGCTATTTCATGGAAGTGGTAGGTGCTTTCAAATCACAACGAAAGCCTAGTCTACTAGAAGCATTTCGGTAATTTCTGGCTTAAATTTCTAGGGTTATATATCTAAATCTGGATCGTATTTGGCTTTAGGATGGTTGCACACCCACAAAACCAAAAAGTAAAGATTTATAGACTAGTCAGAATAACTACAACATCCCAGAAAATACTCTATACTCTATACTGTATTCTTAAATAATCAGTGCATAAATGAGTAGAGAATAAAAGGAGTGGGATAAGAAAAAAAATCTGTATACCTTCTTTTGTCAGGAGAGTTCGCCCACTGGAGTCAATATATTTGAGTTAAAAGGGCTTTTGCCATTTTCCTGTTTAAAGGGACATCATATACAAATAGGAAAACATAGAAAATATGTTTTTGTTAAACTGCAGTTCTCAATCTCCATGATAATTACAAATGATTGTAAAAATAATTGCAAATGTTAATTACATTATTAAAAAATAAATTAGTATGAAAAAAGTACAACATAAACCAAACTAAAAACGAAAAATTGCAAGTTATGCTGGCAGTTGTTGTCAGCAATTTATTAATATGCCAACAGCCAGATCTTCCTGCCTGCCTCATTTTGCTCCTCAGCTCTAGATCTAAGCCCGTGCCAAAGATTGAGGAGGTGAGTTAGCTTTTCCCCATTACCAGATGCTATGTGAAAGATTGTTGGGAGTATCTTTGCAGATGCTGAGCATAATGTTCTAGTACAGGCCTGCTTGCACAAGTCAGCCTGTGTGACAGATAGTAGAGAATATTTGTCCTTAAGTGATACATTTGGGGAAGCTGGTTCTGTCCCTGAGTGAATGTAGCATTTAGAGACGTTAGTTACAAGTAATTAGGATAATAATCA
>JAWWEU010000081.1:72102715-72116443 GCA_035583155.1 Acropternis orthonyx | reverse complement strand
CCCCCCCCCCCCTTAGAATTCTCAATTTTTTTTGGACAGCCAAAAGATAGGCAGACTTTTTACTTCATGGCTCTTCAATCTAATCACTGCCCGTGAGGCCACTTGTGTTCAGTGGCCTTATTACACCTTTTATCTTACCGTGATTATTGTATCTTCTTATGTCTAAAGACTTCATGAGGTTTAACTTACTGCTGAATAAATACTTAAATCCTACTATGCCATATGCCAATTAAATATGATTAAATTCAAGGCTCCTTTCTGTTGTTATAACAATGGGAATTCATTAGTGCGGTAAGTGCTCTTCTTGCAGTGTATTAGCTAAGTTCCAATCCTAAAAGCAACAGTTCTTTGAAAAGAAAGATTTTAAATGATCCCACAGTAATGTTTAAAACTGGTATTATCTTTGTTTCATTTGGAAGAGTTACTTAGCTTGAATGAAACACTGGATATCTTCTAAGGTATGGCCACAGATAGTCATGAGATAGCTATGAGCCAAAAAATACAAGAGGAATTAGGAGACTGTATTACCCAGAAATGATGAAAGACATTAGCAGTAGGATGATAATGATGATGTGGAGCTACAAATGCGCAGAATAGAGAGCTACATTCAATTAAGAATATCTCCACCATATGCAAAAGAAACCCCAAAAATGCAGCATAGGAATAAACTCCATTTTCTCTAACTGACCATAGATTATATCACTGTTAAGACACAGAGAACAATAAGAAGTAAAAAACATTTTTCTTTGCTTGATTTTTATCTTCTTGCTAGTGACCTCACCTTCATACAAAATCTTGCAGGGAACTACCGGTAATAACAGAAAGCCTATGATGTACTCTTTGTCCTTTGAGTATGATTCAATTTAGACCAAAATCTTAGTTAATTTCAAAATCCTGAGTCTGGGGTTCGGTAGTAATCTATGAAATGTATCACTGTGAAACTCAAAAACTCTATTTTCATTTTGGTAATATTCCTATTGCTGTCTGCTCCACTGTACCTCTTCTCAGCAATAACATTTCTTTCAAAACAGACATCAGGTTATAGGTAGTAGGATTTTAAACTTGTGTATTTAGTCTTAAGTCTTGGAGTTTTTGGTTTGGTTTAGTTTAGGTTTTTTTGGTTGGTTGGTTGGGGTTTTCTTCTATTTTATTGATTTTGAGGATCAAGAAGCAAAAGGCCAACCCACTGAATCCCCCTATTCTGGGCCTCACAAAAGGTGATATGTGGCCCTGAGGGGTCTTCGGTTTTTCTATTTGGGGTTGCCCTTGGCAGAGGGTAGGCGCTGGTAAGAGCGTGTCTTCCCTCCCTCCACAGCCTCCATGCAGGTCGAGTCGCTGATGGTGGCGAAAGCATGCTCACACACTCAAAGGAACGGAGGAGAAAAGACTTTATTTCAGGGGCACATGGCCACATATAGGATACAGTGTGCCAATCAAACTTAGGGGCAGAACATGGGAGGAGCCCGCCTAATGAACCAGGAAAGATAACCATAAAAGGGGAAACATAGGCAGGGAGTAACAGAACATAACCAAATAAGGGAATCTGCACTGTGGCAGAACTAAACCGATCAGGGGGTGAGTACATGGGCTCAACAATGG
Source organism: Acropternis orthonyx (assembly GCA_035583155.1). Classification (NCBI taxonomy): domain Eukaryota; kingdom Metazoa; phylum Chordata; class Aves; order Passeriformes; family Rhinocryptidae; genus Acropternis; species Acropternis orthonyx. The sequence continues at coordinate 72,114,844 of JAWWEU010000081.1, read as the reverse complement.
TAATAATGGGGGAAAACCAAAGTCCTCAGAGAGGCTGAAAAATGTTGGGAAGAACAGTGGATAGGTAAGGTAAGTAACTTTCAACAGTATAATCATAAATCTAGCCTGGGTATAACTTGGGGACCACAAAACTTGGAAAGAGGTACATAACGGGGGAGATACAAGGCTAAGGAAACAATACAAAAAACACCAAACTCTCCAAGAACCTCATTAGCCGTTCGTCTGTAACCTTAAACACTATACTCTTAAATCCTTTATTTCCTTTGCTCCCCACCAATTCCTGTCTTACTCCTCAAAGGGAGCTGCATACATGGGCTTGACGACTCCATCTTCAGCTCCTCCATAAAATTGTTTCCCTCTAGCCACCATATTCTCTCATACTCATACTTTCTGGCAACATACTCAGACCCTTTTTCCTCACTTTCTGGTTTTCTTGACCTATATACTGACCCATAGGTCATCTCAGGGAACTCCATGAGGTCGAAGGCTTGCTTTCCCTCATAAGTGCCGATGGAGTCCCCTCCAACAGTGATGTAAGTGAGAGTTTTGCTATTAGTTCAAGCCTTGTATCTGCTTTCTTTGGCTTTCCTTGATGTGTGTGCTTACCTGCTGCAGCTGCAGGAGGTTGTGGCATTGTGCCAGTATGTTTATGTTCTTTCCCAAAAATTGTCTGCTAACATTTTATATCAAAGTGTTCAATATCCATGGATACATTTGCACCTTCTGTGGTCATGCTGACATTATTTTGTGTCCTCACAGCACTGGGGTGCTGGTAAAGAGAATTCTGGCAGTGAGATTACTTTCAGGCATCTCCAAAGGTCTTGTATTGGCCCTAATAGACTTATGTTCCTGCAGTTTATTTGCTTTTGGAAGTGAAACTAGCTAAATAAAGTCTAGATTAATGCTATCTATACATGCATCCATCTCTACTCTGCACCACCTAAATGTTCACCATAGCAATATGCACTAGACTTTTATAACTTGGTGATAATTTCTACTACTAGAAACACATGATCATTGCTTGCTAGAGAGAAGCTGTGTTTTCTCTCATTACTCTCTCATGAGGTAGAAAAGTACTTTTAAGGACTTCAAATGTAAACATTACAGAGAAACAGGTAGGGTGCAGAAGAAGCATGACTGGGTTTTACCAGACATCATCTGAAAAGCATTTAGCAGACAACATCTCCAGAAAGAAGAAATCTAATCATTCAGTTATACACATACTTTTTGACTGTGTTTTTTTTTTGTTTGTTTTGGTTTGGGTTTTTTTTTGTTTGTTTGTTTTTGTTTTTTGTCTCAGTAAATAATTTCTTATAATATCAGAACACTGTAGATCTGTGATGGACTTTTTTTTTTCTCTTGTTACGTTCACTTGCCACATAATATCTACTGATTCCACTGTGGACAAGGAAAAAATGTTTACAAGAAAGAACTCTGGCATTCATCCTCATATTTTTAGAGGTAAGCAGCAAGATGATTTAATAAAGATTTTTCAGAGAAACTTGATTGTTTCTTTGATATAATTATAAAATTAGTGGAAGAAAGAAAAACATAATAAGATACACATTTCCAATTCATTAAGGAAAACATTTGATTCTGGATTCTATAAAAGCTCTTACCTCAAAATTAATTTAAATTGGCTTGAATACGAATGTTACCATGTGGAATAACCACTGGTGGAAGACAGTAAACAAAGGAAAGTGATAAGATGCAAAATAGTGACTTAGGAGAAAATGACTGCTGGTTTACTGCCAGAGAAGGAAGTCAGGTTATATTCTGTTCCTCACTAATTACTCTGCGGAGACAAAAACCCAGCACATTAATTAATTCATAGAGGGTACTAACTTGGGGGAACTCTAAAGGCTAAAGTGCTATGAGGTGTACTTCTGCACTTCAGTGGCAGAGGATGAACTTTAATCCTAAACAAAAGCTGAGAAATATCAACAGATTTTATATAAAATTTTCCAACATTCAGTTTTTCTGAGGTAAGCTGCAGTTCAGAAAAAAGTCTGCTGCATATTCTAAGCTCTTATTGACTCTAGCAAGCGTTAATCATAAATATACATGTTGTGTGGAATAATGAAGCAGTTAAGCACAGGTTTAAGTCTAAGCTTATTTTTAAATTCTTTGCCATTGTAAATTCTATAAAGAACAGATGAAACCTAGAAATAAAAGTATAAGAATATTAGAGAAATGTAAATGTGATCCTGTATTAATACACCTTCTCTTTGTATGGCCCATATTACTATCTGTAAATAGGATTAAGGAGAATGAGGAAAAAAGTGTAACTTCATTTCCCGTTTTAAAAATCAAAAGCAAACTTTTGTGTTCTCAGACATACTCACATACTCCTGGTGTATCCCTCTTTTCCACCCTATTCTTAAAATATAACACACTGTGAGTAATTAAATAAGTGCCTGAGAAAGTGAACGTGTTAGTCCAAGGCATGAAATTCAAAAAGGAATCATACCTCATTGAATTCAATGATAGAACTCCCACAAAATCTCAGAAGGATTAGAACTTTACCAGAACATGGTGATGCCATGTACCTCACACTTACTTTTTGCCACCTTTGAAGTATAGGAGTTTCATTATGAAAAAGATATTTCTTGACCTAAAAGAACTTCTCCTTATGGACTGGAGATGGGGTGTGAAGCCTAGAAGGGGTAACAGTAATCTGAGAGACTGTAAGCACTTCTAAGGTATGCCTCCATCTTCAAAGTATTTATTTGAATTAACAAAGTGAAAAAGGAAAGCCACAAAAAAAGCCACTGTGGAAGCCTGCCAAGGCTATGCTTTTGACTGTGTAGCTTTTTTCTCCAGCTTCCACCCTAAAGGGTCCCAGCAAGGACCGAATGGTATCATCATAGAATCAGAATAAAGACAATCAGGGAACACATTTGAAGTGCGAACATTTCACAGAAGAACAGCTGTGTGCAGCGCAGCAATGTTTGCCTGTTGCGGATGAGCACATGAAGCTGATATTCATGTCATGCCTCTGTATGTGGAACAAGATGAACACTGAATCCCTTCCCTACCTGACACTGCTTACATGTAGCTACAAATCTCTTCTTGATTAAAATCAGTTTTGCAGGAGAGATACCTCTAGATTATTTTTTTTTACTTGTGACAGAACTGGATACAAGGGACAGTAAAAACTGTAAAGTAATTATTTTGTGTCTGGAAAGAAATGCAGGCCTTCAACAAATTAAATTTTCAAAGTACTTTCAGCTTGTCACCCAAATAGGCTAGGGTGCACTTGGAGTCCAATTGAAAAATGAAGATAGATGTTGCCGCTAAGTATAGCAAAAGGGCTAAACATCTACAGAACTGGACATTGTGTGAACAACGTGCCCAGTCAATTTCATATTCACACATACAGTGTCCTTGGGATAGGTATTTAGCATCTGACAATTGACTGTCTCCTCACCCGTAGCCAGGCCTAATTTCTTATTAAAGGCAAATAAAAAGACAGATTTTATTGAGAACAGAACAATCTTTTAACTAGTGTTACACTGCTTTTGGAGATTGCATGCTCAGATTTATACTTGAAAAATGGTGGGAAACAACGCACAGATATTGGCCTTGGAGTCCCAGCAGAAGAATATTTGTGCTAATGATGTTAATTGAATCCTAGGGGAATAGTGATGTAACTAAACAGAGGTTTATAAAAGACAGAGAAAATACACATATTTTTTCAGCAATTTCTTCCATGTTTTAATGGATTTTGGGAAAAGTCAAGGCACTCCACACCAATCAGAACTGTGCAATTTCCAGTACCAAAGTGTGATAGAGAATTGTAGGAGCAGAGAATAACGAAAGTGAGGGGATCAGCTAAAGTCTTCATAGTATCTAATACATTCATCCTCTTCACTGCTAAATTCACCATGTCCACAGTGAGAGAAGTTCTTTTATAACATTAGTCAACAAAGTTCATTGATCAATGACAGCAGTTGTTCATTCATCAGCTTACTCTGATTGTAAAGTAGAATATAAAAATGCTAATAGAAACTGGCAAGGAGCTCACCTCGACAAAGTTAAGCCTGTGAAAATTTATTTCTAGTCTAGCTTTGTCTCAGGACAAGACATCAATATTTTGAATATTTATTTAAGTTCTTAAAATATGAAGAAATTACTTATCTGCAGGTGAGGGCAGGGGAAATTCTCTTAAGAAACTGTTATTTGATACTTTGACAACATCTTCCAGGACCAAGAAGGGACTCATCAAGAAAAGGGTCAGTTAGGATTTGTAATACAAAGTTTCTTCTCTTTCTGAGTGTCAATTTAAAGATGTCCCATCCCTGGAGGTGTTCAGCATCAGACTGGATGGGGGATTCTTAGTAACCTGATCTAGTGGAAGGTGTCCCTGCCTAAGGCAAGGTAGTTGAAACTAGATGCTTTTTAAGGTTTCTTCCAACCCCAGAATTATATGCATCTATGATTCTATGAAAATAGAAAAAAATGCTTCCATTATTCCTGAATAGATCCTGAAGGGGGCAAAGAAATGAATTTCCACTCTCCGTGAGCCACTGCCTCTACCTCTTTCCCACCCTATGGCCCGTATTAATGGAGTGCAGCACTTCTATACTCAGTGCTGAGCAGCATGTAGGTCTTTTCAGGATTAACTCCTCAGAAATCCAGGAAGCAATAATGAATAAAGAAATGTCATGGTCACAGCTGCAGGAAGTTAATATTAAGAACATAATGTGATATTGGAGCAAAAATAGCTAACACAATATGGGGATAAATTCTCACAGGTGTCTTGCCACAGAGAATTTTCTTTTCTGTTCAGCTACAGTGTGAGTATATTCAGAATACTGCATTAAATGTAGGGCATCTCATTGCCAGAAAAATATTGAAGTGATTTCAGAGAAGAGGATTAAAAATGGTTAGGAACGTGAAGGCATCAGTTAGGAGGAAAGATTAGAAGAGTTAAATATGCATAGATTGAATGGCTGACAAAACCCCACTAATATGTGAAGGGTAAGAAAACACTTAAAAATGAATATTATTTAAAATTTTAAATTAAATAATAGCATATGATATATCCCCATCTAAATTTCATTATTCCTGTATATATATATATATCATGTTTTACTAGACTAAATAATCCCCCGAGCAGTGATGTCTATTAGGCTGGCACAGGACTGACGTGTGCATCATGGCATCATGGTTAACTTATCAATTGCAGTACTTTTCAGACATATGACAATACATTTTCTTACTGAGCAGAACTCCAACAACAAATGCAAACCATAAGTCTTGTCAGGCTCTGCATCAGAAGCTTTTGCCCTGCCACTTAGTTCTCTTTTCACCTTCTTTTGGACAATTTGTTTTGGTTTGGTTTGGGTTTTTTTGGTATGTGTTCTTGACCAGCTGTTAGGTGCTTTGGTTCTCTTCAGACCCTCCAGATGACAAACATGGAGTAAGAAATTCTCTATCTTCTGGGACTACTTGCTGTGCTCACCAACCAGTGGCTATTTCTCATAAGCATAAATAGGTGTATCAGAAACAGTGCAGCCAGCAGGATCAGGGCAGTGACTGTCTTCCTGTACTTGGCACTGGTGAATCCAATCCTTTGTTCAGCGCTGGGCGGCCCCTCACTACAAGACAGACTTCGAGGTCCTGAAGCTTGTCCAGAGAAGGGCAATGAAGCTGGTAAAGGATCTGGAAAGAAACAGCAGAATGGGAACAGATCCTGAAATTCAAGGGTCTCTGAACATGTGGCAATTTGACAAACTCTTTCAAAAAAGAATGGATTGCTGCAATCAGATGTGACAACTGTGTAAGCTCCACTAACTCATTATGCTTTAGAAAATAGAGCTGTATTTTACTATAATCATTTATGTTTTGTCAAAAACAGATAAAAACAGCATGAATACTTAAAATATGGTGTAAGAAATGGTGACTTTTGAAACCATGCTAGGGGTAGAGTGCCCAGAAGCATTTTCTTGATCTCTATTATCAGGCGTCATGGTGGTGTCTTTTGCGTTTAGTACAATGCATATCACTTGTTCGCTTTGGCTAAAAGTGAAAGAACTCAAGTCTTTATTATCCCTAGCAGTGGGCTAGCAGAAATACATCTCCATGATTTTTTTCCCTAAATCTAGACTGTAAAATAACCTCTAAAGAAGATGTTGCACTTTGTAAGAAACAACTACTGCTCAAAGTATTGAGTCCTTGCAAGTTATAATTCCTAGAAAAGTGTAATTCTGATTAATCCTCTCCCTCACATCAATTAGAATGTCAGAAGAGGTGAAAAAAACCTGGATGTGCAATCACTCACTAATGTTAAAAGAGAGCAAAATTCAGTGTTTCTGTTTAGGGAAAAACTGACCTACAGATATGTGATCAAAGAGTTTTCAGAAGAAAAAAGTGGTTCACCCAAAACCAAAGAACTGAATTACAGATTCTTATAACTAAATTGTTGTTTTTAATTGCATAAATACATCAATTTTTATTTTGTTTTATAGTGTTGGTGTTCATGCAACTAAGCATCACACAGCCACTTGCTCACCCCCTGCCCTAGTGGGATGGTGGAAAGAATCAGAAGTGTAAAAGTGAGAAAACTCATGGATTGAAATAAAAACAGTAATGATAGTGATAATAATAACAACAACAACAATAATAATAATAATTTAAAAAGGGAGCAAAAACCCACAAAAAGAAAAATAAAAGCCAAGAAAAGACAAGTGATTCTTACTGAAATAGTCACCCACCACCAACCAAATGATGCATAGCCAGTTCCCAAGCAGTATCTGCCACCACCACCCTCTGCCACAGCTTTGTATGCTGAGCATGATATCATATGATGTGGTGTGGCTGGGGTCAGCTGTCCTGACTCTGTCCCCTTCCAACTTCTTGAGTGCCCCTAGCCTCCTCACTGGTGTCGTGGGGTGAGAAGAAGAAAAAGCTTTGACTCTGTGTAAGCACTGCTCAGCAGTAATGAAAGCATCCCTGTTTTACCAACCCTGTTTCCGGCACAAATCCAGAACACAGTCCCATACAATTTACTATGAAGAAGTCTAACTCTATCCCAGCCAAAAGGTGCACAAAGCATTAAACTGCATTTCACCATCCACCCATGCTGGTGTTTCCCCATATATAGGGCCACATGGAAAAAAAACATTCTTGACACCAATATCTTATTTTTCATCTGACTAAGCTGCATAGAACCTCACAGGAGTAACAAGACTCTTGTTAGTTGTGGGAAATAAGATTTGTGCATATGTCTTGACATTTAAAAGAAAATCAGGACTGGAGACTTCTAGATGACCTTTCCTTAGGTCAAAGGCCCATGGCAACAAAATAGGTCTGACTGAAATGAAATTACACTCCTTCCTCTGCAACTACCAAAAAAAAAAAAAAAAAAAAAGGCGCCACAAAAGAGAGAATTCAGTCATTCCAGTCATTCAGTCATCTTGGTTAAATTTAGCTACTTAGGAGAATTTAGAGATTTCTTGAGGTTCCTTTCAGAAATACAGGCAGTATATGAGAAGATGAGTGCATGCTTTATGTAAATAGGTGATTTAGAAGAGAGACATAGAACTTTTCAGCTTTTTTATCCATTGAGAAATAGTACCAGAAGGACTTAAAATAGGTAACATCTGTCCTTGGTTTAGTGTCTAAGAAACCAAATAAACAGATTAGAAAACTTAAAAGAATTGTTTCAGCAATTAATGTAAATAATGCTTTATTTTAGATTGTTTTAAGCATTTAATTTTAAAAATAAATTATTTTTCACTTTGAGAAAGAATGTATTCTTACTTAAAACAGGCATTTTAAAAAAATTATAATAGGGGTCACACATTTCAGACTTGATCTTAAAGGTCTTTTCTAACATAAAAAAATCTATGATTTTATGAAGATGGAATCAAATTATTTTAGCTCATATTTATAGGTGGGTTCAAATATAGGTGTTTGGAAGAGGTTTAATTAAGGTCTTGATTTCCATAATACATAAACAGAAGATGAAGGACATTGCTTTCATTACGAGATGCGTGTTTTGGTGAGTATTAACATTTTATTGCTAGTACTTAGGTAAAATAGAATAATTGCTAGTACTTAGGTAAAATAGAATAAAATATCTCTCTCTGAGCTTCATGGTGATGTATCTTCAATTCTTTTACCTGGGCAGGCAAATTCAATGTTAACTTTTGTATATCTTTGTATAGATATGTATAACTATAGCATAGATATGTATGACTATAACTATAACATAACTATGTCCACTCCGCCCATATTACTAATATAGCTCATCTGTGCACAACACCAAATTTCAAAATCTGCTCACTTTGGCTGCAGTGAGACAGGCATTTAAACCCTGTTTATGGTATCACAGACAAGTGACTGAACTTGAGCATCTGCCTCTAATTGTTTGGGTAATTCACCTTCTGCCTTACAGAGAAGGCCTGGAGGGATTGCAGCAGTGATGTAGTGCTGGTTTTCCCTCTTGTTTGTTCCTGTCTGCCCATGGCTGAGACAGACCAGATGCAGATATCCATTTATGCAATTTTAAGCAAACGTTATAGGGCAATAGGTCTCACCTGGTGGCTGAGGCTCAGTGGTTTCTGTGAAAGTACTAAGGGAGTTTTGAACTGATTTCCCCCAAGAGAAGTTGTTCTTTTCCTACATGTACATTCTCTCGGAAGGTAGCTGTGACAAAAGCTGACTCTTTAATTAAATATTTAAGTATGCAAAAATCTATACGACTGTCTGTTGGATATCCTTATTAATCCAAAGGAAATTTTAGAAGTATTATTTTGCAAGAATGTTTAAATAAAAATCAGCAATACCTGTTTTTCGTTGTTATTAGAAAATGTAAGCCCTTTTTCCCCTGCCACATGTGAGAATCTAATGGTAAACTTGAAATATATACTGCAGTATTTTCTTTCCCCATGCCACTTAAAAAAAAAAAAATATATGGCTTGCATGGGCATTGTTCTTCATGGTAAATTGTTTGGGTTTTTGTTTTAAACATATTTTACAATATAAAAATGTGTGTTTTGTATTAAAATGAAATAAAGCTATTGTATTTATGTATTCCTAATCATTAACTCTCGTTTACATCACTGTTTATAACTGTATTTTTGCTGTTTTTTTCTTTTACGTGTCTACAGTCATCCAAGCAGTATTTGCATTTAAGTAACTCAAATTCTTTAAAATTATGACTTAACTTGAAAGATGTACAGTTAAAGAAATTATAAGTAAAACTTCTAGGGAAAACAAGTTTGGTTAAAAGTGAAATGTTCTCCTGCTGCTACACTTAAAACTAAAAGGTTATTATTACTAAACACATGAAATATGTGGATAACACTTGACAAATTGGTAAGTTTTACACATTTCCATGTTTCCTGGCTTTCTGGAACAGGAATCTGCGTTGTTAGTCTGCTGTGAGTGAATACATTTGACATTTTGAGCCCTAGAAACCTGTATTTTTTGAATACTTGTAGGATAATGTTCTTCAGAGAATTTCCAACTGATTTCATCCACTCACACGGTTATTTTAACTAACTCTCAAAGATAGAGAAATTACACCCACAAGCCATGCTGACAAATACGATGCAAGTTTTAAAATCTTCCAATTCAAATCAAGAATACAATCTCACCAGTGTTGTAAAATATAAGATAAAAGTAATTGCAAACTGAGGTTAGAATAACAATGTCAGTGAAGTACAGAGAAACAGATAGATTTTAGAAGAAAGACTTTAAATACTATTAGGAAATTGTTTTCTTAAGCAAGATTCAACTACTGCCTATTTTTTGCCTTACTACTTTCTCCCTCCATAATTTATGTAGGCTTATTCGCATTTTTTCTTTCATCTTGAATCAGAGCTTTATTGTTAAAATCTGTTACTTATTACAGCTGGACAGAATTATTTTTTTTTATACATTGTTATTTCTATTTGTCAGGGCCCTGAGGGCACTGATCCTGCTCAACCTTCTCTGGTGCCTTCCTCCAGTCGTGCCCATTGACCGAGGACACTACTTCAGTGTGCCCACAGCTGCCAAATATTATGCCAAGCCCAGACACCTGGAACCCTTGAAGGACCTCAAGCTCATGTGTGTAGCAGTGTCCCCAGCCCCATCTCTGTCCCCTCCTCCTGCTGCTGTGTGGTGCCTGACTCTGTGGCATGGCTTGCCCTGCCTGGGTCTGTCAACAGACCCCAGTACAGGACCAGTCTCTGTCAAACACAGTCAGACCCTGACAAATAGTCCCCATTGGACAGAGTGCTGGCTACTCTAGGGTCCACCTTGGCTTCAAGTTGCCTGTCCCTTAGGGAGCAGTCAGCCCTTCTTGCACCCTGACAGATTTTTTTTCCTATTCCTAAACTGTTTTATTACCATTCTCAGAGATAAGTTATTTTGTTGCTCATTCATTTCTTTTCCCTTAAACTAGTTGTATTACCCTTTTTAAAATGAATCTTGAGTTTAAAAAAAAAAAAAAAAAACAACAAAAACCAAAAACCCAAACAAACAAAACCCCAAACCAAACTAAACCTGCCCAACTAAAAGAATGATGGGCCGGGTGAGTTTGCTGAGAGTGGTTTGGAAAAAACTTTCCTCTAGTCTGAAGGAAGGTGACTTGTTGCTTTAAAGGCCAGAGACTATTAACAGAGAGGTCAGTATATTGAATATATTGTGTCTCCATTCTAGTAGAAGCCTGAGGATGGGAAAACATTCATGAGTATTGGTCTGTGTAAACTAGCTTCACTGGATTATTATTTTTTTTTTAATAATCCTATGAAAACTTTCCTCTTTATTTTAAGACAAGAAATAGGGTATATGGGTACCAAAGCTACAAATGGAGTAGTGATATCATGCACTAATTATCATGGGATGAATTAGATTAATTATTTTAAATCAGAATGAGATTACTACTATGTGAATTTGATTAATAGAAAAGCCTGCGGGGACAGCTCAAGGGGTGGCTGCATCAGGACTTTAACAGTGTTGTCTTGATGAAGCAAATCAACTACATCATCTATAAAGCTCTGTAAGCACTGTCAGAGAGGACACTTAAGCATATGCTTAGGTGTTTTTTTGGACCAAAATAAAAAATCCCAATCTCTGACCTAGCTTCTGACCTGCTCTCAATATGTCCTCACAGAGATCAGAGGAATAACAATGCCATCGTAACATCACAGGCAGACATATGGAGCTTATGATAGTTCAGTGCTACTATCCTGTTAAAATGCAGGGTAAATCAGAGCCCTTTAGAAAAATAACATGCTGTCTAGGTTCCCTACAAAAATGGCAGTTTTCTGTCTAAAAATTACAATCATATTTTTTTGACAGTTTGACTCAAGAAACAATTTAATTAGGTTTCAATACCTTCAGTTATTACCGCAACAGAAAATTGACAGGACTTGTTACTGACTGGATATCATCACTGATATCTTTTCCACTGACATGATATTTTTTACTGTGAACCAATCTTTTCATCATTAAACACATGAAAAGCTTTTATTAATTAATAAAGAAGGCAATAACTGTTTTACCTAACATTAGTAGAAGAAACAAGTGGAGGACTGTCATTAACATCCACGTCCAGCTGATGTCAATATCCAGAGCATTACTCATTTAAATGAAATTAGTATTTTAGTTCTAGGCCAAATTCAACAATGAATTTAAGTATTGGCACTTTCATTTAGGATTTGTGGTTACATATTTTCTCAGACTGGGGAGTGGAAAAGTTTGTAAATCCTAAAAAATACAACAATTTGAAAAAGTAGTTGTTTAGGCTAAATAATATTTAAGTGTTATAAATTGAAAGGAAAAGTACTGTTAATAAGAGGACTATTGTTGTTTTGAAGTCTAAATATTTCTTGCAAGAAATGTAGACTATTAAACCCATATACCAAGACCAACACACTTGAGATCATCAACTCCATTTCATGCCTTTAAAAATCTAAGCAGCCAAAATCAAACGCAGACTAACAATTATGATAACAATGGACAAAAAAAACTTTTTCAGAAATACAGTTTAAAACCTTACAATGATTAAAATAATCTTGCAATCTGTCATATTTATTCTATCAGGTAATAAGTGACAGGATGAAATAAAACGGCCTTAAGTTGAGCCAGTGGAGGTTTAAATTAGATATTGGGGGGGGGGGGGGGGGGGCG
>JAWWEU010000081.1:72091751-72102705 GCA_035583155.1 Acropternis orthonyx | reverse complement strand
CCCCCCCCCCCCCCCCCCCCCCCCCCCCCCCCCCCCCCCCCCCCCCCCCCCGGACAAATCATGGAAAGGGTTTCAAAGCATTGGAACAGACTACCCAGGGAAGCGATGTAGTCTCCATCCCTGCAAGTATTCAAAAAACATGTGGGTATGGCATTTGAGGACATGCTTTAATGTTGAACATGGTGGTGGTGATGGGTTAATGGTTGGACTTCATCATCTGAGAAGTCTTTTCCAACCTTAATGTACTATGATTCTATGATACAGTCATATCAACATTATTAATTTGGTCAGTAGACACAAATGTATTTAGTTGGAGTGGAAAAAAAGGAAGAAACTTTTGAAATGAATAGGCAGATGCCAAGGGAGTGTCTATAATGTCCATCCAAAAAAAATATTTTGCATTAATTCTGTGAGAAATACAATATGATGAACATGGAATAGAGAAAGAGGAACATGGAAATAGTTTTTATTGAAACAATGTAACATAGAAACCCCAGGCATTTATCTGAACATTGAATCAAAAGAGATAAATGTGATGGCTAGATTATGCTGGGTTAAGTGGATGTGGATGAATTCATAGTTCCCACAGAAGCTGGCACTCAGGATGGGCTGTTTCTGAGACCTGTATTTTAAATCAGTTTAGGTGGAGTCAGTAGAGGTGGCTGTGTGGATCTGACACCACCTTCCAGTGAAAATACAGCAAACCACCCCATTCTGCCCTCACTTGTTCTCTGCACCCTTGCACTCTTGCACAGGCTCTGATAGTCAAAACCTAAAGTCAAACTGCTCAGTTCATTAAACCAGGAAAAATTAAACCAACAGAGAAATGTTTTGGGTTTTTTTAATTTTTGGAGTGTTAGCATACTGACAGGAGCTGTTGCAAAGGAGGTGGCAGAAGTATGTGGATTAGGCAGAACTCAAAATTACTTCCACAGAGGCTATGGGTTCTGCCACTGACTCGTTCAGGAAACAATGGCTAGAAGATCTGAAAAGGAGAGGTTGTTTTGTTGGGTTTTTTTTTTATTATTTATTTTTTATTTTTTTAAATTTAGTTAAAGCATTTGGTTTGCTCAGATACTCATGACAACCAGATCATCATCTTATATCTTTGAGGATGGAATAGGATTGTAGCAGTTTTTTAGAGGGGACAAAGAAAAATAAATATTTAGTTTGCTGAAATACTTTTTTTTTTAAATTATTTTGACAGAAGAAAAAAGTTTACTGTCAATTTTCATGAAGACAGGTTGCCTGGGACTCCAAATAATTCCATACTTTGAGCATTTACTTAGTAAAAAGTGTGAGACAAATTCTGTCTCTCTGAGAGTATTCAAATGTGTATATATATAGGTAGCTATAGATTATAGTGATATCAATACAGAGAGATACAGATATGTCTTTTTAAGAGAGTGCTTTAAACCTCCAACTATGAGATGTGAAGAGTTAGTGTGTAAGAAAATCTCTCATTTATGCCATATGTTGCTATTTAAAAATACTTTTATATACCTGACTATTTCTCCAGTCTAAATGAAATTGTGTACATGTTTTGCTCATGGTTTTTATTGGAATAGTTGAGTGTTGGATATTGGGTTATTTTGGTTTTTTTTTGGTTTTTTTTGCTTTTGCAGTTTTGGGGTTGGTTTGTTTGCTTGTTTTCCTGGGAGAAAAATGTTATCTGTCTCTTCTGATTATTCCTTACCTGAGAGCATTTTTGTAAGGCCCTTCTCTGATCTCAGTCAGGTGCTCTCAGACTGCAGCAGAGCATCTCACATCCCTAACAGACTTTATGGTCTGATTGGAAAATGTCGAAAACTTGAAGAAATTGGTGTGACTATGTGAGTGTCAAGGCAGATCATTGTGCTGTGGTGTGATTCTGGCTGTGCCATTATCACATTATCACTGAACCCTTGCAGTGGGAAGGGACCTCAGGAGTTCTCCGGCACAATCTCCTTCTCAAAGCTTGACCAAGACTCAACTCACACCAGGGTTTTCAGGGTATAAGAGTCTGAAAATCTCCAAGGATAAAAACTGAAGAGCCTCCCTGGAAAACCTTTTCCAATGCTTGAATATTTTCACTATGAAGATGAGTTCATCATGTCTGAACAAGAACTCCTCTTGCCTGATATGCCATGTACTCTCACCAGGCACCACAGCATCTGCCCATCTCTGTGTCCTTGCAACCTCCATCCAGGGTGCATGCAGGCTGCTGCCAAATCCCCTCTAAGTCACCTCATCTCCAGGCTGAACAAGCCCCTGTCCTTCAGCATCTCCATACAGAGCAAGAGCTCTAGACCTTAACAACTTTAAAGGCCTTCTGCTGAAATCTTTCCAGTTTATCCATGTCTATCCCCTGTGGGAGACTCAAAACTGGATGCAGTATCTACATATATTCTTCAGAGTGTTGAACAGACACCGTGTCCCCTCCACCTCCTGCCTGAGGACTTATTGATATATATTGGTAAAATGATTGAGTGGGCATCTAAAATACTCTATCCAACATACCACAATGTGTTGTTCTGTATTTTCATCTTATTTCTATACACTGTGCTGCATCCTTTTTTTTTTCTTTATTACCCATGACAACATACTCTTATTTTGCCATTAATCCAAACTGCACTGCAGCTTGAAGTCCATCAATAGTTTTGAAAAGAGATCTCACCCTCTTCTCAGTTAAAAACCATCCTGATGCTTCAGTCTGATCATAAGATGATGCTATTATGGATAGCTTATGGGAATAACACAGAAAAAAGGATGGATGCTCACACAATACTGTGATAATTTTGCATTATGTATTTCACCCCTAAGCACCTCAAAGGGCATTACAGATTGATTTATGTTCTGCTCACAAGGATTATTTCATACATCCGTGTTTATTAGCTTCAGCAACAGTTCAAATTAGGACAGGAATTAAGGCCATATCCAGCCCAAAATGCAAGGTGAATGTGCTTATAAAATATCCTTCATAACAGCACTTCAGACTTCTTCCTTTCAGTGCAGTACCTAGAGCAAGGAATCATTCATAAAATATTAGTATTTAATGTACAGATGCAAAACTGAATTTCTATTTACCCTCGCTGTGTTTGTAAAAATAGTTTTCAGAAGGTATGAAAAGGATGACTTCCTTGGGAATATATATCAGGTAAAATCATGTGTTTCCAGTGGGATTCATTTGAGAATTTTAGAGTAAAAAGAAATCTTCCAGTTGAATGACGGATTCCAGAAAATAATAATACAGATATTTATCTCATTTCAATACAGAATTTGTTCAAAATCATGTTTCATCACCTATTTTTCCTTCTCTAAGTCTGCAATAGCACACTTCTCTTTTCTGTTTTCCTTCAGATATATGTTGAATGACTAGTCATTGCTAGTTTATTTTGTTTTGGGGGTGGTTGTATGTATTTTTGCTTATATTCATTGATAGATTGTATTGAATTGCTTATAAACTTATAATGCAATATCCTTTCAGGACTTTTTAATCCACATAAAAACCCTACAACTTTTCCACAGAACCACCCTTCCCCCCCCGCCCCTTTTTTTTTTTTTTTTTTCTTTTTTCCCCCTGAAATCGATGCCATAAAAGTATGATATACTTCAAGGAATTCAGGTTTCATAAATCCACAACAGACTTTCCAAGTGCCTCTTCTCTTAATATCTTAGAGACAGGCTTTGTTGAATAGATGAAGCTCTGCTGCTTAACTTTTGAATCAAAAATACAGTCAGGAAGATTTATCAAAGGATGGTAAAGATATTCCATGGGGACTT
Organism: Acropternis orthonyx; assembly: GCA_035583155.1. Lineage (NCBI taxonomy): Eukaryota > Metazoa > Chordata > Aves > Passeriformes > Rhinocryptidae > Acropternis > Acropternis orthonyx. Next base: position 72,098,943 of record JAWWEU010000081.1, on the reverse strand, counting down.
CATCACTCATTAGGCCATTATTACTTTGATGTATACTTTTTCTGATGCTGAGACTTCACACAGGAGCTCAGCGAACATGCTGTGGGAGGACTGATGAGTAGTACAGTTTAGTGGAAATTTCTGCTTTGTTGACATTTTGGTTTAGCTTCTTATGAATTGAATTCTTCCCCATACAAGAATATGTCCACAGGTAAAATTCTGTTGTGAATTTCTATAGATAAAACTGTAGAGAAAATAAGACAAGATATTTGAGTGACTTTGAGATTGACATATAGATATTAATATTAATTTGCCTTCAAGATTAAGAAATTTAATAATTCTCAAGTAAATAGGGCTTTTTTTGTGGTGTGGTAGAATGTCTAATCTGTGAAAATTTCTTAGAAGTAAAAACTTCAGCTTTGTCTAATTTAGTCAGCGACTTAGAGGTTGATTATCCATTATTTACCCATACAACACAGCTGTTAACTTTATATTCTGCCTTATCAGACAAGAGGTCACTTGTAATAGTTACTCAGCTGCTGTAACAGCAATTTGAGAAAGTTTTCTGGGAGCAAGCATCCAGCCAACTCCTCCTCCCAAAGCTCTTCCATGAGCACTTACCCCTTCTGTAGCTGTGGTCTGTGTGGCCCTTTGCTAGATGAATACTTTGTGTTTGATGACAGAGGCTTGATCCAAGTAAACTAAATATGGAATCATCCCTGTTGCCTGTGCCATCAGTTTTTTATGTCTATCCCAACAATTAATTTTTACTGACTTAATTGTTTTGATGGAGGTTTTGAATAACTAATTATGTATCACTGTCTTCTCAAGCACATAGAAACATAGAATTGTTTAAGTTGGAAAAGTGCTCTAAGATCATCAAGACCAACTGTTAACCCAGTACTGTCAAGTCCATTACAAAGCCGTATCCCTAAGTAGCACATCTACATGCCTTTTTAAAACCTCCATCACTTCCCTGGGCAGACTGTTCCAATGCTTGGTAACACTTTCCATAAAGAATTTTTTTCCTAACAGCCAAACTGAACTTCCTCTGGCACAACTTAAGGGCTATTTCCTCTCATCCTCTATCACTTATTACTCAGAAGATGAAACTGACCCCCACCTCACTGTAACCTCCTTTCAGGTAGTTAAAGAGAGCAATATGGTTTCCCTTGAGCCTCCTTTTCTCACGGCTAAACAACCCCAAACTTGCTCAGCTTTGTAAGACTTGCACTCTGAACCCTTTCCCAGCTTTGTTGCCCTTCTCTGGACACCCTCCAGCACTCAATTGTCTTTCTTAATTATATCTTAATCAGAACTTCAGGCAACCCGAAATACAAGCCTATTGCATTCAGACAGACCACTTAACTCATTAAACTTTTAATCTAAACTTTTCTAAGACTACACTATACTACTTTCTAGGTATTTTTAACTGATTTAATTTTTTTTAAATAATATAAGTGGGCTCTGAAATATCTTCCATTATCCCACTGGATACCTGTGAGCTTATTATTCAGGCCCTGTGTATCAAATTCCTTGGTCTACAAGAAAGATGGGGAGAGACTATTTACAATGGCATGTAGTGACAGGGCAGGGGACAATGGCTTAAAACTGGCAGGGTGTAGGTTTAGGTTAGATATCTAGAAAAAAATCTACATTGTGAGGGTGGTGAGGCACTGGAACAGATTACCCAGAGAAGTTGTGGATACTCCCATCCCTGAAGTGTTCAAAGCCCAGGTCAGACGGACCTCTGAGCGCACTGGTCTAGTGAAAGGTTTCCCTGCCCCATGGCAGGGGAGTTGGAAGTAGATGACCTTTAAGGTCACTTCCACTCCAAACCATTTGATGATTCTATGATATATTTAAAATATTGTTTAACTTCACGGTGAATTGTTTTTTGGTTTTTTTTTTCTTTTTTTGTAGAATATTATCCCTGATTTATTGCAATTAAGGTACAGAAATACTTAGAATAAACGTATTACTGGAATACTCTTATTTTAATCTGATTTTGTAACATACCATCTTCATCTAGTGCAGTGGGTTTCCCAAGATTTACATCGTACGTGAAGTACTTCCAGAAATACACTTAGAATGCCAAACATTCTGACGTCCTAGGGGTCCTTACCAGCTTTGTGATCTTTGTTATTCATCCATTATATCTATGGTTGGTGACATCTCTCTTTTGATTTCTACTACTTTACAATTAATTTTTAAATGTTATTGTAATTTTATAACTGTGTTTGGGTGGATTGTGTTACAGTCTTGTCAGATTGTTGTTTGTGTTAGAGAACATTTTTTACACTCTCTATTCTATCTGTCTTTTTTTTTTTTTTCAGTTTAGTTTTGTTTTTCAAAGTCGGTGCTTCTTAGAGATTTTCTCAGCTTCAATAAGAACCATTCACATGAATGACTATATATACACATAATGTATTTATTACTGAACGGAGCTGTCCTTTATTCACCAACACTAAGCATGATCAAATAACAGCCCTTAATCCCTCTAAGAGAATATTAAACTTTAAGTCCATTGGCAACTTAAGCTGTCATGGTGACCTAAGAATAAAAGGTCTGGTCAGCGTCTACATTTTCAGATTTTTATTCTTCAAAGAAAGCATTGCAGCTATGACTGATAACACTTTCACTTACTTTTTTTTTTTTTCCCCCCTAGGGAAAATAGTGTGGTCTCATTTTTCCAGCCATTTATGTTCTGATATTACTTTGTTAACTTTAGCTGATTCACACCTGCTCTTTTGATTGTGAAATAGAAAATAATTTCTATGAGCCTACTTCAGAACATCTATTTTTAGTTGTTCAGATGATTTGGTGGAATCCACAAAGGTAACTCAGACGTAAGAGGGACAATAAGTTTTATTCACAAAACCATATTTTGACTGCTGTGAACCAGAGATAGTATAACAAAGACTAGCATTGAACTATTACTAGTCAAGATAACTTTGCAGAATGTTTCTGAAAAACCTTGGAATAAGAAGCTGTGCATCAACATCAGTGGATTGTTTGGGTTTTTTTTTCCTTTTTTCTTATTTGTGATGTATATCCTGAGATTTGTTTGAGAAAACAAAAAATAACCTGTGTTCTTAATGAAATTTGAGGTTCTACATTGCTTCCTGAAAGACTGATACAGAACTTCTCTGCAGAAAAAGATAAAGTCAGAGTTACCAAATAGGTTTTTGTCAGTCATAAAGAAAGGACTTGTAGTTTCTGTTCCAAGGGGTATTACTGGGAACCTTAAGAATTCAGAGAAGAGCAAAACTAGATGAGTATTATGGGTTCCATTAGATGCTTTGATGGGATAATATTTGTGTCACGCAATTCCTTTCAGGTGTCTGACAGTCTGGGTTTAATAAAGGAAACTCGCTGTTTCTTAGAAGTTAGGCATAGAGATGGAAGATTGTTTTTGAAGGTCCAACGTTTCCCTCATGCAGACAGCAGCTCTGATATTATACTTTCATTTCAGTCAAATTATTACTCTGAATCTACAAACCAGAAACTTTCTTGCCTATGTATTTGTGAAATAGACTGCATACGTTGACAGATGAATAAAAAACGGGCAATTTCAGTTGACAGGCAAAATACAGCAATTAGACATAAACACCCCATGAAAGTTCCTAGTTAAAAATAAAAAATAAAAATTAATAAATAACCATTTTCACTGGGATAATATTGGTTATCTGAACATCTGAGATTTCTGACTCAGAATCCTATTGATTTAAAAAAAATATAATGGGAAAAAAATTAAAACCCTCTTTGATTTCCCTGTGATGTCAAAGCCCCATATAGCTTTGGAGAGCAAGTAGTAATGAAAGGAAGGCCAGGAGTATAAAAGCCCTTTTGCCTAAATTCATCAGTCAGTTTAACCAGCTTTTCACAGCAGTAAATTCTTTATCTGCAAGAAAAGTTAATGCTAATCTGGGACTTCATATTCTATACTTATCCCTAACAAATTAAATTCCTAAATAAAATAAAAAAAAAAAAAACACCTTATGGCAAATATTGTCAGAGAGATACAAACACAGTAAACAGAAGCTGTCTTCTCATCTGTTCTATAACGGAAAGAAGATAGGAAGCTCTCTAATAGAGGTGTTCTACCACTGAATGTTCAGAGCTACTTTCCACTTTGTTATATCAGCAAGCACTGACACAATTCCATAAAGCACTGAGCTAAAAATAATGTCCATGTGCACTCCATAAAAATGTATTGCCAGTTTTATTATAATCATAGATCTACTAAATTATTTTTCTAATCACTGTCAATAGTGATAGTACTGAATAAAAATACGGTAATAATTTTAAAAAGAAACTGCATGCTACCACCAAGACAGCTGTGCTTATTAATCAGCTTCTGATCAACCCACCCCCAAACACCCTATACAAGCAAGTCAAATTAAAATCAGGCTATCTGAAAGTAGTCGCTATAAATAATCCCTTTCAATTATTTTTTTTTAAACTGTAACACAACATGTCCCAACTAAAAATATTTTGATGAGTGTACCAGTATTTCTCATTTCTCAACCTTTAACACTTTAATAGGCTTACTTTGTGATAAATAAATCACAGGACTTTTTCTTTAGAAGGATTATCAGGGAAAAATAGAATTGATTACACCTATAAAAAAGTTTCAGCCCCTAGAAATTGTCAAAACAAGTGCATTTAGAGGAAATGGATATGGGTAATGGAAATTTTGACTTCTGAACATATGTTAACAGCAGGAGTAATTTGATTAAGGACATAATTTTATCTTAATATCTTGAAAATATCTGGAGCTATCTTAAAGACAATTGCTTGCATACTGTTCAAGTGGGTTTTCACTGTGTGAAGTGGAGCACTGCTGCACCTCAGGTACATGTAACGGTAGGTAGCACAGGCACCTAAAGCAGCCCAGTTGCTGCAGAATGACACCTAGTGTAAGCTGTTTTGTTTCTCAGCATAACCACACATAATCATACAAGAGTCACTTTCTTTGGTGAGATCCTGTTATGTTTTTTCGTAGAGCCTCCTGTCGTCCAGCTGGTTACTCTTAAAGTGTTTATCCTTAGTGAATTAAAACCAAAATACCTAATCATCCTGGACAATTTGGCAACTTTGCTATTTATCCAAGCTAATTGTCTTTCGTTTGGATGAGTTATTTATCTAATGTCTTACATTTATGAAACTTTTATTAGTCTTTGGGACCTTCCTTTCAAAAACCTAGTTACAATTATGAAGCTGGTTCTTGAAATAATATCTGAGACTGTACATTCAAATTGAGCTAGCCTCCGAGCTGAAGCAAATAATTTCTTGATTCTTTCATATGAGCTGGTGCACTCCCTGTGAAACAAAATATTCAGTAACAACATCTATTCTCTCATATTTTTCTCCTTTGTTTTTATTAGGATTTTCTTGGAGATAGATTGTGGGGAAATGCCAGACATTACTCATACATTTAAAAAAGAGAGCTGAAATTTACATATGGCTAGTTGTCTTTTCAACAGGAGTGCTTGAAGTTGGCAGCAATATTCTTCTGAACTGGGCTTAACCTCTATAATGTCACTAGCATGTTTTATACATGCAGTCCATTCATTTTCAGTTTTTCTCATTAACTTCTTTTGATGTCTCAGTGTGCTGGTTTGAAAGTAAACCTGCAGGAGAAATGAACCCAACTCAAAAAGAGATTATAAATCAGAATTACAATTTAATAGAAAGATTACAATAAATACAATGATACAGGGAAAAAAGTTGGTCTTGACCCACAAAAACATGCATATAACCCAGCACACTGGGGCACTAACAGAACTGAGTTCATTAGTCCCTCTGCTGAGCACCCCATGGTCCCCCTGAGTACCAAGTAAAAGGAAATAAAAAAACCTGTTGGTGAGGATGATGGTCGCAGTCTGGTCTAGAGTGGCAGGCACAGTCCTGTTGAGGTTCTGGTCCTCATCTGTATCCGATGGGTGGTACCAGAAGTCCCCAAGTCCCAAGATTATATATATTTAGGTTCATGTGGGAATGACCAGTACCTCCCCCAGGGCAAGGAGTTTCACAGTGGGCGATTTACTCTGTGAGGTGAGTCATGGCATATTTTTTGAGTCCTTGATGGCCCATTAGCAGACATGATCCCTCAGGCTGGGTGTGAAGGTGCTAATGACTCCATGGAGGGGAGTTATCATGGCTGAGTCATTGGTGTGAAGACAGGAAAACTTCCCTATCTCACAGAGTTCTTAAAAACCCATCTTGTAGCCTGAGGGTGTCAGGTGTGCCCTGGGCAGCTGTTGCCAACAACCCATTATCAACAGTTCATGAGAAATGACAATGAGGGTGTAGAATACACAGCCCTGGCCACACCCACACAGTGACAAACTGGTCCCAACCACTATAACCAGGACACTCAGCCACACTATTCATTGTAGATGTTAGATGTTGGAAATAATAAGTCTGAAATCACATCACATCACTAAAACAGGAAAAGGAGCCAATTGTGACTTGCTGGTACTGCATGTTTCTTCAAAAATGCCCAAAGAAAAAGATTTCTTCTAACTTTTCTATGTCATAATGGCCTCTTGTCTACAAGGAGATGTAAAGATTCTACAGAACTACAGAATAGTCTGTGGTAACCAAAAAAGGTATATTTCTTTTTCTTCATGGAAGTCGGAGACTATTTTTTATTGCAGTTTGTCAAATAACGTTGGGAGTACATGAAGTTTTTTGGGTCACTTTTGCAGTTTATCCAGTGTTTTCCACTTTCTGCTTGCTGGGTTGTGCTCCAAAATTTTGTGCTTTGCCAGTACTTCTCCTGGTTTCAATATGTCTTTGTATAGCACCATAGCATAAGATTGCTGTCTCAGCTATACCAAATCCATTTTAAGAATGGGACAAAGCTATTCTTTGGAGTTTAAACTATCTGTAACTTTTTCATTTGAGTGAAACTGGAACAATATCTTATGAATTCTTGTAATTTTTCTCATTTAAATTTATGACCAAAATAGTACCAAGATACTTATATCAGTACAGTAAAACAGTATTGTATTATGGCAATTAATCCAAGAGCTTCTTGCACAAATACTCTGCAACAGCTTTGAGTAAGCTCTGGATCAGGTTTTCTTGACATTTTGGAATATTCACCATCTAATATTTTTACAGCCAGGTGTGCTGGTTTAATGGTAAACCAGCAGGAGGAATGAGTCTAACTCACAAACAGATTACAAGTCAGAATTACAGT
>JAWWEU010000081.1:72074494-72091596 GCA_035583155.1 Acropternis orthonyx | reverse complement strand
GAGACAGAAGGTGATTCCTTTGAGGTGCAGGGTTGGTAGATGAAAGAAAAATTCCAAGGTTTTAAACCCATAACACCAGGTTACTTTTAATGATTTATGTATATAACATACAGAATGAACAAGAATGAACTAGGGAATGTATGAAATTTCTTCCAATCCTCTGACACACAACGCAAATTTTAATATCAAAGGCAAATATTCCTTGACACTATGACTGTTACTGCTTTGGTTTTGCTTTTGCCTTTGATTTGTAATTATCATGAAATTAAATATCTTCAAATACAAAAGAAAACTGTCACAAAACTGTTCATCTGAAAAGTATCAGTTCTCAATATTGTGTGTCCCTGGCTGAAGCTGTAAACCTTGGAACAATAAACTGTGTAATTGAGTTCAGTATCACTTCACTGGAAGAAGAAATTCAACAGGAGAAAAACTGCTGGTAATTGCGGAAATACCTGCAGACTTCAGAACATAGTAGCATTCTGCGTAAGATGCTGAGCAATTTCTTTATCCAAACAAGGGAAATAAAACTCCAGATAGTAATTTTAAGGCTTCTTCTTTAGGGCTCTTTTATTATCCACAAAGAAGTCACAAAACAGAAGCAAATGAACTGGGAAACACCAAGCAACATATTTTCTGGAGGTATGCTTGAAACCATTCAGGAAAAACAGAATTTGGTCTTCCTCTACTTCCTACTTTTATTTGAACTTCACTTTCTTATATTCTTAAGCACATGGAAATATGTAACTCTCATGAGGCTGCTGGTCTACTGCTTTATGACAAATTAACATGAAATAAAATAGCAGAGTGGATTCTTTAGAGCTAATCATGATCTGCCAAATTCAGAAGATAAAATAGAATGCAAGTCTGTTCCTTCTGCAAATGTGTACTAGTGAGACTTTATTGAAGAAACTGGGAATAGAAACTGTCAGAGGTGGATTAAAAAAATGATTCACTTTCATCTCTGTAGCATTAATGCTGTTTTTTAAGTTTTGGGTTCTGTTTGGAATGTGTGTGGGTAGTTTAAGTCTATTTTAAATCAGCATGTAGATTCAAATTGCCACTGGGATCTGTTAAAAGGTCTTGCAGAAAGTCATATCTTCCCTTATCCTTTGCTGAATGGTTTGATTCTCAGCGTGTGTCAAAATACAGCCTTGAAAGGCTTGCAAACTCAGCAAGTTTGAAATAGAACACATTATCCCTGACTTGCAAATACTTACTATTATTGTTTTTTTTTTCCCTGCTATTATTACTGTTATTGCTGTACCTTTTCCCTCACATAGTTTCTTATTTCCCATACCTCCTGTTGAAGAGGTGATGGATCATCTGCCTCTGAAGACAGCTGCAGTGCTATGCAAAACAGCTTAAGCCTGTGGGAGGCTGCAAGGGTTGGATCAGGTAACCTCATATTTTACAGTCATGATCATCCATTCCCAAAATGCTGTTTTCACTGATGTCTCCTATTATACATCTCTGAAATAATTAAACATTTAAAATACATTTCTCTAAGAACTGAATTCAGTCTCACTACTTGCTCAAAGGAGAAGCTGGTTTTGTTGTTTGTGAGGAAAGGCTGTTTTAACTTTGTCAGTACAAAACACTGATCCAGCAGAAAGCAGAAGCAAAATTGCTAGTAACTGCAGTAACTCAGCTGAATAATTATTGTACAGTAGTTGTATTTGTTCCCATTTTAATCTTCCTGAATTATATAAAAGAAAAACATCCAACCAAGCAAGAAAGAATTAAATTTACTGAAAGACATTATGGATTTTTGTTTACTATTATTAGCAGCACATGTGAAATGGGAGAAAGCATTGTGATTTTGTTTCCAGGGTGATACACACAGCTACAATCTTGAGCAAGTCTGGAAATCTTTCACAGAAAGACAGAACTGAATAGTACCATATCATCCAAAATTCTGTAACTACAGGTAATAGAAGTCTAGATTTAGGAGGGTTTGCAGAATACAACTAAATTTACCTTTTGTAATGAACCGATGACGTACTAAAATTCATAACTTTAATGCACCATAGAAAGAAGACATAAAATACTAGGGATGTTGGCTAATATCCTGAGTTTTTGCAATGATAGTACATTTAACAAATAAAACTCCTAGATTATCTCAGAAAGTGGAACATGTCCTGTGCCACAGACCATGAAAATGTATCACGAATTTTACCTCATATTATTAACTAAATTAAATTTATTCATTATCAGTGTATACTTCTGTGTATTGTTACAGGATTTACTTAATTGGGTACTTGTGTTATTCTTAAAATCTTTCCTCATTAATGTCTTGTCAACTTTCATTTTACTAGGCTAAACAAAGATGGTCTTTCCATACCTCTTTACAGGATAGCTAAATCATTCCACTAGTTAACCTTGGGAAACATCTACCTCCAAAATAACTGTCTAATGAACACCTTGCATGTATTTTTCTATTCTTACCAATAATATGTAACTCACTGCACCCTTGGTTAACCTTGATCTGCATCACAGTTTGTTTTATACATCCCTGCTCCTGTCATACCTAAGGAAGATCCCTTTCTTTTTATTATAGTTATTTTGAGGCTAATATTATATATCATACAATTTTCAGTATGAGCTTTTAAGAGTTCTTGAGCAATATTCTGCTAGCAATAGCCAAACTATGTGATATTGTCTTGAAAATAAATACAAGTTAGTGAGGCATGCAACATTTATGGGTACAACAAGGGATTGCAAAAATAAATAAAAAATTCCTTATGAAATCCATGGATCTATAGGTATTCTTGAATTACTTTAGAATTAACAAGTAGTAATTATTAGAACTAATAGAACATAGGTCGGAAAGGACTTCACAAAGGCAGGAAAGAATCATTAACCTCTATTTGATGGTAAAGGAAAATGAGACAAAAAATTATTTGTCCAGCTTTTTAAAGCACATTAGTGCTGGAATGGAGCACATAATACAAGAACCTGAAAAATTCTTCAATGTAAAAAAGTCCTTAAGGATGATATTACAGAACACACACAACTTGTAACGCAATGTAGCTGACAGTCCTGTGTTGGACTATCACTGAATTAGGCAAGATTCAGTTTCAAGGTGTGCACAGGTTTATGTGATGCCTGAAAAACCAATTTCTCTCTGCCTCAGTTTCCCATCTGAAAAATGACTGGAATGATTTCTGCTTATGATTCCAGGATAATACATAGGGCACATTTGAAACTGGATCTCTAATGTACTTTGCACTGTAGAAACCTGTGATGAATGAGCTGTTAACACAGTGCCTCATGAAAATCCTTGTACCTGTGCTTGGGTCTGTCATTCAGTGCTGCAGCCAAGGCTCTCTGGGCAGCTTCCACATCTTGTAATACATAGCTGCAACCCTCTGTTTAGGTGTTCAGATTTTATAAAACTGGTCTTTTTCCTTAAAAACTTAACTTTTTAAAACTCAAAACATAAGTTTTGATGGAAGATATGTAGGAATGCAACAGTCAATTCAAAATTATTTTAAAAAATACCCTTCTTTCAGTCTTAATGGAAAAAAAAAAAACCTCAAATTCAGCAAAGCAGATATTTTATGTAGCATACTACAATTCAATTAATTATGTGTAAGTTCATAAACATCGTTACATCCTATCTTGAGAGAAAATGTACTAATTAACTCTTTCTTACCAACCTCTGAATGGGAATCTGTAATTAATTTCTCTGACATTTTCATTATCTGCTAAGCCATAGATAACAGCAATATTATGTACAGGTACTTAAAGGATTTAAAACAAAAAGGTGAAGTATGCTTGAGGGCAAGTGCTGTCATTCTAATCCTCCACTTGAGAATACATAATTATGTCAAACTAAGATATAAACTTTGTGATTCTTTAGTCAAAAGAATACATTTGTGTTTACTGGTTTCAGATATTGTGTTCCAGAGAACTAGAAGACAGCAAATGTTAAAGGAAAAATACATTTCACAGCCTGTTAGTCTTTAATCTTTGTCTGTTTTCCCGAGTAAATCAGAATAAAATTACTTCAGCAGGTGTTTCTGTAAATCTCATGATGTAGGAAGACAGGGTATTGAATATGCTAAATATTTGTATTTGTTAGGTTACCTACTGGTGCAAAACGATTGACTCCATTTTGCCACTCAATCATAGTGGGTGCTCAAGTAACCACAAATAATTTAGCTGTTACTACTCTCTGTGTTTCCAAGAAACACTTCCAACAAACTCAATAGTCAAGGTTCAATTGGCTCTATGGCATTTATTTAGTTAAAAGGAAACTTTAATCTCATTTGTGAAGTTTAAAACAAGCACTGATCTCAAGCAAAGTATTAAGGGAACCATTAGAATAAAATTTGATTTTCTGATTGTTTTTATAGTTTAGGGACCAATGCAAAATCTACTGGAACTAATAAACTGACTCTCATTGATGTAATGGTTTCTAGAATAGACACTAACAACAATTGTACTTCATCTCTTCTTAAATTCTCCAGATGTTAAATCATTTACAAGACACATAATTTATAAATGCCTTCATTTTAATATTTCAGATGTAGGTAATTTAAAACTACAAAATTAAAGGGAAAATCTTGGCTACACCAGTATTCATGTCATCTCCCTGCCCGTCCCCTTATTTCACAAAAGACTGCCCTTATCTAAAAATGTATGAGGGAGGCCAGGTATATTAAGTAATACTTCTTTATTTATTGGAAATACAGACATGAAAATTAGTACAATTAACTTTCAAATTAGAGAAGTACAAAATGTTTAAGCTATGATTTTTTTTCTTAACACTAATTAGCACTAGAACTTCTAATAATAATAAATAATAACTTTTGCAATCATTTAAATGCATATAAAAATGTTCAGGTGAACTCAGATGCAGAACTATGTGACTCTGAATTGTTCTTAAAATACATGTTGTGATTTAGGGAATACAGAGAGTTTTAAAAAACACTAGGGTTAAGGCTAAGGAATGTTATCAATTTTATTTTGGGAGAAGGATTCAGAGTTATAATTTCTATCACCTTGTGTGATTCTGACCGCACACACCACAATGGGGCCAAAATTGTGTGGCCACCACAGAGTGTCTGGATGCTATCGGCTGGTAACCCCTTCTTCCTACAGTAAACTTGTACCAGACTTTAGCTGAGCTCTACTATAATCATATATGATAATTTTCATTAGCAAGTGGTTGGTTTTTTTCTCTCTACTCTTAGAAAGTGATCTCTATTGTTTCGTAAAAGTGAAGGAACACATAATGGCTGTGATTCAGTCAGAAATCTCACTGTGATGTTTCACAAATTAAGCTAAATTACTCAAGGATAGATTTTGAGGTCTTTTGTGGAAATCGCATATTATTAGTTGCAATTTTGCTAAAGCAATTTAAAACAAACTGAAATTATTTTTGCACAAGAAAAAAATATTCCAAGTGCTGTTAAAATTCGGTCTCATCATAAGGCTACCTTGAAAAAAATCAAACCACAATATTATTGAAATATTTCTTTCATTTGATTTTTTTAGGTTATTTACATTAATAGACCATGGTAGAAAGAGAAGAAAAGATTACTGTTTATTTACAGTTGTTTCTGATAAATTAAAATTAAAAAACAGTCTATAGTTTATTCTTGATAGTGACATCATTTCAGACCAAAACCTAAACTGATTCAATAGTAGCAAGAAGTGATTTCAAGAAGTAAATCATGACTCAGAAATACGGAATAGCATGAGATCAGAGTCCCAAAAGGACCTAGGTACTTTCTGGTTCATTTAACTAGAGGGAAAGTGATTCTCAGTGTCTCATGGAAGTGCAACTCCTAAATATAGTCTGAAAGCCCAATTGTTTACTCAGTGTGTATAATTTTAACCTCATAACTTCCACTAAAATCACTGTCCTGTTGGCAATTTCTGAAATAGGGAACAAAGACTGTATTTGTGAATGGCACAGGTTGCACAGAAAGGGCATCAGTGAATTAGGTTCAAATATGTGTCTCTGTACAGTTTTGTCCTTTGAAATATACTTTTAGTGGTTGTGAAAAGTTTACTACTTTTCATATCAAGAAAGGGAGGATTGAACACTTAAAGTGAGCATGAATAGATTCCTGTTGCCACACTTTCTGGGTGTGCCAGGACTATAAAAAAAAAAAAATTTCAAAGGGAAAATTGAGCTCAAATGGGAGTATGAAATGTGAAGATTATAGATCTCTAGGAGGAATCTTGATGAAGAATAGTGTCAGTTTTAGGCATCAAAATCCATAAGAAGGATGTGAATTAGATTATCAGTTTAATCCTTAACTATCACCTGCTTGTATATGATCAGTGGCTACTGTGATAAACTTCTGACAGCTGAACACTCCTGAAGCAATGAAAGAGGTCTATAGATTCAATTATAACTAGTTTATGTCCCCCCTTCCCTCCACCTTTGGTTGTTTTTCTGTACAGAATTAAATTTGGGGGAAATGGCACACATCATTCAGTTCTCTATGAAGAACGTAATATGGGAACTAATTTACAGAGAAGGGCAGGATATAGTAAAAGGAATGAGGCGGTTTGTGGGGTTTTGGGTTGGTTTGTCATTATTGTTTTCTTTGGTGTTCGTTTTTTTTTTATTTTTTGGCTTTTTTGGGTTTTGTTGGTTTGTAGTTTTTTCTTGGTTTTGGTGGTGGTTTTGGTTTTTTGGTTTTTTTTTTTTGGAGGGGGGAGGTGGTTGGGGTGGGTGTCTGTGGGTTTTTTTTTTTCGTGCTAGCATCTCTGGATGCCTATACAGCTATAAAGAAGTTAAGAAAAAGGTAGTCAGAAAAGACTCAAGACTTCCCACCGGTAATTATAACAATTTTCTAAAATATGCAGTCAACCAGTGACCATCTATATGTGACATAAATGGCCTGGAGCACTTCCCTGAGGAGTTGATGGTATTTCTGCAATGTCCAGTTTGTGCAGAATCTTGCTTCTACCTATTGTTCTTGTCCAATATAGCTCAGCACTACAGACCAAAGAGAGACTTCAAGGTATATTTTTCTGCATTTGAAAGGGATGTGTTGTGGAACACCAGCATGCTGGGCAGTGACCTCTTTCACTGCTTCTATTTCAGCTGTCACTGCTGCCACATAAAAAAAGCATCCCAAAAGTCCCTCACTGTGGGTCATGGACCAAAGGCTGGAAGAATGGTCATGGCACTGGTAGCACTGGTGAAATACAGGACTGAAACTACAGTGTCCTAAAGGTAAGAATTCTCTATTTGGGAGGTAAATAAAACCTGGTTTTAAATTTGGGATGTGCAGAGACGAGTGAAGATTATTCTTGATGGATAAGTTCACTGTTTTGCATACTTAAAATCCTAACCTGAGAATAGCTCAGGAAAGTTTTGACGTGCAAGTGCAATCCCAGGTTCACAGGGCTCAAGAAAAGAGAAAATTAAGAAAAGCTTCCTGGATAACAACAGAAAAGATCACTCACTCTTCTAAAAGGAAGATGATCAAAGACTTGGAAGAAAATGAAGAAAAGCTAACATTTGAAGCAAACATAATACTAAAGTTTTTCTCTTATTTTCTTCTAGTTTTAGCATTTTTCTAATATCAGCCTTTTGATCATGCTTTTAACAGTATTGCAACAAATACGTAAGGAGATCACTGCTAAAATCAATATTTTAAAGAAGTTTTTGTTCTGTGTTTGGTAAAAATTCAGCCCAATGCTTAAAATAAAATTTCAGCGTTTTCCAGAGGAAATAAATTTATTTTTTTTAACCATATCTTATAAGAATGTGAAATATTTATAAGGATAATATTAGCCATGTTAAAAGGAACAGAATATCTGTGAATTTTACAAAATGTATTTTTACTAAATCTTTGTATTTACATTACCATGCGTGGACTTCAATTTCATGGAGGAAAGAAACTTCCTGCAATGTCATGAGTTGTTACGATTTATATTAGCATTGTTCCTCTCAATGGGATATATTTTCTGTTATGGCATTTAAAAGATAAATTGTATTTTAAATGGCACAACCAACCCTCAGCAATGTGAAAAAGAATTGTCAAAAGACGAAGGTTAGGTGTTTTTTTACTAAAATATAACCTCCTACTTATAAACTCAAGAACAAATGTAACTTGTCAGTTTCCCAATTCTAAAAAATGAAAATACTAGAAGGTTTTAAAAGATCATATGAGAATTTATCTGCAAAGACAATTGGCTGCCTTTTATACCAGTACACAAATATTACTTTATCAAGGAATAAGAATTATAAGAAAGCTCCCTTACTCTTACAGAGTTTCTTTCACACTGTACATATTGCTGCTACAATTTTCTGCTTTTTTTATGCCTCCAAGATTATAGTTTCTTTGGCACAAAATAGAAGTTGACAGTAATAGGAAATACATGTAAATTACTTTGAGATCTACCTGCAAGAATGCAGTGGCTGCCTTTTTGCTGGCTTTATCTGGAATTATGTAGAGGAGGAAATGCTGACAAAATATAACAAGACAAAGATGCGATTTTAATTTCATATAAAATACATAGAAATATGTCACTCAGTACTCAGAGATAAGGGGAGTAGCTCTACTGCTTTATAGCATGAAGAGTCCAGTGATATGAACCAGAAGAGGAATCAACCCAACAATCACAGTTCTAAGACTCCTGTAAAAAAGGCAACTGAACTCATTGAAATCCACTTGAGTGCGTGTCTTGTTGGTCCCCACTCTCTCAGGTTCTCGTGTTATTAAACCTCTCCCAGTAGTTTGTTTTCTTCTGTCAGGACCTGCTGTGGATGTGTGTAGTAAACCTGCAGTGCCATCCTCCAGATGAGCTGTTCTGTGCCTGCCCAAGCTAGTAGGCTATTGGGCATCCTGCTGCATATGAGAAGATCCAGGTGAATGAATTGTCTTGGTGATCTGCAAATGGACCACTGCTTTAGGATAGAAAACACTA
This sequence comes from Acropternis orthonyx, assembly GCA_035583155.1. Lineage (NCBI taxonomy): Eukaryota > Metazoa > Chordata > Aves > Passeriformes > Rhinocryptidae > Acropternis > Acropternis orthonyx. The sequence continues at coordinate 72,082,692 of JAWWEU010000081.1, read as the reverse complement.
ACATGAGTAAAAATTATAAATGAAAATACAAAGTCACTGTTTTGTTAGACATTTAAACACACTACATACAAACTATAATAAATTATTCCCATTGTATTAATCTGAAAACAAATGCTGCAATACCTTGATTCATCTGGAATAACTGTAAAGTCTTCCATCAATGAAATACACTGTGCTTCACTAAAAAGGGTGCTAAAAGTAGCTTTAAGTAACGTCTTTCAATAAGTCTATGTAATTTTTAACTGAGGGGTAACATTTTGCAGTCTTATAACTTACTTATTCCCTCTGAAGTTATATAAAGGAAACAGTATTTGTTTTTATCTTACATATGATGCTTCAAATAAGGCAAGACATCTGCTGCCTTCAGAAGAGCTCAACCTAATTATTCTCATTTGAAAGAACACTAGTAAGTTTACCTTAATGGTACTGGGGATACACATAGCAGTAAAAGATAAAAGTACAGCTGATTTTTTTTTTTTTCCCCAAAACTGGTGATATCTTTCATTCTCCCTGTTTAAAAATTGAGAAAATCATACTTCATCACAAATATGTTGTGAGATCAAGTGTTTGGTGAGCTATCACAAATAAAAAACACTATAAATTCCAAGTATAATTGTTATAATTATAAATATATGCCTAGGTTTCTTTAAAAAGTATTCACTTTATTACACAGGTTAGTTATATTTAATTATATATGTGACTTTAAACAGTGAGAACATACCCTGGACTCTCAAGACACACTTAGAAACCCACAGTCATCATTATTCCTCTCCATGTTAATATACTTGGCTAACATCTCTTAAAACATCTGCAGATAAGCATTTGACCATATTTTTTTTCAGATCTCATGTTAAGTCATAAAATATCTAACAAAAATATTGAATCACTGACAATTTCAGATCACATTAAGTTATTGATAAGATAGAGAAACAAGCAGTTAATATTACGTATTACATTTATACATAAACTTCAGAACAGACTTAACAGACCTCTGGGTAACAGATAAACCTTTCTTTGTACCCATACTCACTCTGTACTCTTGTCAAATCTAAAAAAAAAAGAAAGAGAGAGACTTAATCATTTGATTCCAACTCTTTGAATAAAAGGTAGAATAGTGCTTGTCATAAGATAAAGTAAGAAATTACATATGATAATCATTAGAGAAATTTGGGTGTGAGAAAGAGATGAGGTGTGCTTTTCTGCAGCTAAAAGTCAGAAGAAATAGTTTAGCTACAAACAGTGAATAGATAACCTTAATTATATCAAGCTAAAATAAGATTGTATATAGTAACCTTTTACAAATTGAAGTAATTTGTATAATAGCCACTCAGTGAAAGAATAGTCTGGGCCCGCACAACTTTATCCACTAAATCCATTCATATAGAGGACTTGTTTGGAGAGACTTCCAGACTGCTGCAGGCTGAATCTCCTCTTCCAATTTATACTTTCAGCTTTGGTGTCCCCAGGAAGTGCTTTTGGATTTCATATTTGAAGCAATGTTGTCTTCCTCATGTACACAAGACAGGTTTCTTCAGCTCTGGTGGTTTCAGTTAAGATTTTTGACTCAGACTTATTTGGAAATAAGAATTAGATTTTGGGAAGAGTCATATTTTGATAAACTCTTCACTCCCATTTTGGACAGGCTCCTCTGTGCCTACTCTTCATATCCCCTCTTCATCTGCTTCCTGGCTTGTTGCAGTAAGGTTTTATCTGAAAAAGCAGTTTGAAGTGCATGTGCATTTGTAAGAAAGCGAAATACCACATTTTTAGAGAACCTCTGAAACAGGCTTTGTTCAGTTTTGATCGCTGGGAAAGGAAAATTAACCTCAGTGTATACACGTACTGTAATTAATGAAGTGAAATCAAACAGTTACCATAAAGTATTTTATATATTTCTTTGATTTGAAATATTAAGGTTTGCCTATACAGACAAGTTAGTGAAAATTACTGAATATAAATTAGAGAATAAATTTACAGTGCTGTCAATAGTCATTACTGACTGCTCGTCTAAAAAATTCTTCTACGTACTACAAGTGTCTTTTTCATGGGGCCATTTACTCCACTTGCAACGTATAGTCTAATACCCCCTGGATACAAAGCCCTGAGTGTTTGCAGGTGAAATTAATGAGAAGCAATGACGGTGCTATGAATTTACACCTTCAATTTCTGCAAATTATGTTCTCTATATAGGAAAATCCTTAGAGAGGCAGTACGATTGTCCATTATCATCCATAGTTTAAAAAATGTGTTAAGGACTGTCATTCCAAGAACTACATATGGAAAACTTAAATTAATTAGGCTCAAGGCAAAAAAAAATGACTGCTTTGATAAAGAGAGCATGATGAGTGATCTTTTTAAGTGGAAACAAAATTGCTTAATTGAATGTTTCTGTAAAGGGTGGTGATTTTTTTCTATCAAACCACTGGAGTTATAGAGCAGTTTCAGAAGGCTGCACTCTCTGTGTGCATGGAGTGTCATTTCTGATATTTTCAAAATCTAAGTTTGTTCCTGTATTTCTGAAAACACCAGAGATAGGTGAGGAGTGAGACTTACTTACTTGTTTATTATTTTTAAGCAATTTGGTTACATAATTTTACATTTGGTTTAGAAGGATAACAAGTATTTAAAAGAGAAAGAGTGTCTCAATGACTCTAAATATAGACAGAAAAATGGTTTACATTAAAAAGCTTTTTCCTTGGTGAATCTGAGGATCTTCGCCTGAATTTTTCTTTTGACGGTGTCAGATGGACAGATGTTTGTTCTTTGCCAGCAGATAAAAGGGACAGAGGCAAAACTGTTCCAGTTTTTCTGTCTGTTCCAAATTATGTATGTTACTGATAGTCTCAAAAGTTACTTTTATCATCTTTCACAGTCCGATTTGAGTCACAAAGTTGTGTTATACCTGCATCATACTGCCATACATTTCATTTTCCCTTTGTCATGCAATAGACTTTTGTATATATTCTGAAAATGTCTCTAGGCAGACAAATAAACCTAACTAAAACTTCCCTGCATTACAGAGCAAAATTCTCATTCATAGCACATAGTGCTTCTGCTTTAGTGTTAGCCCAATTATTTTCTCTTTTTAAGAAATCAGTGATTTTCAAGTGTCTCAATAGTATTTTAATAATGACATTAGACATCTGGTGCACATAATAATCCGATTCTTTTCTCCTTTATAGTGGGAACTGCTTAACTCTTCGTTGTACTTTTTTCACTGCTTGCAGTTATGTTTTGTCAGCAATTTTAAGAGTTTTGAAGTTGAATTGTCTGCTCAGGTGATATATGAGGATTATAAATAAAGGCCTAAATACTCAAAGAATTTCCATGTATAATATAACCTCCTAACAGGATTATTACAGTGTTTTTACCATCTGCATAAACAGCTGTATCTGCTGTGGTGCTGAAGTACGTGTTTTTGAAGCTTATCTGGAACATATTTCTCTGCACAAAGGGGAAGCTGATCATTGAAATAAAATTTTTTATTTTAATGTGTTCCAGCTGTGCAAAATATGCTTCTGTAGATCAACTGCTCTATGTGCAGGTGAAGCTCCATTGAAATGTAGTAGAATTCAGAAGCTGCCAGAAATGAAATTTAACCTTTTTTTCACCCACACTGTGCTGCAAAAGCTGAATGGCACACAGCATACAAGTAGAATTTGAATAAATAACATAAAGCTACTGATCATTACCTGAATGTTGCTGAGTGAATAAAGTGTGTGGTCAGATATTCATCTGGTATTGACAGATAGAATTACAATAAGAGAGCTCTTTAGGGAAAGTATTTCTTGATAGTATTTGCTCATAAGTAAAGCTCTTTTGAATGCAGGTGACCCTTTGCAACTCTTTTCTCTGAGAGAGGTTTTGGCTTTTAAAATTATCGCATTGTTGCTGTTTCCAAAAAAAGGAGGTCGGCAGAAAACAGGATACAAACTATGCTCCCTATTCTGTCTGTAGTACACTAGCAAACTTTAACTAGATGTTTTCTTTCCACTGATCTTTTGTCACATGACGCAAAAGGTAAGGAAACCCAAGTTTCCAGGAAGTCGTCTTTGGAGGTCCAGTGGCAAGGACTAGATGTGAGTCATCAGCACAATTATTGTGATTTGTAACCTGTTTGCTCTTGTGCCTGTCATCACTTAAAAACGAGGATCTTATGAGCAGGTCATGGATAATGTTGATTAGTGCAAATATAGTTGCCATTTGATTATTCTTCTAGAGTGAAAGAGGCAGAAGAGGGATAAGTATGACTGAAATATCTTTCAGGTACGTAAACAAAATACAGTCATTTAGAGAGACCTCCACTGGACTAAAATGAACTTATTTTGATAATGAAATAATGTCCCTTATGGAGCCCTGGATGTGCTGCTTTATCCACTTTATAGTACTACTTGCTTAAAATTAGCTCAATTTTCTCAGAGCTATGCCTCACGGTCAGAATATTTTCTGGAGTGACTTTCCAGCAGCACAACAGTTCAGTGTTGTAGTACCAATCATTAAAACTAGCCTAAAGAAATCACAGGGGAAAAAAATTGTATGTAATTGTATCATTGCCATTTACTTCCTCTGACTATATTGTTCAATCTTCTTCATTCAGATCATCAACAGGTTGAAAATTTTGGAATTTCTAAGCCGAATAGAAAAGGAAAGTAAAATGTGGTATTTTCGCTTGGTAAAAATAAAAGGAACTATTTGGTAATGTTAGGTTTCTGGCTAGGAAGTGATCATGCTCCTAGATATCCTACTTCATATGGGAAGTCAAAGACTTTTGATCCACTCAAGGTGTTCCGGTTTGAGAAAAAAACACAAAATTAAAAAAAAATTCCCAACAGAACAAGCAAAAAACACACAAAACAAAACACTAAAAGAACACACGAACAACTCAGGAAAAATTATTGAGTAGATTTTGTAAAAGGTAGTAGCAATGCATAGCTGTCACATTGAGAAAATTGTTATATTATTTGTTAGGAAATAAATGATGTATATTTTTGCTAAATTAATTTGTCTCTCTTCCTTGCTAGATATATAGCTCAGTAGCGAGGTAATACAATTGTACTGGCTATGCTTCTATTAAAATAAATGTTAATAAAATTTTGACTGAACTAATCAAGAAGAATGATTTTCTAAAATTGTAATTAATTAGAACTTTTAAGTATGGAGTAGATAAATAATTATAAATTACTGTTAATTGGACCCTCTATCATCTTAACCTAATCTAATAGATCCCAGTTTTTAAAAATAATACAAATTTCACTTCATAATTCTTAAAAAATATTCTAATCTTCATAAAATACTTATAACTTCACGTGATGCACTGCTGCACTTCCTTATTCAAGCACTCAAGCAAGATTTGCAACCTAATCTTTCTGAGTTAAAAGTTGAGATGTTTATCTGGATTGCACATACCTTGTGAACTCCTGCTCTTCTAAGATGCTTTGCAGCAGAAGCTTTCTCAAATTTTGCAGCTTGTAGTGATAAAACTCTCAGTACTGCTGAGATAACAAAAATTCATGTTTTACCTTTGTTGAAGATCTCAGCTATTCCCTGGATTTTTTTTTTTTTTTTTTTTTTTTTTGTGTGTGTGTGTTTGTTTTAAGGAAAAGAATTTGGTGAATTTGAAAGATGTGGGTTGGATGTAGAAATTACTTTTGATGTTAGTATACCCTACCAGGAAATTACCTTGGTAAAAACACTATTTGCATGAAGGACAGATTTGTGTATATATCTGAAGTATTGTATGAGATTCAGTACATTTTAGAATAATTTTTGAGAATTCTTACATAAAATGTCCTATTCTCTGCAGGTTGGGAAGCCTATTCATTTGAAATATAAAGTGCTTTTTTAGAAATAATTAAAAATTAGAAGCAACCAATACTTTCTTTTCTACCTAATGGATATTTCTTCACTTCATCTACAAGATTTTCTGTATGAACTGGTGGTCCTGAGACTATATTCTGCGACTGGATGATCAGAGAGAGCACGGGGTAGATCACTGAGTTTGGAATATGAATAAGGAAGAGATACATTATTTTCTTCACACAGCACGTCCAAAATTCATGAACCTCCCCTCCTTCTTCTGTTTTGATTTTTGTTAAGGAGTTCATGAATCAGTTGGGAGTCAGCAAAACATTAGCATTAATGAGTTCATTTCCACACAAATTGGCTCATTATCATGCTGACTTCCAGTGTTTTGTGACAGTCATGAACTCAGTTCTCCTGCAAGGATTGTTCATTTGCTTGCTTCACTCAAAATGGTGTTGGGGTAAGGAGGTAAATGAAAAAAAAAAAGGCATATAATGTATCTGTTCATTGATGCAGCAAACCCTGTGGTTTCTCCATGGTTAGTTTTAGAGAACTCTGAATACAGTACTTTTTTCATTTGTCAGGTTGCACTAATTGTGCCTGGCAGTTGATAAAAACTAATATCCAGAATCTGACTTTGCAAATTACATTAAGGCAGTCTAATTTCAATTTTGTAACAAAATATCTGACCTTAAGTATTTTAATTTTATAGTGGTACACTCAAATGGAAATACATTATGGGAAAATATTATTGTAGTACCCAAATAACCTTCCAACAAATCTCTCATTAACTGATGCAGATTTCTGTTTTTACACAATGCCAAAAGTATTTGTGCCATAGCTATCAGATTAATGATACTGCTGATCATTCAGGCTTTCTCAGAAAAAATGCTGAATGTCAAACCCTTGGTAATCTTTTTCAAGTGTAGCATTATGTTTCTTTCCCTTCAGAACACTCATTTGGTCCTTAACCCATTTGTAGCTCACTGTGATTATGCCCAGCAGGTTAATGAACTATATTACAGTTCTACTCCTGCAGATTTCTTTTGTCTCATAAAACCTGATAGGATAAAGTAGGTATGGTTTATTCCATCTTCCCAATCAGATTCTTAATGCAGATCCAGGTTAGTCAGCCTGCTTCATTATGTCCTTTCTTCATGTCAGTGCTGACATGGTGTGAATTCATCCTATGACCTGAGATTACAATTGCCTCTTTATGTCCTTTACCTTCACTATAGGTCACCCCTGTGGGTATAAGTAGTTCTATTTTTCCCAGGGTCAAAACTATCACAAGACTTCTTCTGGCTAATAAGATTTGCATTCATTATCACCAACTGTGACCATGGCAGAGCAACTAAGCATTAATAACTTTGAAAAATCTGTGTGTCTGTAATATATGTAATATACTAAGATAATACTCTTTGACATTTCTGTCCTTCCAAAATCATCTGCCTGTCACAACTTAATAAATCTGTATTCTCTAGTATTCATAAGTCCAATATGTATTTTTCTCAGAGTGAAGATCTGTGACCTCTGTCACACAGAATGTCAAACTGAATAGAACACACTGGTCTTCCCTGTTCCTTAAATCACTGATAAATATTTTTCTGTCAGTTTTAGGCTCCAAATACTTATCAAGTACATATCAAAATACAAGAAACAATGCTATACTCATTATTTGTTGCCATCTTTATTTCTGCTGAGCAATAGCACTCTCATTTCTACTGTAATACAGGAGCCCTCAAACTGTGTATTTCCAACTTCCTGCTTATTACTCCAATAACTGATATATGTGTATGCAAAATATGTGACAAAACCTAAATGTCTTTCAAACTCTATAATGCCAATTGAACATAAAGAAGTTAAATTTCCAAGAAAAAAATATGCCATGTTATTGTTTTTTGGGGGTTTTTTTTAGGTAATGATACAATGTTAAATTTTTAAGTAATGACAAAAGCTTGAGAATGGATATTTGGGTCAAGTGTTACTGAAAAGACTTTGAAATATCTGTTTAAAAATGTTTCCTGACACTGATAGTACCCAGTTCAGGTTCTAAATACTTGTACAATTGTACTGCACGCTAAGAAAAGTTACGTCTTCAAACAGTTAACTTGCTAAGTGTTTCCAAATTTTATTGTTCCAGAAATCTATAGTTTTTTCTATTTTATGGAGTTGAGAATTTTTTTCAATAGTGGACCCTATCTGAAATCTTGGTTTTTATTTGTAGTAACCCCTCATTATTGTAATAGAATATTTTGTCCAAGGATGTACATTTGTTCTTGTTGTGATTAACCTCAATATGGCCAAGGCTGAGGTATGGTTTGAGGGAGTCCTTGTATCTCCTCTTTGGGGCTCCTCTCTTGCGGCAGCCGGTGGCAAGCTCACCATAGAGCACA